>JAEQBA010000808.1:542845-582185 GCA_019434445.1 Phalangium opilio
ATATAATGATACCAATTCAACAATATAATAACCAGTACTTTCTAAGTATACACTTTCCCAGTTATGGGGCATCCAAGGTTAGTTTACGTTTTAAGACCATCATCTGGACTCGGAGAGGTAGTAGTTTCGTTTCCCCAACTTGTTTGTGTTACATGGAAATAAATTTGCATGGAAAATTTAAAAAAAACAGTGTTTTAATTACATAAAATAACAATAAAAAATATATAAATGTAAAAATGTTTTGTTTAAATTTATTTTAAAAGATCGTCCTCCATGTTTTCAGACATTTCTTCCCCGGAAGTAGGGTTTTCAGATATTTCTTCTCCGGTAGTAGTTTTTTCTATTATTTCCTCGCCGGAAATTCCAGTCACAATTAGTGACTGGAAATCCTCGGGGGGAGGGTTTCCTCCAAATCTTTCATTTAAAGATTTTTCTGTTTTGCACTGGAGAAATTAATTTCAATTGAGTTGATAACGGACACCTAATTAAGTTAAAAATTAAATAGTTAATTTGGCATGCTTTCGTACAGTACATCTTTGAAAAAGAAATAATGATATATTATCAAGTTGCTTTTTTTGTTACATCTAACACTCTCAATGCCAAATACTCCTCTGTCGTGATTTTTTTATTTCAGGAATAGTTGTTTTTTCGGTTTCCAAGATTTTATCCAGGACTCTCTTCCACGCATTCTGAGTAATGGCGCATGCCACTCCGTAAATAGAGTCAACTGATCTAAAGTAATAGTATATTATTAATATATATGCACATAAAATTGAAAAAGGAGAAAAGATCTATTAAAGAAGCAGAGAACGTTGGTAATAAATATCGCACACCATTGTATTGCGGGTTGGCGTTTTACAGGGGTCCGTAGGCAATACGGGTCCTATAATAAATATTCGGTTGGACGCACCCTCTGGAAAGCTGTGGCGGTCCCCGCTCTCACCCATGGGAACGAGGTGCTCTGCTTCCCCCCCCCCCGCCATGGTAGCCACGTTGGAACGTACCCAGTCGGTTGTGGGCAAGACAGCCCTCAACGCCGGTTCCATGGCAGCCTACGCAGCCATTCAAGGGGAAATGGGCTGGCGCTCAATGGAAGCGAGGGAGGCTAAATCTAAACTACTGTACCAAGGCAGATTGAAGTTTCTTCCGCCCGATCGCTTCGCTAAACAAATATACGACTCGATTCGCGCAAACGGCCAGGTAACTGCCTGGACCGCTCGCGTGGCGGCCCTCGACCGTAAATACGGCGTCGGCACTGAGCGTGGTGGTGCTGTCTCCTACTCTGGCTGGGCAAATTTCGTTGATGGTGAGGCCAAGGAGCATGCAGAACGTATATGGCGCCATTCCGTCGACAAAAAACATAGCCTCCGGTGCTATCGGGCAAAGTCCCTCCCAAACATGGAGTCTTTCTACGATGGCTCTCATGGAGGGGGCCTGCTGTTCCAGGCCCGTACGGGATCTTTACTGACTGGTGTGCGCCAATCGGAATTGGGACCGGTCTCCCCCGTATGCCGGCTATGTGGTGCTGAACGGGAGGATGTCTCCCATGTCCTACTGGAGTGCCCGGCCACTTTCCCGGATAATGACGCATTCGCCTGGCGAGCGAAGCATTACGCTGCTCCACTAATGGACGTCTCGGGCCACTCGGGAGGACTGTGAGACCACCGTGTGGTGCGCGAGATACTGTCAACGTGGTGGAAAGCGAAACAGGCATGGCGTGTTAAATGTCGTATTTCAAGTAGGCTTTCGGGGTGAATGGGAATTTAAGCGAACTGGGGATTTGGACAATTTATCTCAATGTGGCTAAAGGAATTATCTATTTTATGAAGACAACCAGGATTTATTAACTTAAACTTTATTTAAAATGCATATAGTTATAACACCGCGTCTTGGGATTGATTAAACAACAAACTAACTCAAGAAATATCTAGGCTAGAACTGATGATTAAATTGATTCTGAGTTAGTTTTTATATACAAATGATAGCAAAAACGGATTTATGTTCTAAGAACGTCGGATCATAGCTTTAGCCTCTAGTACCATCCTCGCATACTTTATTGAGAAACTTCGTCTTCTTATATTTTGACTGCACCCACAATTTCGATCTCTAGAAGTAGCTATATACAGAATTTGTGGGTGGAGTCAAAATATAAGCAGACGAAGTTTCTCAATAAAGTATGCGAGGATGGATAGTGAATTCGCTAACTCCGACGTTCTTATCCCATAAATCCGTTTTTGATGATAGTAATTTAAAAAACATCATCCGGCTGGTCTATTTTTTAACGATAACGTTTAAGTTTAAAATCTAATCTAATTTTTGCCAACATTAAATATTATTTTTAGATACAGTTCTAATCTATTTTTTAACATCCTCCCCCCGATAATATTTTGTGTTGAGAGTCGCTATCCTTTAGTTCCATTGGGTACAGGAGTTGCACCGGTCTGCGAAGAGTACCCTTTGCTGTTTTCACTAAGCATGCTCTAATTTTTCCGTCTCTGCCGGGATATAGCTCTTCAATTCGTCCAATTCGCCAAAGGTGTCGAGGGCACTTGTCTTCATGTATCAAGACCAGGTCATTGATTTGTAGATACATCGAGGGTTTGGTGTCAGAAGACATATGGGCAGATCTTAGTTCGAGCAAATATTCGTTGCGCCAGCGTTGCCAGAATTTATTGAGCAATGATTCTCGATACAGCCATCTTTTTGTCATGTCGCTCCGGTTTGAAATTTCCTTCAGTTGAATCTTCGGTGGAAGGGAATTGAGGCGTCTTCCAATTAATAGATGAGCGGGCGTCAATGGAGATGGCTCGGATGGGTCGCTGTTGAAATAAGTTAATGGTCTAGAGTTTATAGTACCTTCGATTTCGACCAATAAGGTTTCCAATTCTTCATATTTGACTAAGGCGCGACCTAAGGTTTTCTTTAAACATGTCTTGACCGTTCTCACTAGGCGTTCGAAAAATCCTCCCCACCATGGTGCTCGTTCGACGTTGAATTTCCATTTGATGTTAGAGGTGATGAAGAATTCTTTGAGTTCGGTTTTAGATATCTTCTTCCAGAGGTCCTGTATTTCTCCATTGGCTCTCTTGAACGTCTTGGCATTGTCGGATAGAATTACTTCGCATATGCCCCGTCTTCCGATGAATCGTTTCAGCGCTAGTATAAACGTTTCCGTGCTGAGGTTGGTTGCAAGTTCTAAGTGAACTGCTCGACTCGTTGCGCATGTGAATAGTACGACGTACGTTTTCTCCGTTCTTGTTTCGGTGTTGACTTTTACGAAAATCGGACCCGCAAAGTCGATGCCCGTTGCTTGGAATGGGATTGTGTTGGAAATACGATCTCGTGGCAAGGGTGCGGTTTCTTGAGTGATGGCTTTCGCTTGTAGCTTTCGGCATATCCAGCACTTTGACAGGAGTTGTTTAACGACTTGACGCCCTTTTGGGATCCAAAAACGATCTCGAAGATGTGTTAGAGTACTAGTGAGGCCCAAGTGGAACATCCTTTCATGGCTGTTGATAATTTGTAGTTTGGCAAAGTGAGTATTCCCAGGGAGAATTATAGGATGAGAAACGTCGAAGTCGAATTGAGATTGTTGTAGTCGCCCTCCTACTCGTAGAATGAGTTGGTCGTCTAGGAAAGGTCGAAGGTTCTTGATCTTGGAGTCATGTTTTATTTCTTGATTGCTTGCTAGGCACTTGATTTCGTCGGAAAAAACTTCAAGTTGAACAAGTTTCATCCAATAAGTAGTAGCTGCGTCCAAGTCGGTGATCTCCAGTTCATTACTATGTCGTCTATTAGTTTTGTGTCTGAGATTGTGGTAATATCGCAGGACCCAGGCAGTGACGCGTAGAAGTCGGTTAAGGGCGCTAAAGCGTGTAGCAACTATGACGGGCTCTTGGATTCGAATGTGGCAGGTCGCTTGTGTAATTTGGACTATCTTCCTTTGTCGTCGCAATTCTGGATCTTGCAATTCTTCAGTTGGCTGCGTTGGTTGAATCTTCTTCGGCCAAAGATCGTTTGGTTTTGAGAGGAATTTGGGTCCATGCCACCAGTTTTCACTGTTGTGTAAAGCTTCTATTTTCATGCCTCGGCTGAGAATGTCGGCTGGATTATCGGGACCGGGTACGTGGGACCATTGACTGGGTTCTGAATTCATCTGGATTTCCACGATGCGATTCGAGACGAATGGCTTCCAGTTGGTGGCTGCGTCTCTTATCCAATGGTAGACAATCATGCTGTCCGTCCAGAAATGTTGAGTTGGTTGATCGTTCTCGAAACAGGTAGCGACGGATTTCATAAGCCGTGATCCTATTACGGCGGCTAATAACTCTAATCTTGGGATCGTTGCTTTCTTGAGTGGAGCAACACGGGTCTTTGCAGATACGATGTTAACTTCAAATACATTATTGGGAAATGCCGTTCTCAGGTAAACCACAGCGCCGTAAGCCCTTTCGCTTGCGTCCGTGAAGCAATGAAGTTCATGGAAAATTCGTTGTTTCTTCGGTAGCGCGTGGTAACATCTGGGAATCTTTATTGCGTTGATTTTAGGAAGATCTTGACACCATTCGTTCCATTTCTTCAATAGATCTTGAGGGAGGGTTTCATCCCAAGTGCTTCCTCGTTCCCACATCTCTTGGAAAAGGCATTTGATAAGAATGACGTACGGCGATAGAAAACCAATTGGATCGAAGATACGAGAAGCGGTTTTGAGAGCGAATCTCTTGGTGTCCCGTTTGAGAGTCAGCATTTCTAGAAGCGGACTTGCGTCGAATTGAAAGATATCTTCCTCTGGTTTCCATATTACGCCAAGAACTTTTAGAAGCGTTGTTGTTGTTTCGACTGCGTCGTTTTTAGTTTGGAGATGAATGGTTTCCGAGGGAAATACTTTGCTCCAATGTCCTTGCAATTCCAATGAGTTGGTCTTCCATTTTCTAAGAGGCATTTGAGCTGTCGCTAGGATTCTTTCTGCGTCCGTTGTGAGTTCCAGAGCTTCGTTGACGTCGTCCGCTCCCGCTACCAAGTCGTCCACGTATAAGCATTTCATTAACATTTCACAAGCTTTCGGGCATCTTTCCTTGAATTGTAGAAGATGCTTCTTTATGGTGCTGGCGAGAAGATATGGACTGGCATTTACGCCAAAAAGAACCCTGGACATGCGTAGAGGAATGACTTTGAGACGTTCAGGATCATTTATGTTTCCGTCGATCCAAAGGAATCTTGCAACGACCTGGTCTTGTTCATTGAGACTGATTTGTAGGTACGCCTTCTCGATGTCAGCCATGAAACCGATTGAAAATCTTCGAAAGCGAATGAGAATTCCCAAAAGGCTTGGATTAAGATTAGGTCCGGTGTACAGGCAATCGTTTAGGGAAGGATAATTCTTGGCCCTTGAAGATGCGTCGAAGACGATTCGTAACTTCGTTGAAACTCGATCATTCTTTACAATTCCTCGGTGTGGCATGTAATAAACTTCTCCGTTAGTGGCGTGACCAGGAACTCTCTCTACGATCTTTCGTTGCAAATAGTCGTTGATGACATCGGAATATTGGGCGAAGTAAGTGGGATTTTTCTGGAATTGTTTAATCAGGTTACGGAATCGGCAAGCTGCGACGTTGTAGTTGTCACCCAGTTCTTTGCGGGAGGTCTTCCACGGCAAGTGTACTTGATATCGACCGTTTTCGTCTTGTGTTATAGAGTCTTCGTAATGTTGGAGTGTTTGCTTTTCTGTATCATCTTGCTGTACTTGATCGATGATTCCCAATGCCTCCACTTCCCAAAACGTTTTTAGTTGCTGGGTGAGCTGAATTTCTTCGACCGTCTCTTGCTGTCTGGGCGTTATGATCGAGGATTGAGAGATTCCCAGGTTCATGGAAGAGATTGTCGTAGGGCCGTGAATGGTCCAACCCAGCATCGTGTGTACCGCCGTAAGCGAATGTGAGAGCCGTTTGACATCGCCGTTAACCATTCTCCAGTAGAAGTCCGCGCCGACAAGAACCATTATTTCTTTCGAGCAGTCGGGTTGGATTAAGGATTGATCGGCTAAGCGAAGACCTCGGGATTTCATTTGGACCATTATCTCGTGACCAGGTACTTCTATCAAGGCACTGCTGATTTTCGGCGTTTCTAGGGCTTCGATGCAAATTGATTCCGTGCCGTCTGGATTGCTCAGAGTTAAGCGGACCCGATTTCTGCTCTGTGGGATGACGTGTTCGCTTTCGAAAGAGTGAATGGAAACGGTTTCGACTCCAATTACTGGTAGATTTAGAAGTCTTGAAATGGATTCCTTTACGAATGTTCGCTGACTTCCTCCATCCAGTAGACAACGTACAACTTGTCTTTTCGAGTTGAATTCGGCGATGGCATAGGCTGTTTGTAGAAGAACGGTCGTTTTGTCAGATTCGCTTAGTTCAGAGGCGACTGCTTTCACGTTGACGTTTGCTGAGCTTGCTGATGACTCTTCGGTTCGAGGATATGTTATTGGACAGACGGTTTCGTGATGCCGGGCTTGACAAAAATGACATTTTGTCTTAGATTTGCATCTTCTCGATAAGTGTCCTTTCTTGGCGCAAACGAAGCATCGTCCAGTCTTCTTGAATTTTTCCTTTCTTTCTTCGAAATTTAGTTCCTTGCATTCTTCGATTCCATGATCTTCGGATTGGCAGAAGGTGCATTTAGTTTCTTCGTTTGAGACTGCTTTGACTTGAGTGTTGAGAGCGGATGTAGACGCATGAACCTTTGAAGATTTCCATTGATTTTTGTAATCTCGTTTCTCCCAGGGATCTGTTTTGTTCGTATCGAGGTTAGTATACGTCGTATTATGATCTCGGGTGGTTAATTGGAAGGTTCTTTCTCTGCTTTCAAGTTCCTTCTGTAGAAATTCCAAAAGTCGATCAACACTCCATTCGGCGTCCGCCTCGAAACTGCGACTGAACTGTAAGACGATTTCTTCGGGGATTCTTTGCATTAGAATAGGACATAACAGTGTTCCATACGTCTTAGATTCGATTCCCAACGAGGCTAAGCTTCTTATTTGTAGTTCGCAAGCGTCATGTAGTCTTCGGAGGCCAGTGAGGTCCTTCGCTTGTCGTACTGGTTGAAGATTTAGCAACTTGTTCATGTGGGCGTTTATAATCAGGTCTGTTCTTCCGAAGCGATTCTTCAGGATTTTCACGGCTTCGCCGTAGTTGTTGCCGGAAAGAGATAAACCTGCGATGGCATTGAATGCGACCCCACTTAGATAAGTTTTGAGGTAAGTGAATTTTTCGGTGTCTTCTAGATCGGTGTCATGTATTGCTGCTTTGAATTGCGACCAGAAATCTTGCCATCGGCTTGCGTCTCCATCGTAATTTTCGATGGTTATTGTCGGAAGTTTGACGTTCATTCTAACGGTACGGTTTGCTACTTGTCTGGCTTCTGGAATTGGAGATCGCGTTCTGCGGGCTCCGTCGTTATTTTCTCGTACGCTTCGAAGTCGTTGATCAGTCCTAGTCATAGTTGCCGTGATTCTTTCCGAATAGTCCATGTTTCTGCGGACTTCTTCTTCGTATGCAACTTCGTCTACTATCTCGGCTTCTATAGATTCATCAAGTTCCTTCATTAGTTTCTCCTTAACTTTCAGTTGTTCCAAGAGTTGTTCAATCTCTCTGATATCGTCGTCGGCGTAATCTTCAACGGTGATCAGGTCGTCCAAGCTTTGCAGAAGTTTCGTAGTGGCTGTTCTAACTATCTTGCGTTTCTTCTTGCATTTTTCTAACTCGTTCATCGTTCACTGATTGTTCTGTAATTCCTTTGTCCCGAGTTTCGGCACCAATGTTAAATGTCGTATTTCAAGTAGGCTTTCAGGGTGAAGGGGAATTTAAGCGAACTGGGGATTTGGACAATTTATCTCAATGTGGCTAAAGGAATTATCTATTTTATGAAGACAACCAGGATTTATTAACTTAAACTTTATTTAAAATGCATATAGTTATAACACCGCGTCTTGGGATTGATTAAACAACAAACTAACTCAAGAAATATCTAGGCTAGAACTGATGATTAAATTGATTCTGAGTTAGTTTTTATATACAAATGATAGTAATTTAAAAAACATCATCCGGCTGGTCTATTTTTTAACGATAACGTTTAAGTTTAAAATCTAATCTAATTTTTGCCAACATTAAATATTATTTTTAGATACAGTTCTAATCTATTTTTTAACATGGCGTCAGGCAAACCATTCCGACCTGCCGTACTTTGGGGTTCATTGACAGGGTTCCGGCCTCATTCATGTCCCCTTTGTATATTTTGTACATTTTTGCCTCAATTTTCGCTCTGAATTAATCTGATTATTTGTTTTTGATTTTTTCTTCATTCCATTATTTTATTTCTCGTTGCTACTTTGTGTGTTGAATGTTTATGAATTTTTGTATTTTTTTTGGCTGAGCTCCTACAGGGGAGCCGCCCCGATTCAAAAGGGTGTGCTTCATAGTACGGCTAAAACAATAAACCTGTAAACCTGTATTTCTTTTACCCCTGGGGGTTCGGCACTTGGATTGTTTTTGAAAAATAAAATTAAATAAAAAAACAGCACAAGAACTTAGGGAAAAGTATGTTTCCCTATGTTAAAGTAGTATAAATTACTTGGGTAAAAAGTGAAAGTTTGTCACTATTATCTATGCAGATATTCGTACAAGTACATAGGTTCTTTCGTAGGTCATCGGTTCTTGAGAGGGCGCGCCTTATGTTCGGGTGTGTCAAAACATGGGGTTTTCATATGTGTGATTGTCAAAATAATACCTCTGATAAAAACTATAAACATAACACCCTGTTATTAAAAAATATTTAAATAATGGCAGTATGACCGCAACGCGATTACCTGTAAACTAAAAACAAAGCTCATCTAGCCTAATCTTATCTAACAGATTATATTAATAATAATAATGATAACTGAAAACTAACCTCTGTATTTCTTCCTTTTCAATCATTTTTTTCGCGTCGATAACTGTGAAAGCTTCTAAAATATACAATATTTTTATAAATATAATTTTGTGCACTACCTTTCTTCAAGGGAAACATTACATAAAACTAACTTACGGCTACTTGAAAGATTTGCGATGAAACAGTTTATAAAATTTTGGAAATCTGCAGTGACCTGCGGAGATGCTTATTGTGGTTGAATGTCTACGGGTGTTATTATGATCCCCATTTTTTATATAACGATAGGTTTTCTTCCAAATTGATGAGCTCGTGCTTCAGTCCACCATCAGCCAGTTTTCTTTTCAGCTGATCATTAGGCAATTTTAACTGGAGTTATATAGTTATTATAATATATGGAATTTAAAATGGACAAGGTTCTTAAACTTCATGGTGTTGCAAGTTACAATATAGGATTATTATATCTACTTTAAACGCTTACCAAATGATGTATATCACTATTACTAATCCACACTAGTAGGTTTTTTCTTCTATATTTTTAATGTGTTCAACAAACTTTTTTAAGTTGCTGTTCACAGAACATGTACTATTGTACATTCTAGTTTGATTGTCTATTACAATAAAAAATTCATTCAGAGAAAATTTATACTTATTGGATGTATGGATAATTGGTTTTCACCTTTAATAAATTTCATGTCTAAAAACTCTTTACCAACTTGGCACATCAGGCCATCGCCACAAATGGCCATTCCGTTGCCAAGTTTTGCAACTACTCGACAGCGCATCAATTCTATTAATTGAAACACGTTATATTAAGGAGATAGTTCATCGCTTAAAAACACTTTTAACTATGTCTCCAACACCAATTTGGTTCAAGACATTTGGTTACTTATAGCTTGGTACTATCGGTTTACCTTCAGATTTACGAGTGTGGTCCATACCCGATCTCGATCTTGAACGTTCTTCTAAAAATAAAAGTTATATTTAAAAATTGTTTTTCAAGTTTTCATTTAGGATACCTCTAACCGTTTCTCCATGTTGACTGTCTTGACCTGGATTGATCTAACAAAGTTATGATTGTATTGTTACAAATAAAGTATAAATGTATACATAGGCTATATTATGATAATGATTTGAATGCTTCTATTATGATAGTCATTTGAATATATTAAATATGTAGATGGAATATTTGAAAATTTCTCCATACAGAAGAGTTTCATTACTTCTAAATTTATTGTACTAGTCCGCTATTGTGTATTTTAATTTTGCCTAATACATTTGCCAGATAAATAGGGTCTCGACTATCAGTAAGGGTCTCAAGTGAGAAATAAACTATTAAATGCATCATTTATTTTCGCCAGTCATAAAAATTAGTAAATTATGTGAAATAAAAGTGATATTTCTGCTGGAAATGCGTATTATTTTGTCTTACGCTTTAATTTTTATGGATCGAAAAACCGTAACCCGTTATTGGCCACCTTTTATCTGCCCAAAATATAAGTGAATGTAATGTGACTTACCTCTGTGACGTTCGTAATCCCTCATTCTTGCTATAAATAATGGTAAGTGTGTACTTAATTTGTGGGGAAAAATGTATATAGGTCTACTGCGTAAAATATACAATGTAAAATACAACATGCTTAAACAATGTTTAAAAATTTTAATATACCGTTGTCTCGACTCAACACTGACGACGAGGATGCTAAAAGTATAAACAATGACCACATTATCTTTTTGTCATTATTCCGATTGAATAGTCAATAAGTCAGGTTAATCACAATTTCAACACAAGATCACAATTTGAACACAAGATCATGATACTATCGGGAGTCGCATATATTCCCCTTAGTCCACCCATAAACGTCTATGAGAAAAATCCCGATATAGTCTTCACACTCTTAGAAAAGGCCAAGAAAATAGTGGAAACACCATCAATTCCAATCTGTTAACGGTTTGCGTATACTACATGGTTCAGGCCTATTCTAAGAGAAAATCAACTCAAATAAATTCCTCAGAGAAAATTCAAATAAAACCAGATCTAACCTTAGCTGTTCTCTCCTAAAAACCGAGCCAAAACTGCGGAGGGATTTTCTCCGTTGTTAGTTTCGGGTGGTTTTGTTTACAATTTGAGTGGATAACATGTGCAAGGGGCTAATCACGGTCAGACTCACTGTACACCGATTATAGATTACGTGTAATCTTTTTATCACTGTCATGGGCAGCGTTTTTAAAGATTTCTCATTATCACTTTTAATACAGTCAAAGGTACTGACGTGAACACCGATTGCACTGCGTGACCGGCCCCTCGATTTTTTCTTATGACCATTGTTGCGGAGATTTTGTCTGACCGGAATATTGCCGACACCCGATTTGATCAATTCAAACTTGATCTATACTATCTGAAGTAGTCTAATAAAATTTAAATAAACTGAACATGTTAATTGAATCTATAAATCAACAATTTTAAACTGTTAAAAACTATATATTTACGTACCCCAATCATTGGTGTCCATCTTACTAAAAAGTTTCAAAAACTGTTACACACCAATTTTATAACATGATATTTTTTTAAAGTTTTAAAATAATTTCAATTTTCAAAGTAAAGTGTATGAAGCCTAAGACTATTAAGCATTGTGAACTAGAAACAATGTTAAACTCCCTTTCTTTAATTGCCATCGGCCGTGAGCTAAAATATTATCTTTCAAATTAATCATGAGTCAATAATATGATATGGCTCGCTACAAGTGTCTTAGACAAGTAGGAATAAAATATTCGATTATTTCTTTGAACGTTGCGCAGGAAGGAATTCTCCTGAGTTAGTGAATGATCTGAGCTTTCGTTATATTAATGCAGATATATTGTTGAAAAAGTAGCGTGTAAACAAAAGCTTCTGTACTACCCTCCTTTCTAAACTAGCTCAGTTTAAATATGTGTTTCTGGACAGAAACAAATTTAAGTATGAAGTATGCAGATAGTTGTAAAAAGTATGTAAATAGAAATGTCATTTAAAGGCACAACCTAGGGCAATATTGTAGTTGAATATTTATAAATAGATTGAGACCCCATTGCTAACTTAAATAATATGGTCCCTTTGTATTATTTCACTATAGGCGGTTGTGATCTTGAATGGGACTTTAAAAATTGAAAAAGCGGATACTAAAGGTTTTATTTGTAACTTCCGAAGGAAAAGTTTATTTTTGTCACCAGAATGGCTTTTTAAAATAATTAGTGACTTGTCCCCGTAAAATTTTCCAATCACTGTGAAATTTAAGTCTCACTATGGATTCATTGGAGATTAATTTTTTGATGTAAAATATGAGAGTTAGTCAGATGCCCTTTAATCGTTAGTGGCAATTCATTTCATTAACATTTTTCGTATTCATTATTATTGCAAGATAGCGTTAGCGGTTAATGAGTGAATGTAATTAATTACCGATTTCATCGAGCTTGCTTTGCTTGTCAAACGTTCATTACGAAGTTTCTGTGCAAATTGAAATGAAAGTTCACGGTGCTGAACCAGAGTAACGAGTGAAGTAAATGAGGTTTAATTCATTAGTGAAGGAGAGGGTTTTGGGGTATTTCACCACCCTCGGACACGCTTCAGTAGCATTGCGCCGAATCCCTATCAGCCGAACCCAATCCCATTCGACCGAAAAATCCGCACTTTGGCGGATTTACGATTCGGTCCAATTGGACAATCCCATTGCACGGGAAAACGCGCACATCGGATTTTTCCCCAATGGAATTAAAATAAATAAAATTAAATTACCTTAAATCAATTTAAGGCCTACGTAAAATGAACACAACATCCAAACTTTTTCTAAATTATTGTTTTAAAACTACGGGTTGTAAGAACAAAATAGTGATAAATCAGCAAAATATGACATAAATAAATAAATATTAGCAATTGGCTTACTTTAAGCCAGCTGTTTCAATATACTTGATGGGTATGTTCCCATTTTCCCCTATCCCTTAATCCTCAAAAGGAATATTTCGCCCAAAAGATTTTTTGTCGTTTCGCCCAAGCCCGGAAGTTGAGATCAAATTTTTAGCCAAGAGAAATGAAAAAGACCTAGAAAAAATAAGCCTTGTTTGACGCTTTAATAAATTTAGAGAAATATTAAAATATTTTTTAATCGAGCATAAAAGGGCAGTGGTGGGAATTTTCAGAAGAATCTTCCTTAGAAGGGTGCTATCGCGCCTTCTAACCCTTCTTTTCCGTAGGAGAGAGGGCAACACTATAGAAGCTGAAGGGCGCCTTCTTTGAAAAGAAGATTGAGTAAAAGAAGGCACAACTTCCTTCCTACTACCCTACCTTCCTTCCCCAGACCGAAAAATGCCCGGAATGGAGCTTTAGCTATCGCGAAACCCCCTTCTAAGATTCGGAAGGTTTTCCCTCGAGAAGGGAGGTGAGCCTTATTTTTTGGGAAGAAATATCTATTTAGAATTAAAGAAGGCAACTAGCTCGAGCTAGATGTTTACCTTCTTTTTTTGGGAAGGGACAGTGGCAAAGGTAGACTTGGCTTCACCTCAGAAGGGAAGTGTTGGGGGAGGGAGGGAATAGGTATTGCCCAAGAAGGGAATTTTTTTTCCGTGATGTTAACTGCCCGCGGAAGGTTTTAAGGCTTCTTTCAATGGGAAAGAAGTTCTGATAGGTAAGGTAGTACAGCTCTATTATGAAATCAAATACGAGAAACTATCGGTAGATGATGTTATTCCACCAAAGAATAATTTATGTATTTGAAGATATGAATTTGATTGAATCGATGATGATTACCGAACATTCTCAATTTATTAAGTCACTAGTATGTAGTAATTACAATTATGCTTTTTCTATTGAGTTCAATTACTATTTTTCTGCCCTAATGAAATATTAAACCTAGGCCTATATGTGAATTATGTAAAAGATTTTAATATTAAGCATAAAACTATGGATTTTAATATGAAGCATAAAATTACGGACAATTTCAATATTAAGCATAAAATAACGGACAATTTCAATATTAAGCATAAAGCGTAATATTACAAATTTTAATATTAATCTGCAGCGATTCCAAAACAGATTTTGACAACAAACTCGAAGAAGGTAAACAAAAACTCGCTTTTTTATTCAATTGGTTTATATATAACCTACACTCTTAAAATTATGTGTTCCAAGTTGAGCGGAAAGTTGTGCAAAGTCCTAACACACTGGCAGTACAGTTTTCCGTTCAACTTTGAAAACTTTTTGAAGGATCCAATTTTTCACGCTAGAAGAGTGTGTATAGTTAAACGTTTTTTTGTGCAATACTGAACACTACGAATGGAACGATTGGACATTTGAACGTGCAAATTGGATCGCTTTAATTAGCAAAATCGCACACTTAAATTCGTAGAACAGCACGCATAAGTTGGCAGAACCGCACGCTTTAATTCGCGTTATCGCACGCTTAAACTCGCGTTATAGTACGCTTAAACTCGCGTTATAGCACGCTTAAACTCGCGTTATAGCACGCTTAAACTCGCGTAATCGCACGCTTTAATTCGTGTAATCGCACGCTTTAATTCGCGTAATCGCACGCTTTGATTCGCGTAATCGCACGCTTGAAATCGCGTAATCGCACGCTTTAAATCGCGTAATCGCACGCTTTAAATCGCGTAATCGCACGCTTTAATTCGTGTAATCGCACGCTTTAATTCGCGTAATCGCACGCTTTAATTCGCGTAATCGCACGCTTGAAATCGCGTAATCGCACGCTTTAAATCGCGTAATCGCACGCTTTAAATCGCGTAATCGCACGCTTTAAATCGTATAATCGCACGCTTCAATTCGTATAATCGCACGCTTTAATTCGCGTAATCGCTCGCTTTAATTCGCGTAATCGCTCGCTTTAATTCGCGTAATCGCACGCTTCAATTCGTATAATCGCACGCTTTAATTCGCGTAATCGCTCGCTTTAATTCGCGTAATCGCTCGCTTTAATTCGCGTAATCGCTCGCTTTAATTCGCGTAATCGCACGCTTTAATTCGCGTAATCGCTCGCTTTAATTCGCGTAATCGCTCGCTTTAATTCGCGTAATCGCACGCTTTAATTCGCGTAATCGCTCGCTTTAATTCGCGTAATCGCACGCTTCAATTCGTATAATCGCACGCTTGAAATCGCGTAATCGCACGCTTTAATTCGTATAATCGCATGCTTCAATTCGTATAATCGCACGCTTTAATTTGTATAATAGCAATCTCACGTGTAAATTGGATCGCTTTCAATGGCGTATACGGACACTTACGTTCGTAATGTTGGACTCTGAAAATGGCATATTTGGTCACTTTCATTAGCGAAAGTAAGAACTTTTGTTGGCCTGATTTAACTCTTATCGGTATAGTTAATTCAACGAAATTATTGGCAAGATTGGTTAATATTTTCAGCCAATAAAAACTCTTTATTGGCAAAGTTGAAATAAAATTGAAAACTTACAAAAAATACTTTTAGATAGTCATGACAAGTTACAGAGATAATTTGTTTACAATGCTAATTATAGGTGCTGAAATCCTTTCCGAATCAATTTTAAGAACTATTTTCTGAAGGTTTTCCATTGTTTTGGCAATTTTTGGTGGGTACTGAAGTTGAAAGGTGTAATAGCCTGACACCAAGGACGCTATGGCACTTTCAATGTTCGTAACTTCGAAACTAACACCCTCTATTATGATTTCATATGGACAATTAAGTAGATCGTCACTTGAAAATTTAATAATCAGAGTGGCAGTTACAGGTTCCTAAAATAATAGAAAAAACTTATTAATCTTCGTTTTATCAGGAATATAATCAATTTTAAAAGCAGGAATGGAGCACAAGTCTCCTTGGGCGCGCTTCATAGAGCTCCTCCCTCAACGCGTAACAATTGTTTTAAAAATATTATAAAGGATTTCGTGAATCCTCGTCTCGACCGTTAGGAATGAGTAGGCAGTCTAATTTTTGCTTACATTTAGTGTGTACCAATGCTTCACACATTCGTTAAATAAAGTTGGCAACGTTATCAAGCACGCTTTTAGTTCTAGATCTAAAATATAATTTTAAATGATTTAGTAACCATGGTAAAGAGTAATATTATAATTTATGTTAAGGAAGATACTCTTGGTTTAATGACTAAAAATCAATAATTATGTCATTAGAGTGTGGCTTCCTTTACGTAAATAATAAAATCTTAATTATGAATTGCCGTCTAAGTGATAATTTTCACCCTTGAAAGCCTGATCAGATAAAACTTCTTTTTTCATCTTCAGAGCGTCCAAAACAATTTGGCAAGACTTTCCTTTCTTAATCATTTCCAGAATATTTTTCGTTATTGGCATGAAATGATGAATTAACACTTTCTCCGCGGATGGTCGTATGTTTTGCAACAAATTTAATTCCTTCACTAACTGGATATATAGGTTTTTGAGTATTTGGACTATCCTTGTATATTCGAAAAAAATGTCTACCTGATTTCTTTGAACCAAAAGTGGAAACTGCTCAGTAACAGACAAAACAGAATTATCGAAAGCAAACTTTTGCCTCCACTTAGATGTCCTTAGCATTTTTTCTTCTATTATGGCGGAATCAGCCTGAGATTTTCCCATTTCCTTTGAGAGTGATTTTAAATGCATTTTAATGCTATCATCATCTTCAGCCTCACTTGATAGAGCCTTTATAGAAAACAAAAATAGGTCGAACACCAACTCAAATTAATTTTGGACAAACCCACTTCCATAAAACTATATAGTTATCTAGCCATTTCATTCAAAACACAAGAAAAAGGGTAAAATATGTGTCATAATTGAATCAATTACCGTTTTTGAGGATCGTTTTACTTTCTTATTCGGTTCTGCTTTTTTCATTTCCGGGTCGCCTGATTTCTCTGTACTTTCTGTTAATTTTCTTTTCCGGCTAAATACTTCTCTCATAGCTTGCACTTTTTCCAAATGACCCATAGTCATTCTTTCATGTCGGAATTTAGTCTTTAGCGCGGTTACCCACGTATCCTATCAGCAAGAGGATTAGAGATAAGATGAGCGCATAAATTTAGAAACAATATCAGAAATATATATATACTGACATATCCACGTTGGTTGGGCAGTCTATCCTTCAAAAACGTGTTTTTTCAACTAGAGCCACGCCAACCCTGTCAAAATGGCTTCTTTCTGGGTATCTATAGAAATTATTTTCAATATTAGTTACAGTCATAATAATAAAAATTCATGAAAACATACGCGCCATATTGTAGCATATCCTCAAACAGCGTGTTTACAATTATTGACGAATATTTCTTCCGAAACACGGCATTGTCCCTTCCATGAATTAATTTCATTACTGTTGGCGGAAGATCCGGTACCTTGTACACTAGCGGCATTTGCCTTGAAGTCGAAGCTGATTCAGTACTTTCCGCCACTTTGGTTGTTTCAAATAAATCGGGTTTAGACGAATCCGATTGGGACGACGTACTAGGAATACTACTAGACCTATAAAATTACACGCATTACCAAAAAATAAACTAAAGACACACTATTACTTACAGAGTCATTTCTTTTGAACTTTTTTCTTTACAAACTAAGAATAGTTTTGACAATGAAGGAGGAAGGCCTTTATTTATGTCATAATCTACCCAATCTGGAAATTTTTCATTGTAAATTTGTATTATCTCCACTTTTTTGTTAAAAACCTTTTCCAATTGGCTCCAAAAATCATTGACAGGGCAAGACTTTTCACACTCGACTTGTTTTTTGTTATTTTCACACGTTACATGAAATTCTAAAGTGGTCATCTAGAAACATGGCATTTAAACTCTGTTAGCTATTTTGTGGTTCAATATAGTAACGTCTTTTCCATCTATTCTAAAAGCTGTGAGGGCATAATAATCTATGTTTTTCCCAGGTAGAATAATGTCCCAATCACTGTTTTCGCGAACAATATACGCGTTATAATGCTCCAAGTACTCAGAGCTGTATAACATTCTACCACACAAGTGCCAGGTTTCGTTAATTTCTATAATGTAATATATTTTAAAAAAAGAGGAAATTCTTCTGGCGCTACAGTTACTGGAAATATATAGCCCGCTTTGTACGCAACATTCTCATAATTAATTGCTGACGCTAAACGCTGAACATCAGAATCTAAATGGATGAACTGTCTTAGTTCATTCTTTACTAGTTCAGGGAGCTGACTATATTTGAGTTTACTGGTTTTAACCGTGTCACTGTTTTCAAATCCATTGTCAGCACTTTGCTCCCAGCATTGGAGAAATTGATGTCTTTTGGCTATAGTTGAACATACATTTTTAAAATTTCGAGATATTGACGCTATATTCTTAAAATACTGGTGTTTGGCTACGAACCGCATGCACCACAAGCGAATAAGAGGACCATAATTTTTAATTAACCTTGGGTAGTGTATTAAATAATGTACTTTTGGAATGAAACGTGAATTCGGAGTTTCTTTACGTAAAACCATGAAATCACCGATTAGTTCATAAAGAAAAGGCAGCCATCTGCAATTTATAACAGGTGCTGAAATAATTTCCCCAATTCTAATTAAAAGCAGTAACAACTTCCAAACTTCGTCATCAAACGGTACACAAGAACCAAAAAGTAAAGGGAAAAGATGAAGCAAAGTTTTTTTTGGGCAGCTGATCCTGTTAAATTGGCCGAACCTGCCAGTTTTTCCTTCGAAATTGGGACGCTTTTGTTTTTTATGTGCAATTCGGTATAAGGGAAAATTTCTATTTTTTCATTAATTTCATTAAGAGTAATAAATTTAGAATTTATGATGTGATTAAAAACTAATTTTAAAATAGGAGGGACAACACCCTCGTAAAAGTCGTGCATGATATCGGGGGGAAGACTTTCCGTAATTTTGAAGTGCTCAATAATAGAAAACGGAGAAGGGTTTTTAACCCCATATATTGAAGAATTATCCGGATTTTTCAGCACAGCTTCTAAATGATAGCTGTGTACTTCTTCGCTTCTAATGACCAATTTGTTTTCATCAAATACAGAAGATATGTTTTCTTTCATTACCATGCATTGCCGGCAAATTCTACCGGATGAAAAACTTTGCAAAAAACCCCCTACGCTGTGACTCGAAAGGTTGTCAGCTGATATTGTGGCAAGTGCCCCTTTAACAATTTGATTTCTAATAGAAAACCCATTATTTTGAAGATCTTCAAGGTCATCTAAAAGGGGTTTTAGCACTTTGGAATATCCGTAGTGCTTTAAAATGGGGTATTTTACTGCCATTGCCAAATAAATACTGCTAAGCTTACTGCGTAGGGAAGGGTCGAAATTTCCTATCGTAAAGTAAATTAAAGTAACTTTATGTATTCCCCTTTTTGATCCTAGCGGATTGTTTAACTCAACTTCGTCCAAGTAAAAATGGAGTCTTAAAAAATTGGCATCTTTGGAAAAAAGTGGATGTGTTTTACATATCTCACCGTCTGCGTAATCAACTAATAATTCGGGGTCATGCTCTATATTTTTCTTTGAAAATTCCTCCCAGACGTCGTCATGGAAAAAAAGCTTTTTTAAGACAGAAATGATTGGAACATAGCTTAGCGTATTTTTGAAAGTTTCCCCATTTACCCGTTTCGTTCCTAAAATATAATCAACTGGCTCCACGTAATCCAAATTTTCCTTACAATATTTTTCCAATTTATAATTACTGTTAATAACACCCAGTACAGAGTTGGTAATTATGCGAGCTTGGTTATCAAAGTTGTTATCGGCATTCTGGGGTTCTCTTTGATAATTTGCGTTTAATGCTGTGTATGTTTCTAAACAGTTTCCTATCAATCCCGCTAAACTGTTTGATATGCTTGCTGTAACGGAAGCCGGCAACTTATGCTTTTCCCTAAGTTCTAACATAAAAAGAGCAGCGTTTCTGTCTAATTGAGAGTTGTTAAGCTCAACTGTTTCTGCAATGGGATCATCTGGGTTTTCTACCTCTAAATTAATCTGATCAGGGTTGTTTATGGGCAAGGGATCATCAACTAAACTTATATCAGAACCCTCTCCATTAATAACAGTTTCTCCCATATTTTCTACAAATATTCCTCCACGGAAATTCTTTGTGTACAAGTGGCTTCTAAGGGACACGTACTTAGTAAAATCGTTTGGACATGAAATAAAACAACATTTAAACTTCCGGTTTGGCTCATGACCATGACAAATACGGGTATGTTTTAACCACTTGGAAACTGAGTGACGTTCTACATTTTTGACACAAATAGAACAAGAGTATAATATCATGTTTAAAGTAACCACTTTATATAATTTCGATAATTTGAAAAATACGTTAGTAAAATTATAATTACATAATTTAAACCGAAATGCTTCAAAACATAATCAGAAGTAAATAGCAGAAATCATCTATTAAAGGAGAGCCTACCTATGTAAACAAAGTGTGACTGACGTAACGTCTTGCAGCACGTGTAGCTATATAAGGAACGTGTCGTCTGTCTTGAGTTTAGGCTTACATTAGAAACTTCGTGAAATTTCAAAAAAATAAGATGTGGATAAGCGGAAAGACAAAACCTCTCTCCATACTAAAACTAAAAATATCCTAGCAAGATAAAATAGAAAGTCAAAAGGTGGAAAAATCATTATTTGATTATTTGTGCCTTTGTACCTTAAGACACTTCTGCAGCTACCCCCCCCCTGCCCCCTGTAAGAGAGCTCGCATGGAGTAATTACAACGGGAGTCTAAAGGCGCGTTTATAAGCGCGCGAGAAAACGTACTACAGCTTGCGCACGAAGCCGAAAGCCGATGCTCGTAATCAGACAAAGCTTTCAGCTTCGGCCGCTACTCGACGGGAAGTTGTTTACAAACGCGCTTGCAGTGCAACTCATCGCGTGTCGATACTCTATAAACACCAGTAAGTAAAATGGCGCCCACGAACACGCGACGAACGCTCCTTCTCAACACAATTACGTGTTTATTATTAAGAAAAAAGAAATTATTGCTTCTAAAAAAGAAAAAACAATTGCAACAGAGAAAAGAAAGAAAAAAACGTCGATGGGGAACCCATCCAATATGGAAGCTACGGGATGATGAAGGATATTTTCATACATTGGTAAGCCTTGGCTGTTTCAGTCCAATATATGTATTGCGCATCAAGTAATTTGTTTATCTCTATAGTTAGCGAAGATGAGACGAGTAGATCACGATTATTTTAGCAATTTTACAAGGATGTCACCCGAAAACTTTGATGAACTAGTAGGTTTGATTGCACAAGATCTACAAAAATATCCACCATCAAGAAAACCACTTTCCCCAGCGCATCGTTTAGCAATAACGTTGAGGTATGTGAATTAAATGCATATGATACTTTAAATTCTAATTGGATCATTGGCAGGTTAATGGCCAGTGGTGATTCGTTAACTAGTACTGCATTTGGGTTCAGAGTGCATAAGTCAACTGTCCATGTTGTTCTTAAAGAAACGTGCGACGCTCTGTGGAAATGTCTCCAGCCGTTGTATTTAAAGGTAAAAACTTCCCAAAGTAGTAATATCACACCATGTATAATGTTAATGTTACGCAAGGCACCAACTGAAGCTACATGGGGAAATGCTGCATATGAATATGGTCGTCGTTGGCAATATCCAAACTGTTGTGGTGCTGTTGATGGTAAGCACGTGGTTATCCAGCAGCCAGCAAAGAGTGGCTCCATGTACTACAATTATAAAGTATGTTAATAGTTTCATGGCCAAATAACAGACAAGTTTTTGGCTGTTGATATTGGAGGTTACGGGTCAAATTCGGACGGTGGGGTATTCAAAGCGTCACCCATTGGTCAGGCATTGGTTAATGACACACTAGGCCTGCCACCACCAGGCCACGTACAAGAACATCCATGCCGCATGTTTTGCTTGGAGATGAAGCGTTCCAACTTCGGCCAGATTTCATGCGACCTTTCTCTGCCAAAGATTTGACGCCGAAAACGAGGGTGTTTAATTATCGGCTAAGCAGAGCAAGGTATTGAGTTATAATGTATGTAGCAGCCTTAAATGGTATTAAACTAATGTTTATGCATAAACATTAGGCGTTGTAGTGAGAATGCCTTTGGTATCCTTGGAGCTAGATGGAGAGTGTTTCAGAAACCAATTCCTCTGGCTCCTAACAATGTTGACAGGATTATCAAAGCTGCAGTAGTATTGCACAACTACTTGTTGACGAAGGAGAAAAAGCAGTCGAAGAAGGTCTATTGTCCACAAGGATTTGCAGATTTTACTGATTCCTTTGGAAATTACTTTTATGGAGCATGCCACGACGAAGGGAATGCTTTCCGGCCCGTCAATCCAACCGCATCTAGAAATTTTACCGAAGAAGCCAAAGTAATTAGATGGTTCCCCTTGGTAATAAATTTGCCGACTATTTTTGGAGTGAAGAAGGTGAAGTTCCATGGCAATGGGACATGCCAGGTGTTGAGAGAGAATGAAATGTGTATTTTATTTTGTAAAGCTCGTTTGTACAATTTGAAAGATAAACAATATATTTCTGTGAATTTGTTACATGTATTGATCATTTAGAATGTCATCAATATAGTTGTTAACGATTTGAAGGAGTTGCGTTTCACATTTCCTTCTTTTCTGGTCGGGGACCTCCCGCAACAGCTCTGCCAAATATCGACCAAATTTTTCTTCTCTGTCATCGTTTTCAACCTTTGATGATTTGGTCACAGCTGCTGCTACCAGGCCTAGGTTTCTATAAATGTATATTAATTATTCATTGTGTCTTATATAAATGTAATGATTTATGACCTACTCATCAATACTCTGAATTTCGTCATCAATGGATTCCTTTTGGCCCACACCATTTTTAGTGTGTTTTGAATACACATTTGAAGCTCGTTTTTTAGGGGCTTCACAACGTTTGTTCAAGCCACCCAACGGCGTTGAGGTGTTTGATGCATCCGAGGATGTTGATGGGTTCTGTTCACCCGAGGATGTTGACGCGATGGGATAGTGCACAGGTTCGTGAGACGCAACAGGCGTTGGTTCAGGATTGATGAGATGTTCTTTATCTCCACAAACACTGTCGTTTATTCCATCGTCGCTTTGACCCTCGGACATAGCAGTTAATATCTATAGTGTTGTACAAATGTTTTATATTAATTACTGTTGGCAATACCCATGCGATATGGTATCAGTACTCGATGGGCCTCTTTGTCCCCATTCTGGCATATATTTGATGACGTGCTATAAACGATACTATACAATTAGCAAACGAACTTATGAAATAATATACATTTGGTAACAAAATTCATACTCTCTTCTCGAAATTACATCCTTCAGGAAAAGTAATTGTTTAAAGAAGGGCCACTTTACCAGGAGCATATCTTCCTCTGCCACGTACTCCTGGCCAGATTTCTTTTTACTGACCGCATGGAAATTTGTTGCAAATTGGTCTCTTAAATACTTCCAGATTTTCTTGGCTTGTGGCTCTTTTCAAGACAATAATTACACGTAAATATACAAACGTATTTACAAAACATATTTATGTATATGTTTAAGTAACGGAAGAACTCGAGTGTAGAAAACCCACACACGCAAAATATAAGCAGACGAATGTCTGTTTTCCCTCCAAACTCGCTTATTGGATAATTTCAAACACGTGATCTGAACTCCAAGCCGAAAACCAGCGAGAATATCAAAGCAACTTTGATGCGCTCGGCCTAGCAACTCAGCGTCAGCCGTTCGCTTCTGCATGTGAAAAAGCGGTTCTCGCGTCTTTGTAAACGGTCACGCCGGAGCCGGCGCCTATGAAAAAGAGTGCGCTTCGGTTTTCAGCTTCGGGATCTCGCGCGCTTATAAACGCGCCTTTAGATTTCAAACAACAGTCTATATCAGTGATTTCACTTGTATTCCTACTGTTATGGCTCCATGGGATCGCTCGGAATCGGCAAATAAATAACACTATTAGTTTTTTATTTGCCAATGCCTATTTTGATAGATCCCATGGAGTATCATAGAATTTCTAATTTAAAACACAAATATACTGTTTATTTTTTTAAAAAAATAACTCGGTATCCCGTTGTGATTATTTCCTGCGGGCGTTCCGATAACATGAGGTAAAAATCGCGAATAAAATGGCTGTCAATTTTAAAGTTTTAAACCGTTATAAAGCCGAGGCTTACGTCTAACTACAAGCAAGTGGCAGTGGCCATCTTTATGGTTTACCGAGGTTTCGGTTTTTGCCAGCGAAAGCAGAGTTTGGAGGCACTTTCACACGGACTGCCAAAATTATTCCTATTTAGAACATGGGCTTGCCACTAGTGTAATCGATATAAAAATTGTCAGACGAAAATTTGCTCAAATTTAGAACACGTGAGCTTGGTGGAATAAGGAGCGTTGGGAAGTACCCTCTTAAACAAGCAAAATTCACTAAGTTCTTGAACTTAACAATTCAAATGAGCTTTGTAAAAAAAATTAAATATGAAACTTACCTTATAATTAAAAGGTCCAACTGGAGTGTTCTGTTTGCTTAACGATAAGCTTAATTCGCTATAATCAGAGAGAATCTTATAATGATGATAATGGCACCGTTCATAAAAAATCCGCAAACGTTGCAACGTGCTAGAAGCCTCAACCACGGAAAAAACGTGTCGCTCAGGAAAGACTCGGCGTAATTTTCTGGCGCATATTTGACGTCACGGTTCCCAACGACGCGGGTGGTAGAGAGAAACGAGAAAGTCCCGTCTTTCAGCAAAAACTATATTTAGTTTTTTAATTCATGACGTTACGGTTCCCAACGACGCGAGTGGTAGAGAGAGAGAGTCCCGTCTTTCAGCAAAAAACTATATTTAGTTTTTTAATTCATGACGTCACGGTTCCCAACGACGCGAGTGGTAGAGAGAGAGAGAGAGTCCCGTCTTTCAGCAAAAAACTATATTTAGTTTTTTAATTCATCCCGAACTTTCTCTCTCTCCTGCTGCGAAATAAGAGATTGTGCAAATTTGCACACTATCTTTTCAATTTCAGTGAATTTCGCCACTTAGAACGTTTCTTTTTTTTTTGCACGCTATATTTTTACGAACTGTTCGTTTGTGAACGGAAACGTTCAAGTTTGAACAGCGTTTGAACACTTTTTTCTAAGAGTGTAAAGGGAAGCCACCGAGTCTTGCGGTATTCTCTTTGTTAGATGCTAGCTCGGCCGCGGGCCGGTGAATATTTTCACCCAGCAAGTCTTTTGTGGCCCCCTTTAATCATAGTAATTTTGCACGGCTGATAGATATTTCACCTTGTGCACATTTTATTTTATCCCAGCCTGGAATCCGTTGGCAACAATTTTCGGAGCACATGACTCTGATTCGGATTCTGAAGCGGAAGACCAAACACTAAAGGCAACCTTAAATGACGAAGGTTGGGAGAGAAAACGTTGCGTAGCGCAGTCCCTACAATTAGTTGTAAATGATGCCATTAAGGCCAATGACAGATCGAAACAGTTACTCGAAAATGTCCAAAACTGGATAAACCTTTTTCGAAAATCGCCTAAATGGACGGAAGAATTAAAATCAAGAAGTGGCGGCGTTGATTTGAAAATGATAGGGGTTGTTTGCTGGGGCGCTGTTTTTCTTGGATTGGAACGATTTACGAAGGTCAGCTTATTTTAAGAGTCCATCTTTTATAGAAAGAACCTCTGAATGCTTTTTGTCTAACTTCAATTTGAAAAGTTAGACAGGCAAGTTCTAGAAGAGAATACTTTCTACAATAAACAAATATATTCCACGATAATATGTTGAAAGCAATGGCTTATGCTTTGAATAAAGCTAAAAAAGACGCCAAATGTCCATGAAAAATAGACTTTCCGTTACCAACGGAAGAAGACGTCGAGGACGCGAAAGAATTCCTCGATATTCTGAGACCTTTAAAGGTCTCAACATACTTCTTTCAGAAGAGTGATCCACTCTCCTCAAGCGTTATAGGGGTTCTTTTGACCGTTTTCCAAGACATTTTCAGGGTGGAAACAAAAAATTCAACGATCGGAGTACTGGAAAACCTCCAAAAACGGTTTTCATCAATGTTGAAGGACCCATATTACATAATGGCCTCTCTCCTCGATCCAACCCAAAAACAAACATACATTTTGAAAGTAAGTATCATTATCTATGAACATGTTTATTATGAATATCGAACATCATTAGGCAGAGATCAGTTCTTACATGAGTTAATAATATGTTAGCTCCCTATAAGTTACTCAGGCAATTCATTTTTATACTCCAGCGTTTTCTCCCGCGCCGCCGGCTTCCCAATTATATGCGACGCTCTGCGGCCGCCACGGGAACGAAAATCCTATTTACTCTTCTTTTCGGTTTTTCCCCGGAAGCGCGTGTAGTGGAAGCTAGCCAATGATATCGGAGCTATTTAAGCAGCCGAAGCTGCCGAATATTGAGCTCAGTAGCCTCGGTTAAGAAAACAGTTAAGAGATCAGTGGATTGTATTTAGCTGTTCTATAATTTTCTCGTTTCAAGTCACAATAACAACTCTTATCTTTAGCATTCTTTATCAATATCGGCAAATTGCATTGAGTTCGTGCATCTTTTTTGTCTCAGTACTGACACAAACGCCATGATTTAATGTTAAATTGTTAAAACATAAACATTCACGACTAAAAAACTTCCTTGGTGAAAATGCAGCCGACGACTCGAGGTCGAGGAGCCGTACGAGCGGGATTTTTTTTCGACAAGAGAGAGCGCAACATTCGGATTTTTTTCCCGCGCGGGCGAAATGAGAAGAAATCGCTGGATACATTACGCCTATGGAGCCTGAGTAACTTATAGGGAGCTAACATATTATTAACTCATGGTTCTTATTATGGTACAGTTTTTTATTTGTTGCTTTTCGAACTTTGAAGAATTTAATTTTGCTAAAAATAATATTTAATTTGATTCACTTTGAATATAGACACGTCAATAATACAATTCCATGTTCATAATTAACATTAATAAAATAAATTTACGACATGGATATAAGTCATGTTTATACTAATATTTCAAATCTTAAGGTTCTTATATACAACCAGTATGGATAAATTTGTATCCAAACATCAAGTGCGTGACAAAGACAAGCGCACGTGTTTTCATTAGAGAGAGTGTGTTACTCGAAGCTGCGCAGGATCCCCCCCTAAGGTTTGACACAGAACCAAAGCCATACTCGCCGTTTAATAGGTTGGACCTTGAAGCCACCGTACCATGTAATGAACGCAGCCCTATGAGAGAATTGGAAAAATACGTTTTACAACCGAGATGTCTACAGGCTGACATTGCCTTAGATTATAGGAGAGGTCACGAGGAGGGCGCGCCAAAAGAAGCTGCCTTTCGATAAAACACGTAGCAGACATTCTAATGTACCGAGAATACAACAGAAAATAAAAATTTTGCAATTGTTTGAAAATATTTTGATTTCGTTTTGTACGATTTTCCATTGGATAATACCATAAGTAATCCATTATAATTTAGCTAATTAATTTGGCAACAATACACGGCTTTATTATTATCAATACGCGTCAATGTGAAACTCGGAGAGGTAAGGACTTTACCCAATCTCATTCTCCTTGACGCCTCAGTTAAGCAATAGACCAGTACCGTTAGAAAGGGGGTGTAGACGGTGTATCTCTCCCTCTAGGCGCTCTCTTGTAAGAGGGGATACTGTACACGCCCAGTAGAGGGATTACACTGAGCTATGACGTTTCCATACTGACACTACTCTATAAACGGCAGTGTGTAAAATCAGGAAAATATCAGAGTAGGGCAATTTGTTAAACATATCGCCATACTACAGATGGAACAAATAATAATTTTTAATTTTTGAAATTTTTTTTATCGCTTACGATGTGTCTATTTTCTTACGACCTCCTTTGTTATTATGAAAACATTCAACATGACAAGAAAGAAATTTTTAATAAGATTACTAGTAGTAGTTATAAAGGCTAATAATAAGTCTATAAGAAAGTAGAAGTACCGAGTTCCTTATTTTTATTTAGTGGCAGTTACGACTTACGAGTTGAGGTAATTTTAGTTTAAGCAGAAGCAAATCAATTAAAGATAGAAATTGTCATACTTATGGAAGCGCTTTTATAAACTTATGGTAGTAATGAATCAATGGTACCGAGAGGGGATTGGCTTAGTTACGGGGACTTGACGTCAATATTGGTAGTCTAGATTTAAGAATCTTAATTGTGTGGCGGCTGTGGCCTGAGCTGACGACATCCAATAGAGTGGTTTCTTTCCCATATATGACAACGTCATAATCATGGATCAAGAATGCGTGTGAGGAAATTGTTTTCGCTCTACAGGATAGGCAAATCCCTATTACGGACGACAGCTTATTCTGAATATACTCTGTTACAACATCGGTTGTCAGCACGCGCAAAGCTATTTCTTTATGCAATTTAGCTTTGTGCGTGCTGTCAAGAGATCAAAAACTTCAGGATTTAAAATACCCGCGCGTTTTTCAGCTCAAATGCACCGACCTCTAGTTTCAAATACGTGTAATAGGCTGTATTTAATTTCATAAGTATTTGAAAATTAGGCATAGAGGTCCGTGCACTCGAACTAAAAAACTCGCGGATATTTTAAATCCTGAAGATCCTGCATTTTTTGGTTTCTTGACAGCACTTAAAAACCTACGTTACATAGAGATCTGGCTTTGGTCGTGCTGACAATCGATGTTGTAACAGAGTATATTCAGAATAAGCTGTCGTCCGAGATAGGGATTTGCAAATTCTGTAGAGTGAAAACAATTTCCTCACGCGCGTTCTTTATATATCCATGGTCATAATCCTCTATCTCTTACTTTATTGATATCCCCCTTCCGGGGGAAAATATTATTTTTTCTTACAAAAGTCACAAACCGAGGTATGAGATATGAGGGTGTGACGTCAAGAGACATTTCGTAGTACCACAGCTCTATTGGAGCATTTACACTTGAATATTTCTATGATTGAATGACTCTATCCTATATCTCATGGTCGCCTTACCAGTGCCACCATCGTGCAGCCCGTGAAACAAATTTTTATTGTTGTTAAATATTGTTTATAATTGTAATATATTTATATATTTTTAATTTTGACTGTAGTTCAATTAATTTATTTTGCCTTAAAATGTTAATTTTCTGAGATTAATAAATCTTTTATATCTAAAATGTGAATTCGCAAATATTCTTCTTTCCCCTAGCTTCTTTAACATTGGCCTTCCTTTCAAAAGAAAGAAGAGAGAGGAGATCTTCTCGAAAAAGAAGGCGCTGTCCCCTCTCTTGGAATCTTTCGTTCAACCATAGTAGGTTTCCTTCTAAAGAAGATAAACTTTCCTTCCGAGGCAAGAGCCTTTTTTTACAAAGAAGGAAAAATTTTCTTCTAAGGGGGGAAACCTACAGTTGAGAAGGGGGAATACCACTTTGAACCCTAGACCTTCAGCCTCTCTGAGTTACTCACCCCTTTCTTCTCTCCAACACCCCTACTCTTGGACGGGGAAGGGAGAGGAGAGAATTTTTCAAAAAGCTTCTGAGAAGGTGAAGCGGGATTTGCCGGTGTCGCCCTCTGCGTCAAAGAAGGGGAAGGTTGGTCTAGGGAAGAAATCGCCAAATTCCCACCACTGCTTTTTACAATGCAATAGTAGGTTTTTTAAGCAACGCTAGTATAGTATTAAGATTTACTCTCTTACGAAGTGTGTAGAGCCATGATAGTGTTCAGTGTTGTCTTTAGTGAACGCGGCGTGAACTGGTTAAGTCGCGATGTTCGGGAAAGAACGAGTTTGTCAAACAGGACAAAAACGCGAGCAAGCCAACTTGGTTTGGTAATTTAACGTGGTGAATGCCCCTTTTTGCTTCATAGACCCATTGATTTTACCTTTTTAAACGTCATACAGCTGGATTTTTCGAAGTATGGACTGTTTTAGGTTAAGGTGACATTTAGTGATCGAATTTAGAATAAGTGACTCTAAGTGAGAAAAATTACTTAGTATCAGCCCTGGAATTA
Source organism: Phalangium opilio (assembly GCA_019434445.1). NCBI lineage: Eukaryota > Metazoa > Arthropoda > Arachnida > Opiliones > Phalangiidae > Phalangium > Phalangium opilio. The sequence continues at coordinate 572,743 of JAEQBA010000808.1, forward strand.
CGGTTACTTCACATCTCTACTCGTGCGCGAGTTGGATTAGGAATTGGGATTCTATTCCAAAATCACGTCAAAACTAGAGGTTAATTCAAAAAATACTCAATTGAAGTTGTATGGTCTCTGTTGACAAGTTATTGATGACTAGCTGTTACCAGTGGTGTTGCTCGCGTGTAATAAGTATTTCCATCAACAATTTCAGAACTACTTTATTTCCTAAATAACGTTTCTCCTCAAAAAGAAACATATTTTATATACCAAAACAATGCATTTATACGCAATCCTTGGCGAAACAACGACACTTTTTCAAACTCACGCAGAAATGATTATACATATGTATTGCAATTTGAAATTATGAGAAATTTGATTTTAATTGCGTAGTTAAAACATTTGTTATAATTAGTCTAGGGGATACCTAATAATAATGTTAAAGAAGTTTAATGGATTTAAAGAAACTGTCGTCATTGAAATAATAATATTTAATAAAAATGATTTAAAGTGAAAAAGCTGGCATACTTCCAGATTAACAAATTTGAATGGGCTTTAAGATAATCTCAATAATTATTTCTATAGCAATAATATTTTATAACGACTCAAAAAGTTATGGTTTCATATAAAAGTTATGAATATGTTTTTTGTGGAGTTTAATTTTTATATGCTTGTCCTTTAAAATACAGATTAAAAAGGTCGATATAATTTCGGATCAGTTTGCCTAATATCGGCAACTTTGGAAATAAATTAGGAAAACGGAAAAGTTTTACTGAGTTCATGAGATATGCTCCGTAAGTGAGCTGGTCATGTGGTTTCGTACATCATAGATACTGGTAAAGCAACGCCTGGTCAGGCGTTGTCAAATTAAGGCTTTGTACCGACTAAATAGGAAGATGGCCTGCAAAACTTACCGAGTGTAGGACTTCAATTCTCGCTTCCGTCGTTCTGGAACTAGCTCTAGCATTACGAAGCGTCGGTAGTGTCTGTCATACTTATGGAACATACCTTATAGACTTATGGTTTTATTAATATTTTCTGGCATCATTTGTCATTCAAAATAAATTAACTTCTTTGAAATGAAAACTAATTAATAATATATTAAATAATATTTTATTTCGCTAATCTACATTTTGGAAAGATTTCCATGTCAGAAAGCAAATACTTTATCCGAGTTCTCACGGAGGTGGACATTTGTAACGTCTTGAAAATTATAGAGACGCCGCTTGAGTCGCTAGGAATTCCGGGAAAAATCTAGACTCGCGCCATAGCTCGCGTCCTCACTCTAAAGTCAACAGAGAGATTGTAGCAAGCGAGTTGGAGCTTTCGGTTTCTACTTCTGCGGTTGGTCATAAATGTTTTAATCAGGCGTGATAAATGACTAAGGACCAAAACTATTCAATGATTGTACGCTTGTTAAAAATAATACAACCATTGAATAGTATTAGCCCCCAGCCATTATATAGTGACCTTCCCTCCAATATGGTATCGTAAAACTAAATCTATCTGAAAAATAAAAATAAGAATTGTATTAACTATAAATTATATTAATAAACATTGACTTTAGACAACGTACAATTTTTAAAGCTGGGGGCTTTAGGTCTATTATGAAATAATAATGGCCTCTAAGTAAATAATACCCTGTAGAGTTTAACTAAATCTGGAAGAATTGAAATGCAGTTACTGACACAAAAGTAAATTTTTTTTTGGTTTTTTTTTTGCTTCTTCCCTTCCCCATTTAACTAAGTAACCGCTTCCCTTATGCCCGTGCAAAAGCTATACATTACCGAAAAAAAATTCGTCTAAACTCTGTATTACGATGTCTGCAATAGGGTCTTTTGTCTTGCAATAGAACATGGACTTTCTCACGTCATCGTACACGATTGAAGCGTTCGGGTACCTTGGTAATAATAAATGATTTTAGGTAAAATACATCGTTCAAGGTGGCGCTTTCTTTTATGGCGTTTAAAACTTTTTAGATTCTTAGACAGAAATTTTTCTCGACATTTTCTTAATGTACATTGAACGTTCATTTTGTAATTTTTGTTATCAAAATAGTAACCCCGCAATGTACTTTCGTTTGCTGTGGGAGCAACGCAAAGAGATGTGCCTATAATTTTAAACAAGCCAAAACCTTAACTAAATCTATATTGTAATAGCTTACCTTCCAGTGGCAATTTCTTCGGCAAATTAGAGCGCTTGGAAGCTTTTGCGGCTCTTCTAACCGCCTTCTTTTCAGCTGTGATGTTAGCTTCGCGTTTTCCAGCTTCTCTAAATCTGACCGGTGATTATGATTTTATCTCACGACCAAAATCCCATTATTGACTGTCGCTGTGGCGCCGCAAGCTTTACCGTCATCTGCATCTGGAAGTACCCCTTTCCTCCAACGTCTTAAATTCATACTACCGCCTCTCGAACCTTTGTTCTTGACGTATCCATAATTGTCGTAAACATACACGGCGGACCCAAATCTCTTTCCTTCGATTGTCTCCATGGTAAATCAGTTTCAAAGACCCGCTCTCTTCGTGCGAAAATTGCAGAATGAATGAACGTGCTGGATAAGTACGATTTGTTCTTCTTCTCGCACCCCTTCAGATTTTTTTCCTCCCCCGCGAGCTTTTCCCTCCCGACTGTTTTAGGCTGGGCATAATTTTAGCCTTTCGATAAAAATAACAATAATATTAAAATGACCTATCAAGAAACTTCCCAAAATAAATTTTTATTGAAATATTTATTTGTGGCAGTGCTGTACAACAAAGATACTTATTATTTTCCATTAGCAGATAACCTTAATGATATTGTGATTAGTTTTTTATCGTACTTCAATGGTACAAAAGAAATGCTTTAATTAGATCGCTTACGAAAAATATAGCATTAAGTTTCTATTTTTTATTGGGATTTCCCCTGGAGATAAAAAAAATATTTTCAACGGTAGATGAGACAAACACGCTAGTTTCTACTTTCATTAATCAGTAAAACATGCCTAATTATGATAAAAATTAATGTTTGTTTATCTCTTGCCACCTGGTGTTAAGTTTCGTTGAGAGCGACTAGTAAGTTTTCCGATTTGTTTCGCTCGGCCACTGTTAACAAACTACTCCCTCATGGCAGAGGGTTTAATCAATATATCTGGATCTTCAGTATTTGATGGTAAATATTTTCGAATTTTGAAGCATGACCCAAATAGTCCGAACACCGTAGTAGCCAAATGCATCCTTTGCAACCCAAAAGACCTTGCTATAAAAGGTCAAATAAAATCATTCTCAAATTTCAAATCCCATGTAAGACGGAAACATGGTGACGAGTCCCTTCAAGCTTTTCTCCGCCATTTAACTGAAGAACGCGATCGCAAACGTGCTTCATCTCAAGTAACTAGTAACAATACACCTAAAAGACGACCAAATATTTTCTCCCAAGAAGACTTCGACTCAAAAGTTCTCGATTTCGTTATACACGCGATGGTGCCATTACGCATACTGGAAGATCAGTTTTTCAAACGTTTATTTGAATACGTAGGGATTTCGCATGTAATTAGTCGACGGTCACTTGGACGCCATATGGAAACCAAATTCGAAAATGAGTGTGAGAAGTTGTCAGGCGTATTCCGTAACGTACAATACGTTTGTACCACTGCAGACATTTGGTCGTCACCAAAACGGAGCTTTTTTGGAGTGACTGCGCATTGGATAGATGCAAATACATGTGAACGAAAGTCAGCTGCTCTAGCATGTAAACGGTTTAGAGGACTAACTAAGAGAGAATTAATGAGATCTTAAGCGATATTCGCAGTGACTTTGGACTGGATCCAACGGTTACAGACAACGCCAGCAATTTCGTCAAAGCTTTTAAAGTGTTTGGTATTACCATCGTTGAAACAAGTAACAAAGAAGTGTTCAATATTGTTGAACGCCTCTGGTCGTCCTAAATCAGTCGAAATTATACAAGCAAATTTAGGTCACGCATTGATAAGACTGCACTCTAAGTCTACACCTTTTTAACTCTTTTTGATGGTGCTAAATTCAACACCATATCCAGTGTTGGTTTACAGCCCAAAGGGTGGTAAATCACACACTCTAAGAAAATGGAGTGTGCTTTAACACCTTTAAAATAAGTTTATATGGGTCGAAATTTGACACCGTTTCAGTTGTTCCTATACACCCCTGAAAGGATTTAATAACACTTTTGATCAATGGGTGTCAAAGATAAGAATAAAAATTGTGCAACACAGGTACAGTTTAACACCTTCTTAACTGTTATTTCGCATTAAAAGTAAATTTTTTATCCGAGTTTAAATAACATTTTTAAGAGTGTCGCATAGCACCTTTCTCAGTGTCGCATAACACCTTTCTCAGTGTCGCATTACACCTTTAAGAGTGTCTCATAAAACCTTTAAGAGTGTCGCATAACACCTTTAAGAGTATCGCATAACACCTTAAGAGTGTCGCATAACACCTTTAAGAGTGTCGCATAACACCTTTAAGAGTGTCGCATAACACCTTTAAGAGTGTCGCATAACACCTTTAAGAGTGTCGCATAACACCTTTAAGAGTGTCGCATAACACCTTTAAGAGTGTCGCATAAAACCTATAAGAGTGTCGCATAAAACCTATAAGAGTGTCCCATAAAACCTATAAGAGTGTCCCATAAAACCTATAAGAGTGTCCCATGAAACCTATAAGAGTGTCCCATGAAACCTATAAGAGTGTCCCATGAAACCTTTAAGAATGTCGCTTAACACCTTCAGAGTGTCGCATAACACCTTCAAGAGTGTCGCTTATCACCTCTCGGTGTGTTGCATAACACATTTAAGATTTTCGCATAACACCTTAAAGAGTGTCGCATAAACCCTTCAGAGTGGGATTTTTTAGTAGGATATATAGCAGTAGAAATAATACTATATTGACGGAGAAAATACTATGGTTTTTTGGCCACTCATGAGGGATAATTGAAATATCGATAACTCGTATGGTTTTACTGTTTAATTACTGTTTGAGCATTCGCTATTCCGCCAAATTATTAGCATTTAGTGCTATATTCATAGCAAGGTTTCACCTTGAGAGAACTTATTACCCTATAAGGAGGAAATTTCTCACGTGCAGAACTATACCCCTTTAAGTAAGGGTATTTCTAGGATGAAGTGTTCAACTGCATATAAAGTTGGCCATTTGATGAACCTAAAATGCAGTGTAAAACTGCATGAAAAATCGATCAATTTTCCCGTATTACACCTTCTGAATAAAGGCAGAGAAAGTTTCCGATTTGTACAAATGCAATGGAAACTAAATTGGTTTTTGAGGCCATAATATTCAGGTAGTAGATTTAGACGTTCTTGTTAAATTTAATAATCGCTTTTCACTAAGAGTTTTTCAAGCACCAGAAACGCGTTTAACCTAATTTACTCTACAACATTTACAAAAACAAAACCCTTTTTGTACTCTAATTTTTCTAAAAATAAAACATGTCAGATAAAGCAAGTGCCCCACATGTTTGCCTGTCAACACTAGACTAGAGGTCTAAAAATGGTCTCTACATGGTTTAAACTTAAACATCATACCAGTAATTGTTTAAATTTAGGTATATTATGGTTTATTTTTTACAAAGCAAACGTGCTATAGAGAAAAATCTATCCCGTTTACCAGTCCCTTTAGAGATGCAGCGTTCATGGCGCTACTATTGATATTACTTCAATCCTAATTTATTGAAGAATAAAAATACAAGCTTTGTGGTTTTAAAACCTAGAACCATCAGAGACCATTTGATTATTGCCATAAGAGAAGCAAACACCACAGGGCAGGGCTGCCATCGGAGGTACTAAGAAGCACCGTTAGAGGCAGTGGGAGTTGGCCAGCCTTCCGTGTGTAGTAACCGGGGCTTGGTCTGGTGTTTCCTAATGCCAATATTAATGAACTAAGTCTATATTTATTCAAAACCAAGGCAATGAATACTGTTTAAAAAATCATCAAAAGCTAAAATAAATATAGATGGCGCAACAAAGAAGGTTAATTTAATGTTAAGTGTACACGGCGCCCACACTCTTCCTAAAAGGCCCAAAGTGCTGGGCTTCCTTTGAATAAAAAAATTTATTCTGATCTAAATTGCTTGCGTCTGCTGATATAAATTTGAAATACAAACAAAACTTTCATTAAAAATCCATTAATATCTCAAGAATTTACTATAAATTGTTTATTTACCCCTATTTAAATATAAGTTTATCCTTTTAAGCATCATTTTGCAATAATATCAAAGGATATGTTATTGATTATGGCTTATTTTACCTTTCTTTTATATTTAGATTAGCTAGCAAATCGTAAAACAAGGTATCCTCTTGCTACTCTGTTATTCTCGGAGAGATATTAGCATTATATATTCTCATTAAGTATCGTCTTTTTGACGCTAATTCCTACTTTGGGAAAGCCGAACTAGGCGCGGGAGTTCGGTCAAATGGTACATCCTAAGGTTGGTTTCATTGTAAATTCTGTTCAATGGTAGGGAAAAAACATAACCATCTGAAGAAATATTTTCATTATTGGTAACTATTTAACGTTAAATAACCAGAATTCTAACCTTGTAACTTCGCCAACTTTATTAATTTAGCCCTGAGGGCGCTCCTATTTCGAGAATTTTTCAGAACCTTTTAATTCGCCGAATGCGTCCGCAAGGGGCGCGCCTTAGAACATAAATTTCCCGCGAAATTTGAAATGGTGTTTTTAAAGTGTTACTTTACACTGAATTTACACCTTAAATTACCCAAAAAAACTCAAGGTAATAAAACTCTTTGCTGGGTGTTTTTACGGTGTAAGAAAATGAGTATTCTAAATTTACACCCTTTTAACACATTTTTAACACTTCGATTTCTTAGAGTGTACCATTGGCAAAGACTGGTAGAAGGACTTGGTGAAAAACGAGAAAAAAACTGATATGGAAGACCCATTGTCCGAACCTACGCCGGCGAAGATGAAGAAAACTTCCGGTTTATGGAGCTTCTTAGAAGACATCGCTTCAACGACCACAAATGACCCCGAGCCTCAGAACCCAGAAGTTCATGAATTAGCCAAATATTTCAATGAACCTCTCGTTCCTAATAATGTTTGTGTTTTCGAAAGGTGGCGCGCGAATAAAGAACGATTTCCAATTCTGGCCAGCCTCGCTAAAATATATCTGACGGCACCTCCATCCAGTGTTGAAAGCGAACGATTATTTAGTACAACTGGAAAAATACTTACAAAATTAAGAAACCGACTAAACCAAATATTGTGGGAAACCTTGCATTTTTGAAGGGAAATGTTAAATTGTGGGAATAAATAAATTTTGTGTTATTTGTTTCAATTAGTATTGATTGAGTACCTTATATTTGGTCATGTTTCTACCGGAAATATCGGTTTTACATTAAGCCGATATTGGCCGATATATCGTTGCATTCCCAGCCGATATTGGCCGATACCGATATGAAAAAGATAGGCCGATATATCGGTGCATCCCTATCCCTGGCCATTTTTTGATAGTAATAATAGTAATTCGACAGTTGCCGTGCAAAATCATCACCTGTGCCCAGCCGGGCACATTTTGTTCGAGAATAATTCACGACTTCCGCAGCCGTTTTTCGAGGGCCTAAAAGCATAAAACTTTGCATTACCAAAGTAGGAAATTCCATGGGTACTTTTATACTTTTGTGGTTTCTTTTTTACCATAATTAGTCAAGTAACTAATTAGATATTAGTAATTCTAAATAATTAGTTTGATAAATAGATGCCTAATTTCCAATTGAATTTAATTAGTTTCTATGTCTAATTGTTAATTGGCTAATTAATTTGTTCGTAAATATTTATCTAATTGCTAATTAGCACAGCTTTGCATGAAGGTAAAACAATACGGAAGATTTTATGGGTAATTCTAAAACATCCGTGTTACTGAAACCTATAAAAAATAATTGAAATCAAGGTTTTTCCAAAGAAGAATAAAGTTGTTTAACTACCATGTTCATTGCGGTGCTTTTTTACAACTAAAGATAAAATAAAATTTAATAGTTTTATGGAGCTAACTATGTGGTGTTTCGTAATGATCGTGAAACTAGGGGTGGTGGAGTTCTTTTGGCTATTAGCCAAAATCTCTCGCCTGTCGAGACTGTCATTGATAATTAACTATATAAGACTGCTTCTGGCAAACGTCTCGAAGTCGTTTTTTCGTCCACTAAATGCGACTCAAGATCAATTCTCTTTTGTTGCGTTTATGTCCCCCTCCGGTTATCCAAGACTACATATTGAGTTTATGTTCTCTACTCAGTGATATAACAGATATTATTAACAGTCATGATATCTTTGTCTTGTTCGGTGACTTCAACATGGCATGCCTTGGGTTTAATAGACCTCTCCCTGAAAGTCATCCCTCGTTCGACTTTTATGAATGCGTATCCAATATCGGTCTAACACAAGTTGTCTCTGATAGCACTAGACTTGGCAATACTCTTGACTAGGTTTATATTAATGAACGTCGCTTCATTAAGGAAGTTAAAACAATCGATAATCTTCCTGGTTGCGATCATGATGCGGTGACTGGTCTAATCGCTTGTGAACGTGCAACGCCAAGAAGCTCTTCTACGGAAGTTCTACAGTTGAGTCGCGCTGATGTGAAGGGCTTGAATGGCCTGATAGAGTATGCTCCGTTGCATTTAGCGTTTAGTGTGGACCTTAATGAAACATGGGACTTTTGGTTACAACTGTTTGGTCTTGTTTTAAGGACAGTGTTCCTTCAAGGACGGTATACTCAAAGATATTTCGGCAGCCATGGATTTCCGGTGATATTGTTCACCTTTCTAATGTCAGAAGAACTTTATACAAACTTTTTATATCTAAGCCAACTGAGGCTAACAGAGCTAATACAGACGGTCCGTGTAATTTGATAAAAGCTAAAACTCGCTCTAAATTTAATGATTACGTGAACGGCCTGTCCTCTAAGATTAAGGACAAACCGGATAAGTTTTGGAAGTTTGTCGCTGGTAAAACTACAATACCTATACCGAACTTTATGAATATACCCCTGTCACTGACACTTTTCGATTGCTTCAATGTTTAACTCTTTTTTCAATCTTGCTTCAATAAGTCTGACTCAATCCCTCTTGATGTTGCTTCATTGCCTAATCCGACTAGGGACCCAGATCTCGTTTTACTCCCGGTTCCGTTGCGCTGATATAGTACGCTTAAAGTCCAGTTCTTCGTCTGGGCCCGATGGGGTTTTCTACTAAAATGATTAAGCTGTGCGCTACGAGCATAGCTTGTTAAAATATAGAGTAAGACGGCGCTTTCATTTTATTTTAAGTATACCTTTACTTTACTAGTTTAAGAATACTCATCCTTTTGTAACGCGCACTGAACTTAAGCAGTCCCATCCATAGCTAGCTCTTGTTTTCAGTCCGAGAAGCTAGACTTTATTAACAGCTCTCCCAGAGTATTTACATGGTGTAAACC
>JAEQBA010000809.1:0-40940 GCA_019434445.1 Phalangium opilio
CCAAAAATACACGTTAGATTGTAAACATGTTTTATTGTGTTTCATAGGTGATCACCGAATTTTGAGTTATATCTAAAACATGTGTATCTTGGGTCCAACTAGGGTAATCGACTAATATTACAAAAAAATACATTTTAAACCACATTCATATTATTTCCAGAAATACTTGTTAGGTGCCATTAAATGAATTTTAATTGCCTGTTATATATGCTCCCATTACGACATTACTACTAGAAATACTTGACTATTATTACAAAAATTACATGTTAACCGCATACATATTATAACCAGAAATACTTGTAAGTTGCCTTGAAATGAATTTTAATTGCCTGTTATATGTGCTCCCTTACGACATTTACTACTATAATACATTTTAGTTACATTGAAAACATTTTATGTGTAACTATAGTGCTTGTTCAAAGTTAATCCAACATAATACATATTGATGTAATTTTTCATTAGCCATTGATGAACCCTATTTCCAGCAAATGCAAGATCGCTTTTTGTTAATTTGAATACGTGATCGGTTTTTGAAACTTTCCAAAACTACGCGTTAATTACATTGGAAATATTCTTCCTCGGATGCTCTGAGCTTGACAAGGGATCATTGTCAGTAGCTCGACTGCGGCCACGACAGAAGCGACTGTTAGCATGACTCCCCAGATTGCAAAGGCCATTCGAATTTCTTTCCAGGTAATTGCGTGAACTTCATTTTCAGATTCTTGTTCGTTCCCACCGAAGAGTCTTTGAACAGAACGACGCCAAGGAGTTTCTTGACTTGTTTCCACGAAAGAGCGCAGTCTAATAAAGATAATTTGGTTAAATTATTTGACAGGATCATGATTTAAGGCATAGTTCTACGAAACCAACCTTCTGTTGATGATCTTGAGAGCTTCTGGTGGTAGAGTGCGAAATGTGATAAACACTTTTGGTTCGCACAAGTACTCGGCCGAGCCAACATGAAGGCGTCTTGTAAACTTTGGGCCTAGACTCTCCATAGTTCTCATAAGTTCTGTGCTGTCAAAATCCCAAAACCCCACATATGGCTCTGTGAGTAAACTGAAGTCGTATTTTACTTGTACATTTTTAGCAACTAACTTGCAGAGAGCAATTATGTCAGTGTTATTCTGAAATAAACAAACGTTACGGTAAGTTCTGATGTAGAGATCGTATTGAAAAAATTCGGCCAGAGGTGTCCATAGCGTAAGTTGAAAGACAATGTTTTTGACTTTTACTCTTGTTTTTGGAAGTGAATTTATTTGGGACAACTTTTTTCTTACGCAGAGGCATTAATAAAAATTTGTTTTCTTGACTTTCTTAAAAAAAATCTTAATTTAAGTGAGATTTGGATCACTCAAAATGTATTTGACTACTGAATGTTATGCAATATTTCCAGAAAATGGTACTGTACATGAACGAAAACTAATTACTTAAGGTTATAGTTGTAGAAAAATGACTTTCAATATCTATACGGTGGTTAAAGTAAATAAAAAAAACTATACCGTTCGACAAAGAGGGTTGCTGGCCGATCCTCTACGATCAGGACCCCCCAAAACGTTTGGAACTTTCATGAAATCCGCTACTGTGTTGACATTTTCAATTTTCTGAGTGGAGTAATTGGCTTTCATGAAACTGCTGAACAAGTTGATGAGAATCACAGTTATCAAGAGAAAGAGTCCCACGCTGATTCGAACTCCTATGGACGCCGGAATGTCAAATCCTAGGGGAACAACATAAAGTCCTTTCACAATAGACCCAACGATACTTACAAATGGCCTTAGCTTCAAAGCGACTGTATAGAAGTCTTTTTTACCTTTCCCCAATAGAGCTCCGAAGTATAGGAACACTTTCTTGAAAGCGAAAGATACGACTGAGTTTCGAATTCCATTGATCCGACGCTGAATGATCTCAACCAGAGTTAAAAGAGCAAACGAACAAACCAACCCGATCCATATCTGACCAAATTTCACAAAATCAAGCGATAATTTCAACTGTTACCGAAAATTTCTAAGATGCTAATTTTTGGGCTGAGCTATACTATAGCAAAAGTAAGATAAGGGACTAGAAATAAAGCGCTATGCACGGGGGGTGCATTGGTAATAGATCATGGCACTAGGGAACAAATTTTTGAATTTTATGCCGCTTCCAGCGCTAGAGAGAAAAAATTGGTCGAGTTCCAAAATATTTCCTACCCCCTTCCCCTCAACCTAAAGCCGCGGATGCTTGAATCTAGTTCGGCCGTCTACCGCCGCGGGCGTCTTCCGTTTTGGATGGGAAAATTCAGAAACCGCTACCAGAGGGCCAACCGTTGATGTGTTATCAAGAATATTCACTTACGCTAAGTAAAGAATTTGGTTAACTCGATACTTCTAGTCCCTTATCTTACTTCTGACTATAGTAGTTTATCAGGCCAATATTGAAATCTAAAAGTAAGACAAGCTAGTCCTGTTGTTAGTGTTGTCCCTGATAACACCAAATTAACAGAACATTACGGGGAATTTCCAATCTCTTCCTTATCAAAATCTCTTCACTTAAAATAACCCGAGTGATTGCAAAAATGTTTCTTACTCCTTGAGAGAAAGTGTTTATATCGTTGAACGTTCCAGTTGAACCCGTGCTGTACGTGGTGGTTTTTGCGGAGATAAATCTATAGCAAGATTGCATGAATTCCACTGTTGGTGTTCTTTTTACAAATAGAGCCTTATTGAAAGGTGGTTTTTTATAATTTATTGGTTCAAACATCATCGTATAATCCTGAAACTGAATTTATTTTAGTGCCCTATAATTAGCTGGTGTTGTAAATTTTCAATATTAATCATGCAAGATATTGTATATATTTGCTTTCAAATTAATATTAAGTCATACTAGGTCTATGTCATTGACATTATTTACCTGAAATCTTTTACTTTCTCTGTACTTGAGGCGTCTGTTGCTCTCGAAAATGTAATACAACATTCTGCCATATGAATCGTAGGGTAGCAGCCCTAAATCCTGGGAAATAAAGTGAAATATTGAAATATTAAAAATAAAAAGCACGTTTCAATTATTTAATAAAACTAACAGTTACATTCCCAAATATTCTGAGCATTCAGCAAGATTAATTAAAAGTTTGAAATGTTTGTAATCTGGACTTACCGTATTTTTATACGCACTCCCTGTGGTTACGTTATAAACGATTTCCTCCATTTCTCTCCAAGAAAGAAAATGAAAATCTCTACGGCGAAAATTCAAGTCGATTTCAAATAATATTATCGAATTTCACGCGCATAAATTTAATCTTCAGAAAGTTGTTTACTTGGTTGTTTCTGCTTTAAGAAAAGTCACAATTTACAATGGAACTGCATTGCAACATGGGGATGTTTTAGAAGTGGTCAACAAGGTTGTGTCCACGGACCCTTAGACGTTAAGGCCGTTAAGAACGTCCTCTAAATCCGTAACATTATAGCATATGATTAAACCTTAAGAAACCATGGTTTAGTTTAAATTGATCGATGTTATAAAGGTTAGTTTCCTAAAAAATATCATGCAGATATTTTATGTAGGTGGACCTAAAGTCTTTACGTAGACCCAACACGGTTCTCTCCGGGCCCTTAAAATACTGGGGTCAAATAGCTTCTTTGAAATTTTAATGGCTTTTCCGAGGAGCTGATCACTTCCAAAAAATCTGTAAACTTGATATCAGATTTCGAAAAATTCCTAATGATTTCGAAAGATTTGAAAATTTTTTACAATTTCCAAAATTTTCACAAAAATTTCGTAAGATTTCGAACAAAGTTGGAAAAATTTAATGATTTCAACAGAGATTTCAAAAATTCCATAGAAGTTTTATGATTTCAACAGAGATTTCAAAAATTCCATAGAATTTTTATGATTTCAACAGAGATTTCAAAAATTCCATAGAAGTTTTATGATTTTTAACAGATTTGGAAAAATTTCCAGAAATTTCAACCAAGAGTTCATAAAATGTCCAGAAATTTCAACCAAGATTTCATAAAATTTCCAGAAATTTCAAATAAAAAAATGATTTCCAAAGATTTCAAAATTTCAACAAAGATTTCCAAAGATTTCAAAATGTCAACTAAGATTTCCAAAGATTTCAAAATGTCAACTAAGATTTCCAAAGATTTCATGATTTCAACTAAGATTTCCAAAAATTTCAAGATTTCAAAATGTCAACTAAGATTTCCAAAGATTTCAAAATGTCAACTAAGATTTCCAAAGATTTCAAAATGTCAACTAAGATTTCCAAAGATTTCGAAATGTCAACTAAGATTTCCAAAGATTTCATGATTTCAACTAAGATTTCCAAAAATTTCAAGATTTCAAAATTTCACCCCAGATGTTGGAAACCTGATTTCATGGGCGTTTGTACACTCTATTTCGCAAATGATCAGCCCCTCGGCTTTTTCAGACGATAAAAACTTTGAATCTACTAGATGGGTCAAAAGGTTGAGTCAGCAATAATTGGTCAGTGATAAGATTTTAGTTTGGTGATTCAACATTTCCAACTTCTGTTCACACGTCTCAAATAGTTTCCTGAACTCAAGTTGACTCATCTAAATGAGTCAAAAAGTTGTGTCGCCTGAATAGGCCTTAAGAAACCTGCTGATCTGACTGCTAGGGATTAGAGACGCGAGATATTTCATAATTTCTTTGCCCTCAGACCATTTCACTAACGCGTCGGTTACTTGGTCACATGTGAACAGTAAAAGTTGACGCGCAAAGATAACTTTATGAAAAAAGATTTCGTAACTTTAAGCTACGTACTAGATATATTTTTTGAAGTTCCTATGGAGGCCGCGGAAAGCGAATGCTACAAAAGAGTTTCTTGTTCCTTGATTGTGTCGAAACGGTTCACTTGGTCGATATAGTTTTATTTCACGATGTAATTAAACCGAGAGGCTATTATAACGCGGTGACATACGTATACTCAAAGCCGTAAATCGGTTTCGAAAAACTCGCAAAAGAGGCATTCATGTAATTGCTTAAATACGAGGAATATTGTGTTTTAGATCTTGTTGAAATGTAATTTTACGTTGCTTTATCGGTGGATGAAGCGGCTTCTGAAATTTATATTCCTGGTGTAGTTGTCGTTATTCATTGCGCAGTTTAAAAATCCTATTTTAACTGTGTTCCAAATGACACGAAGCTAGAAAGTTGATGTATGTAATTATCTTGGAAATGTTCCATTTGACATATAAAAGACATCACGTTCGCTCCATAATTACCCGCAAGGAGAGTAGAGTCATTTCGGAATCACCAAGAGTTAAACCACTTCATAGGATCAATACCAAGCTAACTGTTGTACATCTAGAGATTTTGCAGGATAGAACAATCTCACCCCACCATTATAGGCAGAATAAAGTCACCTGACAACCATATTTCAATCGTTTTAGACTGAGAAAATATCATCAAATCATTTACCTACCTTACCGAAAGCTTTCCTTCGTTTTTATAGAAGTATTAGGTCCCATAAAGATGTTGGGCATATTTTTTAAATTATTAACATTTAACCAAATACAATACGTAAGTTAAACCCAAATGTCTGCTGTAGCTTACATGGGGTTACGGTCGATAACTGTTTATAGACCTCTTCTTCGGAAATTTGAGTTTAATAGTTAGTATCTTCCATAACCTAGCTGAGTCATTTATAAAGAGGTTGACTAGCCATTTAATTAACCCTTTAAAAAACTAGTTTTTGCGTGTACGAGTGTAATATTCAGAAGATATTAACATTACCTTAAAAAGTATGTTACTGTTTTTGGAAAATATTACGCCATAGAAAGTAGCAAAAGTCGGTTTAGGATAAATGGCAAATGAAGTTTGTCGTTATACTTATTTAGCGTAAAATAGGATGTTTTAATAATAGTAAATCAACAACCAAAGCAACAGTGCGACACACTTAAAATTTATTTAACGAACTGATGAGGTGCAAAACATACGCGATAACATTTATCGATATTATATATTTCTTAATAAGGGTACATACAGCTTAAACTACTCAGTACATACTCCATGATTATTTAACTAGTGCTTTCATTTAAATTGTTGTGTATGGATAAAAAAATCACGACTAACATCATCGTTCACAGCGCTATCAAAAGCTATTTTCTACTTTTAATTCAGTAGTTCTTTAAATTTTGTACAAATTGTCGGTTTTACCTCTCCGATGACGATGACGTCACGGAGAGGTATTACAGTGGACGTATCTGTTTGGCCGTTACCGTGTTTGCAGTTTACAAATCGAAACAAAGGTGTTTCCGATTTCTGGACCTAATTTACTTTTCACAAAAATTCGGAACATATACAGTGTGGAAGAGATCAGAGCAACACCTACCTTTGTGCAAAACCCCCAAAACCTCTGACGGACTACTTCACTGCAGTACATTTTCGAGCTCGTATACAGGGTGTGACATGTGTCATTGTATGCAAATGAGAACGTGCAACAAGTATCATAGTGAATATCGTTTAATGATACGCACTTTGAAACGTTAAAGACCTACGATTAAGTTTAGGAACTAAGGCATAACACTACAAATTAAAGGCCTGTTTGGTAAACCCATCAGCGTAAATGTTCGATGTGCCTACCGTCGTGGTGTAGGCACTCTTCAAGACGATTGTCCATGCCTTGTATTACGTTTTCTAGCATTTGAGGAGTGATTCGTTCAATTGCGCTTCGAATTCTGGCCTTCAAGTCGTCTACATTTAAAGGTTCTGTTGCATACACTTTCCCCTTAACATATCCCCATTAGAAAAAATCAAGTGGGGTTAGGTCAGGGGATCTTGCTGGCCACGGAATTGGTCCACCTCTACCGATCCAACGGTTTGGAAAGTGCTCAGTTAGCCATTGGCGAACATTGACCGCCCAATGTGGTGGCGCACCATCCTGCTGGAACCACAGGTCCCGCATCACTGCTAATGGTAATGCGTCTATCGCATCACTAAACTCGTGGCTTTGGCCTACTTAGATAAGGAATCCATACGAGGTTACGAAGGTCAGAATTTTCCGCGGCACTGAGAATTCGGCACATTATTCAATCAAACGTACGCGTCGTTACAAGCAGCTTAGTTCGTATAAACGTTGTAAGTCCTGTGTCGTTGACGAATGGCAGCCTACTCCAACCGAGAAAAATTGGACATGACGTTTATTTTGGGTGAATGTCGCGGTAACGTTCAACAAGCGGCATTGCTTTATGCCGAACGCTTCCCACACCGACGAAGGCCGGTTCGAAGAACCTTCACGAACATTAGAGACAACCTACGAGATTTCGGGAGTTTCGTCGTGCAAGACCGTCAACGTAGAAGAGACCGTGTAATTGGTAATCATGATAGGGAAGTCGACATTCTAGCACGTTTTGAAGCCAATCGTCATACTAGTAGTAGAGCGGTCGGAGTTGAGGTTGGTCTAAGCAATTCAACCGTTCTTGCCATTTTACATAGGCATCACTACCGGCCCTATCATATCCACCTCCATCAAGCCTTAACGGACGATGACTACCTAAGACGTCAAGACTTCTGTCTTACCATGCGCGAGCTAATTGAAGCCGATCCATTGTTCTTAAGAAAGGTTCTTTTTTCTGATGAGGCGACATTTCACAGCGATGGTACGGTAAACCGACATAACTTACATTACTGGACCCAACGAAATCCATACTGGTTACGGCAACATTACCATCAAATTCGATGGAAAATAAATGTTTGGTGTGGCATTCTGGGGAACAGAATCATCGGACCTTTCTTCTTCGAGGACAACATTACTGGTGACAGGTATTTGCACTTCCTGCACCACGAGTTTAGTGATGCGATAGACGCATTACCATTAGCAGTGATGCCGGACCTGTGGTTCCAGCAGGATGGTGCGCCACCACACTGGACGGTCAATGTTCGCCAATGGCTAACTGAGCACTTTCCAAACCGTTGGATCGGTAGAGGTGGACCAATTCCGTGGCCAGCAAGATCCCCTGACCTAACCCCACTTTATTTCTTCTTATGGGGAAGGTGTTTGCAACAGAACCTTTAATTGTAGACGACTTGAAGGCCAGAATTCAAAGCGCAATTGAACGAATCACTCCTCAAATGCTAGAAAATGTAATACAAGGCATGGACAATCGTCTTGAAGAGTGCCTACACCACGACGGTAGGCACATCGAACATTTACGTTGATGGGTTTACCAAACAGCCCTTTAATTTGTAGTGTGATGCCTTAGTTCCTAAACTTAATCGTAGGTCTTTAACGTTTCAAAGTGCGTATCATTAAACGATATTCACTATGATACTTGTTGCACGTTCTCATTTGCATACAATGACACATGTCACACCCTGTATACGAGCTCGAAAATGTACTGCAGTGAAGTAGTCCGTCAGGGGTTTTGGGGGTTTTCCACAAAGGTAGGTGTTGCTCTGATATCTTCCACACTGTATATCTCACGACGTAAGCTATCCACATTTTTACTGACCACTATTGTACAGCCGTCCCTTCCACATAGACACCAACCCGCACTTATTGGTGAGATAATCCTCATTCGGAAAGGTAAAGATATTTTACAAAAGTGGGAATTTCAATACATAATATGTTTTATATCATTTGATAGTGTTGTTTTATTTGTTATCATTTAAGATTATTCTTGCTCAGATAAGAAATAAATTTAGAGATATAAAATGTTTTTACATTAACTCTGTTTGGTATATTTTAATTTTGTGAAATATTTTATATCTGCAATTGCAAAACCGCTAAGTCAAAGGTAAACCTTTCTATACCTGCTTTCAATTTTACAAATTTCGTATCATAATTATGACCCTCACTCGTAAAGATTGACAGTACTTCGACGGTGAAGACAAACATGTTTTACAAAAGTGGGAATTTGACAACAATATAAGTTTAATTTCATTTGACAATGTGGTTTTCTTTGTATTCATTTAAGATTAGGTTTGGTCAGATTTTTTTGTGAAATATTTTTAACCGCTTTTCTAAAAACCGCTGAGTCATACATAAACTTTTCTATACCTGCTTTCCATATTATAAATTTCGTATCATTCTTATGACGCTCACTAGTAAAGATCTTTGATCCTGGGCAGTACTTCGAAGGTGAGGACAAAAGAAGCGATTCCCAGCATGACAGCCCACAATACAAACTTCGCTCCAAGGTCCTTCAAAGTGATTGCGTGTAACTCATTTTCCGCCTTCACTGTTTGTCGACGCCAATTTAATTCTATGTTGCGGAGATATGGTATATCTTGCCCGGTTTCCAAGAAAGTCCTCAATCTAGATCGTGAATGGGTCATAACTTGATTTTACTAATCAATAGAATAAAGCACTTAGAAACTATATTCCACCTGAAGAGCAGACTTGGAAAATTTCACGGGAACAAAAGAAAATAACCAACTAAGAATTACAGCAATAAAAGGTTTGTGCAAAGGAGAATTGTAAGCGGGTAAAATATGCATGGACAAGTGCAATTTGCCATTTCCATCTTTGATTCAAATGGTCAGAGTATCTCAATGGATAGTTTGTGGAAGGCTCGAGTTTCACTTTCAGAGAAACATCACAAAAATGAAGATGCAATTAGAGATCACTTCTAATCATATATTCATTTGTTAAAATCATTAAATCCGTTTAATTATAAGTTTTAAAAATAAAACAATTACGGTGAAACGCCAACATGTCACAAAGCACGCAAAATCAATCATTATTCGGATTTGGCAATATTTATGTGTAAAAGTGATACAAAGCATCAAAGTGCAAATGAGGAACATGATCACAAGGATTATGGTTGAACTAGGATAATCAACGAACCTTCGGTTGATCAGTTTGACAGCTTCCGGATTCATGCTATTTTTCATCATGAGGAATTTCGGTTTGCACATGTAACTCGACGAACCAAGGTGAAAAGAAGATCGAAGAAACATATTTTTTCTTTTTTCTTCTGCTGCTTCAAATATCTTATATTCTAGGGCTATTTCAAATGCAAATAAATCGTTAACCAAAACAGAGTAGTCTTTATCATTTTTTTTATCATATTTAAAACGACAGAAAATTCTCATGTCCTCGTCAGTCTGTAATCATTGGAGTCAGAACAGAGTGAGCACACATAAAATAAAAGAGTTAAAAATCTTTTACCGATTTGCAAATCTCTTCTAGTAAACCACCGCGAACGTTGACTGATGGTAAATTAAATAAATCCCTTGCCCTGTTAACGTTTTCTCTCTTCTGAGATGAGTAACTGGCTCTCAGGATTCCGGTGAACAAATTGACGAAAACCACAAGCATCAAAAGAAAGGCGCCAACGCTGAAGCGAATCGCCAGTGACGAAGGAATATCGAAACCTACAGGAACATACATTAAGATACATTTGTTTGTGCACAAGTTTATGAAATTTGTTTGTGCACAAGTTTATGACATCTGTTTGTGCACAAGTTTATGACATCTGTTTGTACACAAGTTTATGACAACTGTTTGTGCACAAGTTTATGACATCTGTTTGTGCACAAGTTTATGACATCTGTTTGTGCACAAGTTTATGACATCTGTTTGTACACAAGTTTATGACATCTGTTTGTTCACAAGTTTATGACATCTGTTTGTGCACAAGTCTATGGCATCTGTTTGTGCACAAGTCTATGGCATTAACACCCATCGGCGCCCCTAGGCAATAGGCGTTCAAAGACTGACTTTTGGGTTCCCTAGGCACGTGTCTACAGTGTCTAGTGGATAATCCGCCACTGACATCTCTTATACTCATGGATACTGTCCATGACAGATATTTACCTTTTCCCAAAGTAGCTCCAAAATATAGTACGAGTCTTTGAGAGGCTACAAACAACACTGATTTTTGAACACCCTTCACCCACATGTGAATTATGTCAATCGCCGTCAAAACAACCAGTACGCAAGCCAAGCCAATCCAAATCTGTAACGAGGAATTATTATGCGTATCAGCATAAGTAACATAATAACCATAAGTATGACAATTAGCCAAAACTAACTATAAACCTATTTTCGGACCTTTTACGTCATCATAAGTTCGCGCCCAGCACAGAGACCCCTAGCGGTGGAAAATGAAGCGACTTCCGCCTCATATTGAAAATCCGGTTCAGAGTTTTAAAGAGACGCCATTGAAATTTGAGTCGACGGTCCTAAGCCTTGGTTATATAGTTGATTTGTATTGACTTTTTACCGATTTTAGCGCGACCACATTACGAAGTTGAAAATTGCACTGGGTAGGTTTAGTTACCGAATATTTAGACTTCAAAAGGCTTATAATTTTTGGTGCTGAAATATCCGACTTTCAAAGTGAAACATACAAACACCGCGACCCTGCGAGCTTGTACAATAAATAGCAGACGAGCTATTTCCGACACAAATACGTTCAAGGAGAAGGTTTATTGTGATTGGCTAATATTGTAGAACTACGTCATTCGCCAAAGACCAGCATGAAGTACTCGACGGGGTTGCAAGTCCTGGCCTGATGTAAGTGAGAGTGTCAGTGTTGATTATAGGTTTCATTTTGAAATTTGCATTATTACAACAGGAAGAGTCATACTTATGTTTATTATGTTACTTATGGTATCAGCGATAAACAAACGTGCAAAGGGACTGGCCCCGGGCGCAAGGCTTGATGGGGGCACATTGAGTTAAACATTTGCTGTTCCTTTTTTTGTTGGGGGGGGGGTGCGAAATTGCTAATCCGGCCCTGGGGACTTGGCAAATCGGGAATAGCTCCACCACTGCCAACATTTTTATTATTCTTTTTTGTTTAGTAGAAGCTATTTCAGCCCCACTTCCGACCCCTTTATTGGTACCATTTATATCTAGAGTGGAAGTTAGCGTGAGGTTCCATGACGTAGTTCCTATTAGAGTCTAAAGTTTTCTTGGAATGAATTCGTTCCCGTTCGAGAAGCTGAATATATGCAGAGATTATATTTTCTTACTTCTTTCGAAAGAATATTTAAGTCGTTGAAGGCTCCGACTGGAGCTGGGTTGAACTTCAGGTATTTCTTCGAAAAAATTCTATAACAGCTGTGTGTGAGTGGTACTGTTACACTATAGTTTTGTTTATGTTGATTAGCAAACGACATTAAGGCATCGTAACTCTCGGGAAACCCCTGAAAATGCGTATTTGTAGTTAGTTTCAACAAGTATGGTATTTTTAATAATTGATTACACTTACGCGGATTACATTATCTTTTCTTGGCATTTCGCAGTTATATCCACAATCGATATGCCTATAAATTTAAACTTAATTACGAAGTATTTCTTATAATAACAGAAGCAAGCGTATAGCGAAGGAAGGAGTATTTTGAATATTAGGGGAAAGCAAAAAGGCCTGATCCAAATATTACTCCCACTGATTTAAAAGACATTCAAATTGTGTTATTAGGTGTTCATCACGCTGTCGAACGGCATATTTTAAGACAATTAGGTGACGAAGACTGGGTGTCCTAAAATTGGGAGAGCGACAATTGGGTGGCAATGAAACCGACAGAGGTCAATTGGGTGAATTAATAATTTATTTTTCAAAAAAAAACGTATTTTTGGTAAAACCATAAAAGATTGGCGGAATTCAAAAACCTAAACTAACAGAAGCAAGCCTAACGTGACCCATCTCAACCCAGCTCTACCAAACCTACCCTGACCTAACTGAACCAAACCTAACCTGACCTTGCTGAACCAAACCAAACCTAACCTTAACCTGACCTCACAGATCACAATTTTGTGGTTTTTAAGAACTATGTCTTTTACAAAATAAGTATTTTAGTCACCCAATTGTCGGTCTTTCGGTTGCATTACCACCCAATTTTCGCTCACCCAAATTCATTACCACCCAATTTTCGCTCACCCAAATTCATTATCTCCCAATTGTCGGACGACGGACACCCAGTTTTTAGCCATGCAATTTGCCGCGTTCCCAACTGTAGGAGTACACCCAGTCGTCGTCACAAGAATGTGTTTCAAATAATTGTCATGGTCTCATTTTAAAATATAGTTTAAATATATTTTGTCTTTTAAAAAACTACTTTTTGGCTAAATTAATCGCAACCATCCGTTTTAATAGCGGCACTGGAAGTTGAACACCAGTTTCAATTATATTTTGCATTGATGCTTTAGAGAAACTGTCGCGAATTTGAAATTGCAGCTAATAGCTGTGAGTTGTACTCCATCTTTATTTGCTTTAGATCAAAGCTTGCTTTTTCTACTTTACCTAAGGCGTTTGTTGTTTTCAAAAATGTAAGAGAACATTCGCACTACGGAGAACTTAGCCACCTGCGCAAGATACTGGAAAAATAATTAAATTCAAGTACTCAGTTTCAGTAACATCAGAAGAAGCTATTTTCATCTGGAAATATGAAAGACAGTGAACGACTTGGAAAACCCACAAGTAATATATAAACAGCCATTTCAAATAATAATATTAAAAAATCTTTGGAATATCAAAATGAAACAGAGCTTTAAAGCTACAAAAGCACTAAATGCATCATAATTACGAAAAATATTTCATTATATTCACTTTATATTAAGGATAAAGGGAATATTATGGTTCTGTAGGATTTCTTTACACATCAAAACAAAACGAACTTCTAACGCAGCGCACTGCGGCACTAGTGTAATAACGGACGGACACACACAGACAATAACATAGACTGCTTTTTAACTCTTTCCGTATTAATTTTGAGTTGAGAAACAAGATTATCTTAAATATTAAAATAAATTTAATTAATATTAAATATTTTCTTCGTTAGTTGTTCGCCTTATTGAGCGTTACATCGCTTTGATAAAGAACAATTAAACATTCTTGAGAGACTTGACTAATATTGGCGTTTGAAATGAAGCATATGCCGGTTGCTTCGCCTTACTCAAATAGGTAGTATATAAGGGTGTCGAACTACACTTAAAAGCAAAAACAACCGCACTTGCGAAAACCTTTGGTGGACAACCCACCCTAGGGAGGCTAAACGTTCCTCGTAACCCAAGCTGATCGCCGCGAATGTCTTAAACCAAACGATGACGATGGAGTTAGAAGCCAATGAGACAGATTGGTGTCTATGTGGAATAGACGGAAGACCAGTAGATGGTGGTGTTTAGAAGCCAGTATGTACAGACTGGTGTCTAAGTGGAATGGACGCAGACCAGAAGATGGTGGTGATTAGAAGCCAGTATGTACAGACTGGTGTCCATGTGGGATGGACGAAGACCAAAAGATGGTGAGTGATTAGAAGCCAGTAAGTACAGACTGGTGTCCGTGTGGGATGGACAAAGACCAGAAGATGGTGGTGTGAGAACTCAAGTAGAGGAGCCATTTCCGTGACTGTGAATGCAGTTCGGAAATGGCGAACACGTTTGCTCCGATTTGGAAACTGCGAACGCGGTCACGTGGGTGTAACAACAGACACACAGACACACAGACACATACGTCGAAATTAGAACCTCTCCGTGACATACGTCACTCGGAGAGGTTAAAAAATTGGTCGAGTTCCAAAAACATTTCCTACCCCCTTCCCCTCAACCTAAAGCCGCGGAACACGGACGCGGGTGCATGAATCTAGTTCGGCCGTCTACCGCCGCGAGCCTCTCACCTTTCGGAGGGAAAATCCAGAAACCGCTACCAGAGGGCCATGCGTTGGTGTGTTATCGAGAATATTCACTTTCGCCAAGTGAAGAATTTGGTTACTTCGTTGCTTTTAGTCCCTTATCCTACTTCTGATAGTGATTATAGGAGTTAGTGAGAGGATCAGTTCTCAATTTAGTCAAACAGATGGCAATATTTGTATTTGGCCTCGGTTTAATATGCCGCGTACAATAATTCTTTCACATAGTAACGCTATAAATTGATTTTAGGAAATTCCAAGAACATAAAGGGCTTTGAAATAAGTATTAAATTCTGATATTCTTGATCTGGTTTGTTAAATGACCAATACCATAATGGAAAAAGAAGGAGCTTCTTTTTAAAAAAAAGGAAAGTCAATTCTTAATTAGGATTTTTGTTTTAATTTTGGGTCCAAGTATTGTATGTCTCCCAAGCGGTTGACCTTCAACGATAATGCTCTTCGACCGTTTTGATCGTAAATCTCGTTCTTTTTACCTCTCCGAGTGACGTATGTCACGGAGAGGTTCTAATTTCGACGTGTCTGTCTGTCTGTCTGTCTGTCTGTCTGTCTGTCCGTGTGTCTGTCTGTCTGTGTGTCTGTGTGTGTGTCTGTCTGTTGTTATTGACATACACCCCAGGGGACCAGGTTCGCAGTTTTCAAATCGGAGCAAACGTTTTCCCAAATTCCGGACCGCATTTACAGTTCCCGGAAATTTGGAAAATTGTATTCCACTTACCATAGCTATTATCCATTACCAGTCTAACACCACCATCCTCTGGCCATTTGTCCATCTCATATGGACACCAGTCTTTACCCACTGGCTTCTATAGTCCACCATCATTTTGGCTCTTTTTCCATGCCACATGGACACCAGTCTGTACACACTGGCTTCTACACACCACCATTTTCTGGTCTTTGTCCATCCCACTTGGACACCAGTCTGTACACACTGGCTTCTACACACCACCATCATCTGGTCTTTGTCTATCCCACAAGAATTGTCTCTCAAGAATGTTTAATTGTTCTTTTTTAAAACGATGTATCGTTCAATAAGGCGAATAACTAACGAAGAAAATATTAAATATTAATTATATTTATTTTAATATTTAAGATAATCTTGTTTCTCAATTCAAAATTAATACGGAAAGAGTTAAAAAGCAGTCTATGTTATTGTCTGTGTGTCCGTCCGTTATTACACTAGTGCCGCAGTGCGCTGCGTTAGAAGTTCGTTTTGTTTTGATGTGTAAAGAAATCCTACAGAACCATAATATTCCCTTTATCCTTAATATAAAGTGAATATAATGAAATATTTTTCGTAATTATGATGCATTTAGTGCTTTTGTAGCTTTAAAGCTCTGTTTCATTTTGATATTCCAAAGATTTTTTTTAATATTATTATTTGAAATGGCTGTTTATATATTACCAAAAGGAAATGATCTCAAAGGACATAGCTTTCCAGCCTAGGAATGAGGGTATTGTGTGTCAGGTTCTCTCTAGCGAACGTCTCACCTCGAGTGTTCCTAAAACTTGATATCCCAAGGCTTGGCCGAATGTATTTACTGTAGAGTAAATGGTAGTTGAACACCCAAAGTTTTTCTCTACTAACATTTTTTCTCGGCGCCAACTAAAATCAGCCGCGGAAAGCTGGGTTTCACTAAAAAATTCCACCCCCCTTAAAAAGGTACGAAACTTGTGATGAGCTTCTCAGCCAATAGAGAGACGTAGATCCGCTCGCGTAGATCTAAGGCGATCGGGGTTTACGTTGTGGCACTGCTTGAACTTATTCGGATAAAAAAATTAACTCCGCCTGTTTAACTTCACTCTCCACCGCTGTGGAGCGCTGCTTCAAAAGCTCGTTCTCGGTCGTGGCCGATATATTAGAAATTTTATCTCTCCATTCAAGCGAGCTCCGTTGGGAAGTTTAAAAAGTTTAACGTCAGAACTTTCAGACACAGAGGCTACGGCAAAAATTCTTACATAGGAACTTGGTGTTAGATTATTCTACTTGTGATATTACTTATGCTATACTACATCTGTATTTAGAATAATCCTTGGTTTAGTAATTTCATGAAGAAAGCTAAGATCTAGACTCCGGCGGGTATATCTAGTATTACTTGCAATAAGCTTAGTGAAATATAGAGTAAATAATTGAGGCCTGAGGTGAAGTAAACTTTGGGTTTTGATTTTCGTGTCTGAAATGAAGAGACATCAACGGTTCAGAGTGAGCCGAAAGTTAAATCCACTCTTAAATAATCAGGTTAAGATTTTATAATAGAAGAAAAGATCATGGTGGCAATTATTTAACGTTAACACTTATGTTGGCAAACTAAGAATATTGTTGAGGTGAGACGAGACGATAGTGTTTACACTGCTAACCAGTTGTGAATGTAGCTATCAGAATATAGGGTAAACAGCTGAAGCGTAGACTTCATTTCCTGTTCTTTTTGCCATTAACTGATTTCCATGTGTCCAAGATTTATCCTTATTGGATGTAAAATGTCGTCTGCTTTACTGTATATTCGCTATGCTTGGAATACTGCTTCAATATTTCGTAAATTTTTACTTCAAAAAAGAGAAATAATTCCATATCTAGGTAAATAAGTTTGTAGTAGTAGACCTCTTGACTCGGAGAGGTAATATTTTGGTTTTCCCAACTTGTTGTTTTTGATATTATTAATAATAATATTATTAATAATAATATTATTAATAATACAAACCGTGACGTCACAACTTGAAAACTGAGCACCTTTCTTGATTTTAACTTACCTTTTTATCAGGAGGAGCAACGGTTATATTAATGGCGTCTACGTCCATGTTTAAGCGAGTCTACTTCAAAGCTCCAACTCGAAATTTCCTCTTCCACTAGCAGTTAGTTCAGGATTGTGTCCGACTTCAAAGTCTATCTGGACTTTAGTGAGGAGGCTGAACTAACTCCGTGAGTCCGTGTCCAACGAAACGCTCCATAAGGCCGTTATTGATCCCTTTCCATGTTTTCGTATGAGCAAGGAGTCATTTAATCTCGCAACCTGCTTACGCACATTATCATTTCAAAACGGTAATTTCGATAGCATTTACATTTTATGATCATTACCTCTCTAGGATACAGTCAATTAAAAACATAAAATATTATTAATAATATTAGTACTTTAATATTGCATCAAGGAGCAATAACATGGTTCATAAACCATTAGATTTTGGCCAGCTAATATTGTAGATAATTTTATTTTTCCTTGGTTTACGTAACTTTTGTAATAAATTACTCATAATTAAAACAAATGTTCAGAGTTTTTTTTTGTCAGAACCTAATGAGCTCAGTATATTTTTAGCCACATCGTTTGATGTACGTCTAACGATGGGGGTATTAGTTAGGCTTGGAAGAAGAAGATGAAGAAGTATCGTTCTTCTTTTTAAGGGGAGAGTGAAAAAAAGAATTTTTGATTTTCAAAGGGTGGGGATTATGCTTTGTCTACAACAGTGCAATGCGAATATACAAGCGAATGCACATGCTAATGAACGCAGTTAGAATGAAATGGGATAAATTGTGTTAAGGTGATATTTTTTATTAATTGGTGAAAGAACTCAAGTTGAGTGTTTTACCGAATTCTTTCTCTTTCAAACGCTTCTGGGCATAACTTCATGTTATAAATTTATAAGTATGCGGCGGCATAAGTTTATGTTGTAAAGTTAAATGAGCGTTATGCGTTTGATCATTTTAGCGTTGCTAAAGGTAACTCATCGAGGGGATAATCACTAAAATGGGTAATAACTATAACTAAACTTTCTCTTTCAAAAGGTTCTGGGCATAAGTCCATCTTAGAAATCTATAAGATGCCATAAGTGTGCATCGGCATAAGTCTGTGTTGTAAACTCATCGAGGGGATAATCACTAAAACTATCTGTTCTTCGATTTCCCAGGATATTACAATTACAGCATAAGTAAATTTATACTGGTAATAATTTTATCCCTGTTTAGGGAAGGGCATCGAGAGGCTATTCACTCTGATTTTATGCACAGTAAATCATTTAAGCATTGTAAAAGATAGCACTCATTAGGGTAAGGTATAGAGGGCTATTCACTCATTAGGGTAGGGTATAGGAAGGTTTATTCGCTCATTAGAGTAGGGTAATGAGGGCCATTCACTCATTAGGATAGGGTATAGAGGGGCTTTTCACTAATTAGGGTATCGCATCGAGTGGCTATTCACTTAAAGTGTTAGTGCCACGTTTTTTTAAAGTGGCTAATTTTCGTTTTAAAACATCAATTGGGTTATAATAACAGTAGATCCAAGGTAAAAAGTCTTATAGAAATTTATTCATTTTGTAATATGAAAAAGAAAATTGATATTTCACATACCTCATTTAAACGGAATTATAAATATACCCCTGGTGACGTCATAAGAGGTTGACCAGCGCGAGACAGATTTCATTACGAGAGCTAAGCCTAGTTTTTAAACATCGCGCGCGCGTCAAATTCGATCACTTTGAAAGCACCACCTATCAATAAAAAAATAGGACTTGCGGAGTCGCGCGTGCCGCGTGCTCACGCGAGCTCGAATCGTGACGTCACCAGGGGTATATGGAGTAATCAACTGTCAAAATAGTTTGAAAAAATTCTGCGAGTAGGTTCCGAAATCTCTAATATATTAAGTATATAGAACAAAGAACAATATTATGCAAAAAGGAGTAATGTTATATAAGTAAATTTAAAATATAATTTTTTGGAAAAGGCATATTATTTTGGGAAGTCAATTAAGATAAACAACAATATTTTGGAAAAGGCGTAACATTTTAAAGTTATTTATAAAATATTACCAAAAGTGAATAGGCTACTACGTACAGAAAGTGAAGAACTTCCGCGTTGTTATGAAACGTGTTATTTCTCCCGCTCTCTTAAACGTCCCCGCCTTAGCGGAAAACCACAGTAACGCGGTGGCGAATCACTTGTACCTTTGTATCCCTACCTCTTGAAGTTATAGTTCCTGGTACACGTGACTATTAGACCGAGTGGGGAAAGGTATAGCCCCTTCCATTGACATGCGCGGTAACCACTGGATGTTTTACTTCCAACAGCAACACGTAGATGGCGGAAAAAATCTATCCTATGGCGCGAAATTGAAATTGCTTCGTTTTAGAACATTGGTCTTGCTACAGATAATGTTAGTTCGAATCTTAATAAAAAGATGAATATTCGTGGTATTATATAGATTTTAAAATATATATCTCGCCATGTTTTAAACAACATACACATGGTTTATTACAAAACAATATAAGTTAATATTTTTAGTCCATGAGTTTTTATTATTATTGTATAATTATGGGAATAAGTTGTCTTTAGGATTTAAATTTATTATTTCTTAAATAAATATGAGTTGTAAATGTCCAATCCCGAGTTTCAGAAGCACAGAAATGGATGTATATTTCCCAAATAATCCCAACGTTAGGAAACAATGTTTAAATTTATCGGTGGACCAAGCAATGATGCCTTGTCTTTTGCAAGATAATGTCTTGTTCTATCAAAGAAAGACTAATAGTTTACTAATAGCCACTTCGTTTGCATTATCATTTTTCTCTGAATTACTTTGGTAGAAATAATAAAGAGACTCCCACATGCAGTTCCTTCAATTGAAGCCCCAAAACCAACTGATGCATTCACAATGTCTATGTCTGAGATGAATAAAAGAATGAACAGAGGAAATGCACAACAAGTTTGGATTTAATAACATCTCTTGCTCTTTTGCAATCAGGATTGTTTTTGTTATTTATTGAGGTTAATTCCATGATGAGGAGAGACGTTTTTGTAAAGTGCTACGCTTGAAGTTAATTTTTTATTGTTTAGTAATAAATAATGTGTACGTGGTAGGAAATATACATATAACACAAATATTCACCTTTTCATTATGATTTGAACTAACGTTACCTATAGCAACACCAATGATTTTATAACTAAGCATTTTAAATTTCGCGCCAAAAAGTAGATTTTTTCGCCATCTACGGGTTGCTGTTGGAAGTAAAACATCCAGTGGTTATCGCGCATGTCAATGGGCGGGGCTTTACATTTCCTCACTCGAACTACTTTCGGTGATGTAATTGCTTTGAAGCACGATTGGCTGCTCTAAACGGAGGGAAGTTCGAATACAACCAATCTGGTTTGACTTCATCTTTTACGCGTCGTCTGCTCAAGAGTTTTCTTTAAAACCACAGGAAAAGGCGCTACAGAATTCGATTTCTACACTTTCTGTACGTAGTAGCCTATTCACTTTTGCTATTACGAAATCTCTTAACTCCTATCAAACCCACTGCGAAAACATATGATGAACTGATAGCCACATTAACAGCACATTTCACACCTAAACCGGCCGTGGCAGTCGAACGAAGTAAATTCGATTCACGGCAAAGAAGACAAAACGAAACGGTATCTGAATACATAGCGGAATTAAAGCGTCTCAGCGACCACTGTAACTTTGGACAAAATTTAGAAGATAGATTAAAAGACCGATTGGTGTGCGGCATAAATAACGACAGCATGCAACAACGATTATTCTCTGAGCCTAATTTAACATACGCCAGGGCTGTGGAAATCTTGGACACAATTGAGGCAGCGATGCGAAATCAAAAGGAACACAAAGGGCAAAATCTAGAAAGAAATGGCTCAATCAACGCTGTGTATCATTCTTCTAACCATTCAGAATCAAGATCAACGCCTCCAATAAAGATACAACAAGAGAGATCGCGATTGTAATGATTTCGGGTTCTTGGTGGGATCAAAATAATACGTCTTTCTCGTTCGCCATCTTTATTTTCTTTTTAACAAAATTTAATTATTAACGTTACACTATGGCTTCTCATACCTCATAGTTTACATTCCATGCCATCTATATTGTCGCATATCTTTTATAGATGGCACTAGTGATAACATTTTAATTTTTTCGCGGTAAATTTAAATCAACAACTGGTAGATACTACATTCCTCCCCTTTTTCAAATTTTTGATATAATATAGATTAATTCTTAAACAATGTTATACAAAAATAGCAATATTATCAAAGAACAAAGTTAAGGTAAAGTTCAATTACATTTCGTCAATTAAGAATCGAGGGGGACGACGGTTTTGTCGTTGAGGATATCTGCGTTCTCTTGCAGGTTGCTCTTCCCTGTGAATTTCAGCAGGTGCTTGTGGCAATTCGGCCATAGGTGGGATTGGTGAAATAGGAATTCCTACAATTGGCGGAGGTACCACATCATCTAGATCTTCTTTGTTATATTCTTTCCATTCGTGTATTTTAGATCCATGAAATTGTTTGAAAAAACTTTGGTTTCTGGTTACTGATCGGTGATCATTTTCAGCAGTTATCATCGAACCCTTTATTTTTACGACTACCAAAGGGTCAGCAGCAAAGACTGGAGTAAGCTTATTTTGTCTTTTCGTTTGAACTAGAACTTGATCTCCTAGATTGAAATGTTGTGATGTATGACGCAAACGACGATCAGCGTTTATCTTCATTCTGGATTTCGCATGTGCGTCATTAAGTTGGATTTTGATCATAGCTTTGTCCTGGGGATAATTCATGTGTACTTGTGGTAGCTTACAATAGATATCTCTACCAAAGAGAATACTTGCTGGAGACAATTTCGTTGACGAATGGGGAGTAGATCGATAGTTCAGTAGAAATTGGTGAAGCGCGTCTCGCCAATCTACTTGTTCAACCGCAGATGTTTGTAGAGATTTCTTGAGCGTTCGATTTAGTCTTTCAACTAGTCCGTTAGCTTGCGGCCATAGGGGTGTTACTCGACGGTGTTCGAAACCCATTTCTGTGGCGAATGCGGCAAAGTCTCTACCGTTAAAAGGCGGACCGTTGTCTGAACGGACTATCCGTGGAATACCAAATGTGCAAAACAACTTCTTGATGATTGGGATAACTCTATCTCCTGCCGTTGACCTTACGATTTCCACTAGAGGGAAACGTGAGAAATCATCCACCAAAACTAATAGATAGTCATTGGTAGGTAATGGGCCAGCAAAATCTACAGATATGGAATGCCATGGATATTCCGGTAGTGGCGAAGGTACGATTGGATTTCGTTCGCTGGGTAATCCCGTTGTTTGGCAGGGTAGACAATTTTTAATTACTCGTT
This sequence comes from Phalangium opilio, assembly GCA_019434445.1. NCBI lineage: Eukaryota > Metazoa > Arthropoda > Arachnida > Opiliones > Phalangiidae > Phalangium > Phalangium opilio. The sequence continues at coordinate 22,716 of JAEQBA010000809.1, forward strand.
CCACCATTTCATCCAAATGGGGAAACCAGAGTTTGGAACGATGTAATTGTTTGGTCTTAGTTGTCCCTTGATGCCCTTCGTGAGCAAGGTCGATGGCTAATGCACGAAGTGAGGAAGGAACAACGATTCGCGATCCTCGCATAAGGATGTTATGCACAACCGATAGTTCGTCTTTGACTGTTTGTAGTAACGAAAGTTCATTCGGCAGAGAGGTAGTATTCTTTTTGATTGGCCATTTCTTAAAAGAAAGTAGTCTCATTGCTTCTTGTAAGACTGGATCTTCTTTGGTGGCTTGTTCTATTTGGTCCATTGTCATAGCTTTTGGTATAGCTCTTTGTAGCGCGTGTAAAGCGTATAATTCTTCTTTGCTTTCATCTTCGCGAGGTTGCGCTTGTAGATGGTTTGGTGATCGGGAAAGGAAATCCGCTGGATTGTTGATGCCCTTTTCATACCTGGTGATGTAATCATATCGCTGTAAGCGCAGTCTCCATCGTTCTATTCGTGCAGGAGAATGTGGATTTTTGGTGTTGAACACAAACTCCAGGGGTTTGTGATCGGTTACGATCGTAAAAGACTTTCCAAAAAGGTATACGTGGAATCTTTCACAACCCCATACAACTCCCAAAGCTTCCTTTTCTATTTGGGAATATTTGGCTTCAGTTGACGACAACGAATGACTGGCGTATGCTATGACACGACGCTTCTGATCTTTGTCCACTTGTACCAAAATGGCACCTAAACCGATTGGACTTGCATCGGTATAGAGTTCTGTAGGCAGTAGTGGGTCAAAAAATGCAAGGCTTTTCGCTGAGACTAGCTCTTGTTTAAGCTGTTCAAATGCTTCCTCTTGCTCATTCCCCCAAGCAAATATAGCATTTTTCTTGGTTAATCTCCTTAGTGGTTCGGAGATGGTAGCATATCGTGGAAGAAACCGCGAGCAAAACGTAACCATGCCCAGAAAACTTCGTAACTCTTTCGCTGATTTCGGAGGCGCGATATTCTGGACAGCTGTGATCTTACTAGGATCTAAGGTCAGGCCTTGTCCGCTCAGAATCATTCCGTAAAACGATATCGACGATTTATTAAAATCGCATTTGTCCGGATTTAGTGTTAATCCACTTTCAGATAGAGCAGATAACACGGCCGATAAAGTTGCATCATGTTCAGCTTGATTCTTACCACCCACAACAATATCGTCGGTGAGATTCATGGCATGGTCAATACCACTGATGACTTCACGAATCGCATTTTGGAACACTTCTGATGCAGATGATATTCCAAAGGTCAATCTTTTATAGCGATATAATCCTCGGTGTGAAGCAAATGTTGTGATATAGCGAGAGGCAGGATCCAATTCCAACTGATGATATCCACTACTGAGATCTAACTTCGAGAATATATTGCAACCGTTTAATGTAGCTACAATATCATCGATAGTGGGAGAGGGGTATCGCTCTCTGGTTAAAGCTGCATTTGGCGCTCGCATGTCTACACATACTCTTATGGGCGGTGGCTCATTTGGATTTCTTTGCGGTTTTGGCACGATTACCAATGGTGAAATCCATGGAGTTGGACCTGTAGATGGTTCAATGATGTCCAACTTCTCTAAGCGATCGAGTTCCGCATCTAACGCTTCTCTGAGGTGAAATGGTACTTTGCGATTCGTTTGTGCGATAGGTGTAACCAATGGATTGATATGCAACTTGATTACTTTGCCTTTCAGGAGTCCAATCTCTTTTTTTATCAGGGTTGTTTGATTTAAATCGGTTTGATTTAAATCACTGATTTAAATCATGATTTAAATCAAGAGATTTTTTTAAAAAAAATCATTTGATTAAAATCAAGAATATATTTTTATTTTTAAAAAATGTTTTCTAAGATTCCAAGAAGTAGTTTAAGAAACTCGAGAAGAAACTTAACTAGAAAAGACCTAAAATTGAAAATAATCATGGTTTTGGTATATTTCAATGTAAGTTTTCCCAGAACTCCAGTTTGTCTTGCTGGAAAGGCTAGGAAATGAAATAGCGGTCAAGCTAGACCTTTTATACAAGCATTTGAATAGTAATAATATCCAATAGCTGCTTAAATGTCATGATTATTTTGCTTTTGGTTAATTTTGACTCAAAAGTTTTCATGTTGGTAATTTACTATCTATTAGTTCAATAAAAATCAAAAAAAATCAAATAAATCAATTAAAATCAAAAAAATCAAATAAATCGATTTAAATCAAAAAAATCGATTTTTTTGAAAAAATCAAAAAATTCAACAACCCTGTTTTTATTTTGTCGCCATCTATGATGGGACAAAATATTACGGACATCCATTTATGAGACATAAAACGGAAAATTAGCTCCGCCTTCGTCGTCGCATTTTTTCGTCGTCAGCTCCGCCTTCGTCGTCGTCTCGCCTTCGCTCTCTTTAAACTACTCCAGAGCAATGAGATAGAATATATATATGAAACCTAGATTCACAACGTGAGATCTCGAGATCGACGTTTCGCAATACACCTTTTATCGAGCATGAATCTTTATCAAATACGGGTGGCGCCACCCTAAGAACTTTTTTATTAACGTCTGCTGCTATAATCTGTGTAACAAGCTGTCAAGTTTTTAAACGTGTTAAATAAAATAAGCATACGCGAGTATTTGAATTGTAACTCTATCTCTCTCATAGAGATCTATCTCATTGCTCCAGAGTCGCATTGTAGCCGTAACAGGCTGAGAAATAAGGATTTTTTTTGCTGAGCGCGTGATCGAGTTGGCTTCGTTTGATTTTTGCACATAACGACTTCTAAAGCCTTCCGTTAACGGTAATCAAACTTAATTTTCAGTGATTTAAACTATTTTTCGTGTTATCGCCGTCTTTTGGTTTTACCTACTGGCAGCGTTTTGCCATAGGTCTTGGAAAAGCTCTTATTGTTTGTTCCTCGGGACTCATGACGGGGCTTTTCTATAACTGTGTTTGAGACCTTACTTAAAATACCTCCACTCTCATGTTTTCGCTGTTATTCTTTGAATTTCGGTAATTAAGCGTGCGGACTCGACATTTTTTGTTGCTCACTGCATTCCGCTAACGGTGTTTAATTTTTTAATTCGGTTTCATCGTTATTTTTAATTCGGTTTCATCGTTATTTTTAATTCGGTTTCATCGTTATTTGGCTCATTTTCGCCGAAAGTGACGCTGTAACGCCGACGGGGATATTGCCTAGTCCTTGTCTCAGACCGTCCTAAAAAGTTTAAAATTCATTATGCCGTCTGCTAAACACTATGATCTCATTTAAATTGTGCGGAAACGTGTTTTAAACTAATATGGGTCATTCCAAGGACACGTGTCTTTTGTGTGACCTCTTTATGTTCGGCTCCCTGTCATTGTAGCCGTAACAGGCTGAGAAATAAGGATTTTTTGGGGTTTGTTGTATCTCGGCTTTTGTTGAGGAGATATTCTTTATACGATTTCAATATTAATAAGCAATGTTACTGTATATGAGCATAAGTAACATAATAAACATAAGTATGACTCTTCCTATTGTAATAATGGAAATTTCAAAATGAAACCTATAATCAACACTGACACTCTCACTTACATCAGGCCAGGACTTGCAACTCCGTCGGGTACTTCATGCTGGTCTTTGGCGAATGACATAGTTCTACAATTTTAGCCAATCACAATAAACCATCTCCTTGAACGTATTTGTGTCGGAAATAGCTCGTCTGCTATTTATTGTACGGACTCGCGCGGTCGCGGTGTTTGTATGTTTGACTTTGAGATTGCCACAAGTCGGATATTTCAGCACCAAAAATGATAAGCCTTTTGAAGTCTAAATATTCGGTAACTAAATTTACCCAGTGCAACTTTCAACTTCGTAATCTGGCCGCGCTAAAGTCGGTAAAAGTCAATACAAATCAACTATATAACCAAGGCTTAGGACCGTTGACTCAAATCTCAATGGCGTCTGTTTAAACCTCTGAACCGGATTTTCGATATGGGCGGAAGTCGCTTCATTTTCCACCGCTAGGGGTCTCTGTGCTGGGCGCGAACTTATGATGACGTAAAAGGTCCGAAAATAGGTTTTTAGTTAGTTTTGGCTAATTGTCATACTTATGGTTATTATGTTACTTATGATATGAGTAAGGCATTAATTATACAGTGCCTAAATATAGTTTTTGTAATAATTATCCTTTGCTATTATATCAATATGGAGTTCATTATACATTGCTAAAATACATTAGAAAGCGCGACAAAATTGTAAGGGTTTCCTTGGAACTCTTGTTTATATAGGTGAGGATATTTGGTCAGAACGCTTCTGGTAGATTCGGACATAGAATGGACGATCACGATTAAACCAAGACTTTCGCAGGTTTGGTAACTGAGGATTGGTTTCGTATGCGATCCTTGATTCGGTACAACGATAATCCGAGCAGATATAGTAATATCCTTAAAGCTGAGGTTGGCGGTGAACATTCCAAGGCTTTTTAATGGTGTTTTCGACGAGTAAGGAAAGACAGCATTTTCGTATGGTGATAAGGTTGGTTTCGGAATGATTGTATTAAAGCTTTCTTGATCAAGGATATTAACTGAAGATCCCGTATCGATAATCCATGTGATGATGCTATTTCCAATTGGAATGGTAACTTTCGGCGTTGGATTATCCGGAAGCATAGCATTTGATGTTACGGTTAAAAAAGATTCATGCGAATCTTCTCCGTTAGGTGGTTGTAGGGATAGTTGTGATGATGAGCTCTCCCTAACAGACTGTATTGTGTAGGCACCTGTAACCTTTGGTGTTTCCGTTACAGACCTTACACCCCTTGTGTTTCTGTTCCCTCTTTTATTTCTACCACCACCTCTGACATTTTGGAATGGTTGCTGCTTCGGTTGATTGGTATTTGGTGATTCTTGTCTTGTCGTTGATCTGCAACATTTCGCAAAATGCCCAATTCTCTGGCACTTCATGCATACTTGATTAAAAGCGGGACACCCTTGCCTTCCTTGGGGATGCGGATAATTGCCTCCACACAACCCACATACAACGGCTGCTGAGGTTACGGCTGGACGAGTTGTACGAGGATTGTTGGGACCTTTGGTGATATTGAAAAGAGGTTTTTGGTTATGGTGATGTGTGACTGATGCACTCTCGATTCCTTTCGTTTGCGATTCTGCGAGTTCATGGGCTCGGGCCAGATCCAGTGTCTGTTTCAAAGTCAACTTGGGCTCTCTCAAGAATTTCGCACGCAGAGTTGATGAAATACAACCTTGGATTATTTGTATTTTTAACTCTCGGTCCACATCAGCAAATCCGCAGGTATATGATAAGCGCCGAAGTCGGGTATAAAATTGATCCATCGTTTCCTCCTTAAGCTGTTTGCAGTCACGAAAAACTAACGTTTCATAGTCGGTATTACATGCAGGTGCGAAGTGATTGGTTAACTTCAATTTTGCAGCCTCATAGGTTTGTGGATCCGTGGCTACGTTGATATTGTCAAAAATTTCTTCTACATCCGATCCAACGTAATGTAACAATAAGGCCCTTTTTTGGTCATCTTCTTGAATGGCCATAGCTTTGATAAGATTCTCAAATCTGCGCAGCCAATTTTTCCAACGTGATGCAATCTCAGCCGAGGCTCCGTGTATTTTTTTTTTTTTTTTTTTTTTGCTCCTGAGGGGGGATACGAGCTAGGGCTGAATGAAGCCTTACAGCTGCGATTTCTTAGGTTGAAAATTGTGAGGGGAATTAATTAAAGGTTTAAGTGGTGTTTAAGTTTGGTTTTAAATGGCACAAGTGATTTTAGGGAGATAATCTCAGGGGGTAGGGAATTCCAGATGGGGACCAACCGATGGAAAAAAGAGTGCTTCAGTTGATTTTTACGGGCCTGTTGACGAAATAATTTTCTATGGTGACCACGGGTGGGGATAGACGAGGGAGCAGCGGAAAAGAATCTTTGGTCGGGGCAATTTAGGATTTTGAATAAACTGATTAGGTCGAGGTAAGTCCGACGAGTAGTCAAAGAAGGCCAACCAAGGGTAGATAGCCTACTGTCTCTGGGTTGATGTTTTAGGATACGCGGTAGTCGAGAGAAGGAACCCTGAATGTTGTCTAGTTGTTGAATGTCAAGAGCTGAGTGAGGGTTCCAGATTTGGCTACCAAATTCTAGGACTGGGCGAACGTAGCAGGTATAAATGCGGGTCAGAAATTCAGGGGTGATGCCTGGGAAATTGGCTTTGATAATGGCTAGTAAACCTTTGGCGCGACCACAAGTCTTTCTCACATGGGAATGAAATTTTAGATTATGATCTATTTGGACACCCAGATCTCGACACTCATTAACACGTTTTATGTTTTGCCCGGAAAGAAAATAAGGGGACGGTGAATCTAGGTCTGAAGGGGTATTTTGTAAAGTTAGGACTAATGATTTGGTTTCGTTAAAGAAAAGACCGTTACGTGTCGACCAAACCTCAAGCTTATGGAGATCAGATTGTAGGGTGAGCACGTCAGTATATGAGTCTATCACGCGGAAGATTTTAAGATCGTCAGCAAATAAACAAAGAGGGGATGTTAGGTCAATGGGCAGATCATTGATGTAAATGAGGAATAGTAAGGGGCCTAGGACACTTCCCTGAGGAACGCCACTGGTAACAGGTAAGAAATCACTCAGGGAATCACTAACCCGGACTGCTTGAGAACGATCAAGAAGATACGATTCTAGCCACCGAAGAATATTATTTGTGACGCCGTAAGCTTGAAGTTTTGCAAGGAGTCGACGGTGGGGAACAGAGTCAAACGCTTTGGCGATATCGAGATATATTACGTCAACGCGTTTGGATTGGTCTAAAGCTTCTAGCCAAGTGAAAAGGGCTGATAGGAGATTAGATTCTACAGACTTGCCATTGAAAAACCCATGTAAGAAAGGTTCAAACGGAGGTAACGATATTACCGACGCAGGGGAAGGAGAAGGCGGTGGGGTAGACATTTTAATCAAGATATAATTAAAAAATAGACCTTTTTTCTATCCCATCTCCGTCGCCATTGTAATGATTTCGGGTTCTTGGTGGGATCAAAATAATACGTCTTTCTCGTTCGCCATCTTTATTTTCTCTGAATATATACACACCTCATAGTTTACATTCCATGCCATCTATATTGTCGCATATCTTTTATAGATGGCACTAGTGATAACATTTTAACTTTTTCGCGGTAAATTTAAATCAACAACTGGTAGATTCTACAGCGATCATCGCAAATGAATCGCGGAAATAATTCTTCACAATTTCGACAATCAAGGAGTCATACTGAATATAATCGAGGTAATCAAGGACAACAACACAACTACGAACGATATCGCGACAGTAGAAGCCACTCGCATTACAATGGGCAAAGATCCACAGCAGCATGGAACCAGGCAAATCAACAACGACCTTGTATAAGATGTAACAGGTTCGGGCATCCAGAATATAGGTGCAACCATATCAATTCCATCTGCAATCACTGTAAAATACAAGGGCATTTGGAAAAAGCATGTCTCAGAAAGTTAAAGGAAAGGACTAGAAGACCCGAGCAAAGAAGCAACGCAAGAGTACATTCCGTCGAAGAACAGGAACAACCGATAGCCCAAGAACGGCTACATCTTTATGAGCCCAATCGACAAAATCAAAATCGGGAATCAAATGAAAAGAACGCAAGACCCCAAAATGAAATAACAGAATATACTCCGATATATTATATCAATGAAGCAAATGCAAAAGAAGAAACACCAAGAGAAGAAACGAATGCACAGGATTCGAGCGAGAATATAGCAAAAACGGACGTCAATACGTCAATTAGTTTTCACACAGAACACCAATCAACGGTAGGAACCATCGGCTTTGAAGAACAGGAAGACAGGAAGCAACAACTTCATCAACAATTACCTCCAGCCATACACATAGATTGCAAGATAAACGGAGCTAACATAAGCCTACAACTGGATACAGGCTCGGCAGTTACCATAATTTCGGAAGAAACTGCTAAGAAAATACCGAACATAGGGCCTTTAAGACCTTTCGACTTTCGATTAAGTTCTTACACGGGACATCCCATAATGACAATCCTTGGAGAAACCATGGTATCCGTTACCTATGAGAAGCGAATCTGCGTATTACCAGTAGCCATCTGTCAAGGAAAGGGACCAGATCTATGTGGACGAACATGGATTAATTCAGATTTAAACATGTGGCCGAAGCCTCTAGAACACCCGACTAAGGTTTCCCACAGTTCAGTTTTCGGTTCAGTTCAGTTATTTTCGGTTTCAGTTTAGGGACTAAACTGATTTGATTGCTTCAGTTCAGTTTCAGTTTGCACATCTCCAAACTGATCAGTTTTCAGTTCGGTTCGGTTTATTTCTTAAACTGAACTGATAAAAACTGAACTGAAGAGATAGTTAAGTACTCTTTCGATCTATCGCGAGAAACGATATCAATACGTTCCCGCAAACATTAGTAGAACAATAGAAAACTGGCGTCGTTTACTATTGCATGCTGTATGATATTTTGGGGGATGTGTCGCGTAAAGTTACCTTATTAGAGTCGCGTATATTTCATCATTTATGTCGCGTATATTTAATTATGCATAAAAATAAGCTATTAATTTAAGTCCCGTGATTAGCTGGGACCCTCTGCAGAGAGACACAGGCTAAAAGAATACCAATAATTAGTAACTAAAAAGGGTATCATATCGTAGATATTGAATTTCTGATCCATGGTATTTTAATATTTCTAATGTTGTTAATCTCAATAAGAACTGCTACGCAGTTCTTATTTAAATTAACAACATTAGAAAAAGGGTATCATAATTAGTTATATAGTCAAAGTTAAATTGTTCAATGTTAATAATTAGTAGTTTGTGAAATAAACATAACTCATAAGGTATGGCTTTTAACGATTCCAAAATATTTAGTAGTAGTAGAAAAAGTTAGCGGTTAATAGTCACAATCTGGGGTTTTCGGTTCAGTTCAGTTATAACTGAAAACTGAACTGATCAGTTCGGTTTCTTGGCTCAACCGAACTGATAATTTCAGTTCAGTTTCAGTTCTTGAAAATCCTAACTGAAAAGTTTCAGTTCAGTTTCAGTTTTACTCCAAAACCGATTTGAACCGAACTGTGGGAAACCTTACACCCGACGATCAACACTATTACGTCAAAAACCAAGCTAGATGCAATCTTAGACAAACATAAAGAAATCTTCGCGCCCGGCCTTGGTCATCTACAAGGTTTCCAAGCGAATATACATGTAAAGCCGGACGCTGTTCCTACGTTTTGCAAAGCTAGATCCATTCCATTCTCTTTACGCGATAAGGTCAGCCAAGAACTAGAACGGCTCGAAGCAAATGACATCATAACCAGTATACCGCATTCCAGTTTCGCTTCACCCATAGTACCCGTCATGAAGCCCAACGGCAACATACGCATTTGCGCAGATTTTAAAACAACAGTAAATCCGATCATTAACATCGACACGTATCCCTTACCTAAAGCCGAAGAGATCTTTTCGACCTTAGTAGGATGCAAATATTTTTCGAAAATAGACCTGAAAGAAGCGTATAGTCAATTGGAATTAAATGAAGAATCCCGGAAGATAGCAGTTATCAACACCCATAAAGGTCTTTACCAATACAACCGTCTACCTTATGGAATCGCATCGGCTTCAGCCATTTTCCAGCGTACTATCGAGACCTTGCTGAAGGGAGTATCAAAGACAGCACCCTTCCAAGACGATTTACTAATCGGTGGCAAAACAGAAGAAGAAAATTTACAAATCCTCGACAAGGTTTTAACGAAATTAGAAGACAACGGTTTGAAGGTATCCAAGGAAAAATGCGTTTTCCTACAGCCAGCCGTCGAGTTTTTAGGCTATTTTTTGGACGCAAAAGGCCTACATCCGCAACCAAAGAAAATGGCTGCGATCAACGACGCACCGCCCCCACGTAATGTGGAAGAATTGCGAGCATTTCTAGGGTTATTAAACTATTACGCCAGATTCCTCCCGAATAATTCGACCAGACTCGCGCCACTATATCAATTATTACACAAAGAAACGGCATGGCAATGGACAGAAATAGAGGCCCAAGCTTTCCAAGCGGCCAAGGACACGTTGACGACTTCCAACATCCTTACACATTATGATATTACAAAACAAGTGTATTTAGCATGCGATGCCTCTCCCGTAGGAGTAGGGGCAGTCCTATCGCATTATCACGACAACGAGGAACCACCAATCGCCTTCGCTTCTCGGAGCTTAACCAGCGCTGAACGCAATTATTCACAGCTCGAGAAGGAAGCTCTCGCATTGATCTTTGGCGTCTCAAAATTTCGTGACTACCTCCTGGGTCGCAAATTCGTCTTACTCACGGACCACGAACCACTGGTATCAATCTTTAACGAACGTAAAGCCATTCCGCAAATGGCCGCTGCAAGGTTGCAGCGTTGGGCACTGACCTTGGCAGCATATGCGTACACCATAAAATACAAAAAGGGATCGGACAACGCAAATGCTGACGCACTCAGCCGGTTGCCTTTGCCTATTTCGGAAGAAACGAAGACGCCGCTTCCATCCGAATACGTTTTCGTACTCAACACGATTGACAATAATCCAATCCATATCCATGACATGGAACGCGCCACTGCGACAGACGATACGTTGATACAAGTCAAGCGCTATGTGGAGCATGGTTGGCCGAAAGTCGTCACTCCCATATTAGACCCTTATCGAAGACATCAACACGAGCTATCAAACGTGAATGGAATTCTTTTGAGAAGTAATCGAGTCATTATCCCCGAGATATACAGAACAAAATTATTGGATGAACTACATAGTTCCCATCAGGGAATAGTTAAAATGAAGGCAGCTGCAAGAGCAACAGTATGGTGGCCTAACTTAGACTCACAAATAGAAACACGGGTCAAATTATGTAAGAATTGCCAAGAACAGGCTCCAATGCCTCCCAAACATTACAGCCCTTGGCCAATGATCAAAGAACCATGGCATCGCGTCCATGCTGACTTTGCTGGCCCCCTCGAAGGAAAGTACATCTTTATTATGATCGATTCTTACACGAAATGGATTGAACTTGCAATCACAACATCAACCTTATCAGATACCGTAATCAAAATTCTGCGGGACAATATCGCTCGTTATGGCATCATGAAAATTTTAGTGACGGACAATGGTCCTTGCTTCACCAGTTCGCAATTTCAAGACTACATTAACTCCAACGGTATCACACATATATGTACTGCACCTTACCACCCCGCAAGTAATGGGCAGGCCGAACGAACAGTTCAGTCAATGAAAGCACATCTGAAGAAAATGTCAAGTACTACATCAGAAGCAGTCGGAGCACTCAACACCGGGTTGGATTCTTTTCGCACGGGCTCTTTGGAAACCCGTTTCGCGAAAATTTTACTGAATTACCGTAGAACTCCTACCCAAAACGGTAAATCGCCAGCAGAAATGATGTTAGATCGTTCTATTCGGACACGCCTAGATTTATTCCATCCTTTACGTCATACCCCTCCTACATCGACTCCGGCATGGCATACGAAATCAAGCACGCATTCAACCCCGGCGACCACGTGTATGCTAAAAATTTTGGACGAGGTCCGCCTTGGTACGAGGGTACAATTATCGAGCCCATTGGTCGAATGATGTTCGCTATCAAGACATCCCAAGGCAATATCAAGCGCCACGTGAATCAAATGCGCCACCGTTCAGTGGACACGCCACAACCGCAGGGGATCACCTTACAACCGCCAGTTTACCACTGGACGTTGCCCTTTCCTGCTCCAGTAGCTGTTCCTCAGATACAACCACCGCCACAGGGGCAACCACCCTATCCGGCTCCTATCGCTACCAATTCGGCATCGGCAGCACCACGACGATCGGAACGTGTACGTCATCCCCCTACTCGTTTGATTACACAGGTATAAAGACAATCACTCAATGGACATGTTTTATGTTTTTGTTTTCCCCACGTTGCTATTTCTTTTTTTGGGGGAAGGTATTATGTTATGTTTAATTAATAATGTTCTTATATTATGTTTAATTAATAATGTTCTTATATTATGTTTAATTAATAATGTTCTTATGTAATATTGAATTAATAATGTGCCCGAGCTTAACTACACCATTTAAATTTCCCGCCAACTAAAAGTACAAATTGAAATACTTAGTCATTCTGATCTCATCTATCTATCCTTGGAAAATAACAAGGCTATCCCTCCATACTTGGATCCGGGGAGTCGACCGTGACAAGGCAGTTCTCGCCTAGACTCGGAGTAACAAACATTGTATTATATCAGTTCCTATTAAACAGTTTAGCAATTGAAAATCCCTGATTCTTAACAACACTTATTATTACAAACAAACACAACATACTTAAACACTGAATTGAGTTTAATTTCTCAGATAAAATATTTTGTCATTGTTAATATTAAAAGTATTTAGAACAAAGAGTAACATAGAACGTTTACAATTAAATAACATTTTTTTTTTCAAAAAACTTAACTATACATTTCGACTAAAGGGGTTGGCATTCCAGAGGTTTTCCGCCCACTAAAAATATTACCTGAAATACATAGTTTTAAGACTAGGAGTATTGATACCATTTACACCAGTAGGCCAGGCTAGTTTGTGGGAAAAGTGCAGTACCAAGTAGCCTGGTCTCCTGTATGGTGTAAATGGTATCAATCCTAGTAGTCAGTAAACGATGAATTACCATTTGTCTATTTCATCATCTATCCATTTTGGAATCGGTTCCGAAGCAAATTTTTCCGGATCCCAAAAATTGGGTGCGAGTTTCTCAAATTCCGACATTGGAATGAATTCATTGCTTTCGTGGACGCATATTTTTGCATTGGCGAGATTGAAGGAGAAATTTTCGGCAAAAATAGTCGTGGAATTGTCGCTTTTTTCCTTCGTGGAATTTTCAAGGGAATTTCCAGGAAGCACGTCAACTAAATCATTTTCCAGAACTTCTAGAATCTCGGGAATAACATTGGAGTTTAACATTTGCAATTGCGTTTCTGGAGCGGAAGCTGTTTTATCCAAAGTAAAGCAATCTTGAAGCAAGTTTAAAAATTCCATGGAATTGTTTGACATCAGCCATTGTGTCTCTGGTGCAGTAGCTGTTTTTTGCGAATCATCTTCTTGCAACAGATTGCAATTTCCATTGATCTCTTTTTCCAAGTTATTTGTCTCCAAGCAACTATTAGGCGTTTGCGAAATAATACAAATTTCTCGGAAGATGTTGTTTGAACTACTTTTATCTGAATTGCTTGGCAAAGTGTTCTGAGTGGGCTCCGAATTATCTGCGAAGATATCTGGACTATTTAGCGAATTGCGCTTTTCAGAGATATAATTGCCTTGTTCTAAATCGTGTTGTGAAAGGTTTTTACGATTCACGTTGCCTATCTTTATCATATTTTCTGAACATTTGGGGGCGAAAATATTTGAACTTCGTTCTGAGTCGCCGAATTGCGAAACATCTTGCATAGTTTCGTAATTTCGAATTTGCGAAACCTTTCGACCTTTTTGTGCCGAATTTTTTTGCTTTTTTTGTGAAAATTCGCGATCATGTTCGGAACTGTGTTGCTTTTTCGTTGAAATTTCCCGATTATGATCCGAATTGCGTTCCAAAATGGTACATTCATTTTTGGAATTTATCATTGAAATTTTAACCATAGCTTCAAAAACGCCTTGAAATGACTTCGAACTTTTTTCGGTAATATAATTTTCGTGAAATACGCCTTGGATGGCGTTCGACTTCTGCATTTCTTGAGATTGCGTAGCAATTTCTTTCGCCTTTTCAGCAATTAAGGTCGAAATGCGGAATAATTCTTCCAGTTTACTTCTCCTGACATCGAACGTTTCGCTCGGTGCTTGACTCGCTTCGTTTATTTGAGATTCGTCTATTTTCATTAAGAAATTTCGTATTTCCACCCAAAGTGATTGGAAATCTTCAAAATTATCAGTATCGTCCGAATTTAGAGTTTCGGACAATACCTTCAAACTCTCTTCAACGTATCTCAACTTTTTAAATTCGTTGATATCATTTTCGTCCTGGTTGGTTGGAGGAATTATTGATGGTGAATCTGGGGTTTGAATGTTCTGCTCCAATATAGAATCTTTATCGAGAGAAATAAAGTACTTATTTTTATCAAATACAATTAAATTTAACAGGGAGTTAATTATCGGCAGTATCGTGAGCACAGGCTACGTGTAATCATAAGCTTATAAGGTATGTTCCATAAGCATATGACACTACCTATTAGAAAAACCGACAAGAACTCATCCAACATGGATTAACTAACGCTAGGGATTGTTCACTAACTGGGTTTCCCATGTATTTCTATCGCCAACTACATGTTCCGAATTATTCCTTGATTCCCCTCTTCATTCCCCCAATTTATTGGACCAAAACGGATGTAGATATAGCGCCATCTCTCGGCAAAATAAATCTTTTTGCCCACTTTAGGCAGTATTTCAATTTTGACGTCATAGACCACGTGATATTTGGTCCAATTTTCTTATAACTTCCTGTTAGGGATAGTAGCTGCTGCTAGGGGGTGTTTGGAACATGCGTGCGTTATCTTTTTGGGGGAACGAACTATCCCTAGCGTTAGTTAATCCATGCATTCAAGTTTGGACTTATTCGACCAATGGTGGGCAGATCCCAAAATGGCCTGCCACGTTTGTACATGTACGAGTCTAACCAAAATTGCACAGATTCCAAAATGGTGGGAAATAAGGATTTTTATAAAATGGACATTGGGCCATTGGGCGGCCAGCGACCCCACTGGCCTTGAATAAATACACTGGTCCATGACCATTGAACAGAGAAAGTCGCATGCTTACCAAAGGAAGTGGATATTCAAATATTTGAGTTAACGACTGATGGACTCTGGTTACTAATTTCAAAAGTACATAGAATAAAAACAAAAAGTACATTTCGTTGAAACTTTCTCGCGCCGTGTAATGTAAGAAGCCCAAGCCCCATTTATCCCAGAATAGTGTCAACCCCTCTCAGCGTATGATTACCATCCGGACCGTACAACAGGGAAAAAGTCGTGAATGGGCTAATAAAGTAGCAAATGCTAGCTCTAGTATAGCATGAATTAAAGTAGGAAAAATTTGCGTTTGGATTGCCAACATCATGCACTACTTTCTATAAACCTATGACGTCAAGAAGCTCCTTCCTGATTGGGTAGTTCCTGTAGGCGGTTGAGCGGATTGAAGTTTGCTCCTCAGTTTACATGTCGTCTTCAGCCAAAGGTAAGGAATTGTCAATGAATTGTACTTTTGGTTTTTATATCTATACACTTTTGCTAATTTGTATTTCAAAACGCCAAATTCCGAAAAATCAAGAAACGTTTTGAAAAATCCTTCAATTTTCTTAGTGGTCCCTTGGACCAATGATCCCCCCCCCCTCCCTCCGGTTTCATTTTTATACTGGACCAGGCAATTTTTAAAATGGTCATTTGCCAGCAGTCCAGTATTTTTTACCTGTGACGTGAGGCTTTCCAGGGCGCTGGTATCCATGGCATAACGAGCTCGGATCAGGGCCGGAAGTAAGAAAAATTTCTTATAGGACATGTGTCCAGTGACCCCCTGTTTGACTGGGAAATTTATAGGACATTGTCCACTGGAGTGTGCAAAATAGTGTCGGATCTTCATAGTCAAGGCATCAAAACTTGGGAAAATTTATTGGTCAAAATGTCCAGTGACCCCCTTAGTTTTTGAAAAAATTATGGGACATTTTAAAATTTTATTGGACAATGTCCAGTGTCCTGTACTTATTTCCGGCCCTGGCTCGGATGGGTCCAGAATCCAGATTGTAAGCCCTAACATTCCCCTCACTGTCTAACGAAGTCCAGTATAGAGTTACATACCCTTGCTTGATTTACCTTTGACTGGAGAAACACTTGAAGCATTTGAAACTTTAATTTTGAGTTGATTCTTTTGCGCATTGGTAGTTCTCTTCCGTTGCATTGAACTTTTAGACATCCATTGTCCAAATTTTCCATCAGTCTGTTTTCGACGCTGCCTTTTCTTTAGTGGTGGCAATTTTGCCCGTTTTCGGCAACTACTCGAGCTGGACATCTGTCCAACTGCAACAGGTCGAGTAATTGGTTCTTGAGGCAATAGCTTCTCAGTGGTCAAGAATTCTCTGAATTCTTCAGAGAGGTTGATAATATCTTCATTAACAATCTGACCAGTGGCTGTAGTACCAACAGGTTTTTCCGGCGATAGTTTCCCAGTGGTCAAGAAATTGTTGAAGTCATCAGAAAGATTTATGACCTTCTCATTTGGACTTAAATGGAGATGGTTTTCTGCAGGTTCGAAGTTTAGTGATTCGTTATTTGTGGCATTAATCACCAAACCGTCAAGCAGTGATTGTGAAAGTTCATTTTCGACAGGTAATGAGATTTCTGTAACGTCACCAATCATCTGGACTTCTTTAGGTACGTCATTTTGTCGAAATCCGGACGATTTCCGAGTTTGGTTAACGGAAATGGTAGCTAAAAACATTTAGATACAACGTATATTAAGCCTTGGCTCACTAGTGTCGACTAATTTTGTCTAATAATAATAGATTAATTTAAAAATTAAACCTTCATTATCAGAATCAATTTCCGTTGAGCTACCGCCGCAAGTTGCGTCGCTATCTTCCATAAATTCCATTTTAAAAACAGTTCAATATCGCCAAAATAGCTTCCGAGACTAACAACCAAAGTTTTGAACGTTTGAAACCGGAAAATAAAAGGCGCGAAACTCTTATCGATCACGTGACATATCTCTCGTCCAGAGATGTCGCCTTATTCGCCATAATTTTTCCGGGAAGCTCTGACGTCATCGTCGCCATCCCAACTTACGTTTTCCACGTCTACTTTCAAGCCCTAAGTGGTAATATAATTGCGTGTCCCTCCGCGATAGGGTTTTTACGTATTGAGCAATCGGAGTGATTTATAATGCCGTCGTAGTTGGGTAGGCTTCAGGGCGAAGGCGAAATCGTATATAAAGGGCCGAGATCCTCTGCGAATTTGCTGGCTTACGGCCGAGCCTAAAGAAATAAGATCAAATTTAGTATAATTTCTTATTTCTTTGAAATCGAATGGCTGCTGCGAGCGTGGTGAGTTGATTTTAATAAAGTTGTACGGGTTAAAATTAGTTTAAAATAACATTTTAAGTTAAGGCTGATTAAAATAGGCTTACGGTAATGGGGTAAATTTCCATTATGCCTTGTACCTAGCCAGACTAATGGCACCCCATGTTATTTGTCCATAGACAAGCTGGGAAACTGCCATTACTCTTTAGGGTCGCTGCCGCGGCGGCCACCGGGAAAGACGTTTTGACGTAGAATGGCGCGTAAATGTAGAATATTCTGACACACGAGTGTTTATTCTGAACGAAACAGAGACATTCTATTAAATAAATGACATATTCTATAAGTTTATTCATATTTTAGGCTTAAAATTAGTATTTATTGCGGTTAGCCAGACTAATGGCACCCCATGTTATTTGTCCATAGACAAGCTGGGGAAACTGCCATTACTCTGTATGTAGGGTTGGGGGAAAGACGTTTTTGACGTAGAATGGCGCGTAAATGTAGAATATTCTGACACACGAGTGTTTATTCTGAACGAATCAGAGACATTCTATAAAATAAATCGCGTTTTCCATAAATTTATTCATATTTTAGGCTTAAAATTAGTATTTATTGCGGTTAGTCAGACTAATGGCACCCCATGTTATTTGTCCATAGACAAGCTAGGGAAACTGCCATTACTCTGTATGTAGGGTTGGGGGAAAGACGTTTCGACGTAGAATGGCGCGTAAATGTAGAATATTCTGACACACGAGTGTTTATTATGAACGAAAAAGAGACATTCTATAAAATAAATCGCATATTTCATAAGTTTATTCATATTTTAGGCTTAAAATTAGTATTTATTGCGAAAGTTGCGATTAAAGAAATTCTTTCTTCGGTAGCCGAAGCTGTACCGAAGCGTAATAGACGATGTGATAAATAACGTTCGAGAAGCTTTCCTAGATGAAGGCGTAGACGAGCAATTCTGATTGAATTAAAACAGGTAAGACACTTTTTATCTTTCTTTACGATATAGAACGTTAATTGGTAGATATAGTTGGTCGGAAACTCAGATGTATCGTAAGTTTGGTTGTCCGTAGTTAGTTTA
>JAEQBA010000810.1:0-17547 GCA_019434445.1 Phalangium opilio
GCGCGTTCGGCTGTTAACCGATAGGTTGTGGGTTCGAGCCCATCCGGGAGCGGTGTTGTGAGGTCTCAGATGTTACGTAAAAGTCAGAGTTTTTCCACAATACTGACGACCATTAATTTTGGGCTTCCGTGGCGCAATGGTTAGCGCGTTCGGCTGTTAACGAAAGGTTGGTGGTTCGAGCCCACCCGGGAGCGGTGTTGTGGGATCTCAAATGTAACGTAAAAACCCAAGTTTTTCACAATACCTGACGACCATTTAATTTTGGGCTTCCGTGGCGCAATGGTTAGCGCGTTCGGCTGTTAACCGAAAGGTTGGTGGTTCGAGCCATCCGGGAGCGGTGTTTGTGGATCTCAAAGTAACGTAAAAAGTCAAAGTTTTCCACAATACCTGACGACCATTTAATTTTGGGCTTCGTGGGCGAATGGTTAGCGCGTTCGGCTGTTAACGAAAGGTTGGTGGTTCGAGCCATCCGGGAGCGGTGTTGTGAGGTCTCAGATGTAACGTAAAAGTCAAAGTTTTTCCACAATACCTGACGAACATTTAATTTTTGGGCTTCCGTGGCGCAATGGTTAGCGCGTTCGGCTGTTAACCAAAGGTTGGTGGTTCGAGCCCACCCGGGAGCGGTGTTGTGGGGTCTCAGATGTAACGTAAAAGTCAGAGTTTCCACAATACCTGACGACATTTAATTTTTGGGCTTCCGTGGCGAATGGTTAGCGCGTTCGGCTGTTAACCAATAGGTTGGTGGTTCGAGCCCTCCGGGAGCGGTGTTGGAGTCTCAGATGTAACGTAAAATGTCAGAGTTTTCCACAATACCTGACGAGCATTTAATTTTGGCTTCCGTGGCGCAATGGTTAGCGCGTTCGGCTGTTAATCGAAAGGTTGGTGGTTCGAGCCCACCGGGAGAGGTGTTGTGAGGTCTCAGATGTAGCGTAAAAAGTCAAACTTTTTCACAATACGTGACAACCATTTAATTTCTGAGCTTCCGTGGCTCAATGGTTAGCGCGTTCGGCTGTTAACCAATAGGTTGGTGGTTCGAGCCCACCCGGGAGCGGTGTTTTTGGATCTCAAATGTAACGTAAATAGTCAAAGTTTTTCCACAATACCTGACGACCATTTTTTTGGGCTTCCGTGGCGCAATGGTTAGCGCGTTCGGCTGTTAACCAATAGGTTGGTGGTTCGAGCCCATCCGGGAGCGGTGTTGTGAGGTCTCAGATGTGACGTAAAAAGTCAAGGTTTTTACACAATACCTGACGAGCATTTAATTTTGGGCTTCCGTGGCGCAATGGTTAGCGCGTTCGGCTGTTAACCAATAGGTTGGTGGTTCGAGCCCATCCGGGAGCGGTGTTGTGAGGTCTCAGATGTAACGTAAAAAGTCAAGTTTTTCCACAATACCTGACGAACATTTAATTTTTGGGCTTCCGTGGCGCAATGGTTAGCGCGTTCAGCTGTTAATCGAAAGGTTGGTGGTTCGAGCCCACCCGGGAGAGGTGTTGTGGGTCTCAAATGTAACGTAAAAGCCAAAGTTTTCCACAATACCTGACAACCATTTAATTTCTGAGCTTCCGTGGCTCAATGGTTAGCGCGTTCGGCTGTTAACCAATAGGTTGGTGGTTCGAGCCCATCCGGGAGCGGTGTTGTGAGGTCTCAGATGTGACGTAAAAAGTCAAGGTTTTTCCACAATACCTGACGAACATTTAATTTTGGGCTTCCGTGGCGCAATGGTTAGCGCGTTCGGCTGTTAACCAATAGGTTGGTGGTTCGAGCCCATCCGGGAGCGGTGTTGTGAGGTCTCAGATGTGACGTAAAAAGTCAAGGTTTTTCCACAATACCTGACAACCATTTAATTTCTGAGCTTCCGTGGCTCAATGGTTAGCGCGTTCGGCTGTTAACCAATAGGTTGGTGGTTCGAGCCCACCCGGGAGCGGTGTTGTGGGATCTCAAATGTAACGTAAAAGCCAAAGTTTTTCCACAATAATGACGACCATTTAATTTTTGGGCTTCCGTGGCGCAATGGTTAGCGCGTTCGGCTGTTAACCAATAGGTTGGTGGTTCGAGCCCATCCGGGAGCGGTGTTGTGAGGTCTCAGATGTGACGTAAAAAGTCAAGGTTTTTACACAATACCTGACGAGCATTTAATTTTGGGCTTCCGTGGCGCAATGGTTAGCGCGTTCGGCTGTTAACCAATAGGTTGGTGGTTCGAGCCCATCCGGGAGCGGTGTTGTGAGGTCTCAGATGTGACGTAAAAAGTCAAGGTTTTTACACAATACCTAACAAGCATTTAATTTTGGGCTTCCGTGGCGCAATGGTTAGCGCGTTCGGCTGTTAACCAATAGGTTGGTGGTTCGAGCCCATCCGGGAGCGGTGTTGTGAGGTCTCAGATGTGACGTAAAAAGTCAAGGTTTTACACAATACCTGACGAGCCATTTAATTTTGGGCTTCCGTGGCGCAATGGTTAGCGCGTTCGGCTGTTAACCAATAGGTTGGTGGTTCGAGCCCATCCGGGAGCGGTGTTGTGAGGTCTCAGATGTGACGTAAAAAGTCAAGGTTTTTACACAATACCTGACGAGCATTTAATTTTGGGCTTCCGTGGCGCAATGGTTAGCGCGTTCGGCTGTTAACCAATAGGTTGGTGGTTCGAGCCCATCCGGGAGCGGTGTTGTGAGGTCTCAGATGTGACGTAAAAAGTCAAGGTTTTTACACAATACCTGACGAGCATTTAATTTTGGGCTTCCGTGGCGCAATGGTTAGCGCGTTCGGCTGTTAACCAATAGGTTGGTGGTTCGAGCCCATCCGGGAGCGGTGTTGTGAGGTCTCAGATGTGACGTATAAAGTCAAGGTTTTCCACAATACCTGACAACCATTTAATTTTTGAGCTTCCGTGGCTCAATGGTTAGCGCGTTCGGCTGTTAACCAATAGGTTGGTGGTTCGAGCCCACCCGGGAGCGGTGTTGTGGGATCTGAAATGTAACGTAGAAAGCCAAAGTTTTTGCACAATAATGACGACCATTTAATTTTTGGGCTTCCGTGGCGCAATGGTTAGCGCGTTCAGCTGTTAATCGAAAGGTTGGTGGTTCGAGCCCACCCGGGAGAGGTGTTGTGGGGTCTCAAATGTAACGTAGAAAGTCAAAGTTTTTCCACAATACCTGACAACCGTTTAATTTCTGAGCTTCCGTGGCTCAATGGTTAGCGCGTTCAGCTGTTAACCAATAGGTTGGTGGTTCGAGCCCACCCGGGAGCGGTGTTGTGTGATCTCAAATGTAACGTAGAAAGCCAAAGTTTTTCCACAATACCTGACGACCATTTAATTTTTGGGCTTCCGTGGCGCAATGGTTAGCGCGTTCGGCTGTTAACCAATAGGTTGGTGGTTCGAGCCCATCCGGGAGCGGTGTTGTGAGGTCTCAGATGTGACGTAAAAAGTCAAGGTTTTTCCACAATACCTGACGAGCATTTAACTTTTGGGCTTCCGTGGCGCAATGGTTAGCGCGTTCGGCTGTTAACCAATAGGTTGGTGGTTCGAGCCCACCCGGGAGCGGTGTTGTGGGATCTGAAATGTAACGTAGAAAGCCAAAGTTTTTGCACAATAAATGACGACCATTTAATTTTTGGGCTTCCGTGGCGCAATGGTTAGCGTGTTCAGCTGTTAATCGAAAGGTTGGTGGTTCGAGCCCACCCGGGAGAGGTGTTGTGGGGTCTCAAATGTAACGTAGAAAGCCAAAGTTTTTCCACAATACCTGACAACAATTTAATTTCTGAGCTTCCGTGGCTCAATGGTTAGCGCGTTCGGCTGTTAACCAATAGGTTGGTGGTTCGAGCCCATCCGGGAGCGGTGTTGTGAGGTCTCAGATGTGACGTAAAAAGTCAAGGTTTTTTCCACAACACCTGACGACCATTTAATTTTTGGGCTTCCGTGGCGCAATGGTTAGCGCGTTCGGCTGTTAACCAATGGGTTGGTGGTTCGAGCCCATCCGGGAGCGGTGTTGTGAGGTCTCAGATGTAACGTAAAATGTCAGAGTTTTTCCACAATACCTGACGAACATTTAATTTTTGGGCTTCCGTGGCGCAATGATTAGCGCGTTCAGCTGTTAATCGAAAGGTTGAAGGTTCGAGCCCACCCGGGAGAGGTGTTGTGGGGTCTCAGATGTAGCGTAAAAAGTCAAAACTTTTCCACAATACGTGACAACCATTTAATTTCTGAGCTTCCGTGGCTCAATGGTTAGCGCGTTCGGCTGTTAACCAATAGGTTAGTGGTTCGAGCCCATCCGGGAACGGTGTTGTGAGGTCTCAGATGTGACGTAAAAAGTCAAGGTTTTTACACAATACCTGACGAGCATTTAATTTTTGGGCTTCCGTGGCGCAATGGTTAGCGCGTTCGGCTGTTAACCAATAGGTTGGTGGTTCGGCCCCTGTTTGTCGTAGAGCCGAGATATTAAGCAAAATGTTCGTCAACTTTGGTATCGTCTCACTTATTTTTATTATGTTACTTATGATTTTTGCACTAAACTTTGGAGGCTCATAACTCTTGTTCTACAAGAGATACTGGGATCTCCTTTGGATATGTTATAGTACTCTTTGCTCCCCATACAAGGATACTTTAAACTTGAGGCTACCTCAATATCGTCGTCAACTTACTTTTTGTCTCACTTATTGTTAGAAGGTTACTTTTGATTTTTGAAAATATACTTTGCAGGCTCGTAACTCTGTTTCTACTGGAGATACGGGGATGTCCTTTGAGTATGTTATAGACCAATTTGTCCCCCATCTAGCCATACTAAGAATTAGGGCTACGACAAACAGTAGTCGAGTAATTAAGCTAATCGTATACAAACAAACCCCTCCATAGGAAATACATTAGACTAAATTCTGGAGGCTCGTAACTCTGGTTCTACCAGAGATACGGGGATGTAAATAATGTGACCTTGACACAAATGTTCGGATAATTATAAAGGTCTTTGCATGTTCCAGACAAAAAAAAACTTCGTGGTTTCGAACCTGTGGCCTTCCGAGAGTGAGGCGGATGCGATAACCGCTACACTAAAGATATGTTATCATTTTTAATCGAAAGAACAGGGTCAAGTAATTAAGCAATACGTGAACAAACAAACCCCTCCATAGAAAATGCATTAGACTATACTTTGCAGGCTCGTAACTCTGTTTCTACTGGAGATACGGGGATGTCCTTTGAGTATGTTATAGTCCAATTTGTCCCCCATCTAACCATACTAAAAACATTGAGCTACGACAAACAGTAGTCGAGTAATTAAGCTAATCGTAAACAAACAAACCCCTCCATAGGAAATGCATTAGACTATACTTTGCAGGCCCATAACTCTGTGTCTACTAGAGATACGGGGATGTCCTTAGGATATGTTATAGTCCAAATTGTCCCCCATCTAACCATACTAAAAACATTGAGCTAGGACAAACAGGGTCCGAGATATTAAGCAAAATGTTCGTCAACTTTTGTATCGTCTCACTTATTTTTATTATGTTACTTATGATTTTTGCACTAAACTTTGGAGGCTCATAACTCTTGTTCTACAAGAGATACTGGGATCTCCTTTGGATATGTTATAGTACTCTTTGCTCCCCATACAAGGATACTTTAAACTTGAGGCTACCGCAATATCGTCGTCAACTTATTTTTTGTCTCACTTATTGTTAGAAGGTTACTTTTGATTTTTGAAAATAAATTTTGCAGGCTCGTAACTCTGTTTCTACTGGAGATACGGGGATGTCCTTTGAGTATGTTATAGACCAATTTGTCCTTCATCTAGCCATACCAAGAATTAGGGCTACGACAAACAGTAGTCGAGTAATTAAGCTAATCGTAAACAAACAAACCCCCTCCATAGGAAATACATTAGACTAAATTCTGGAGGCTCGTAACTCTGGTTCTACCAGAGATACGGGGATGTAAATAATGTGACCTTGACACAAATGTTCGGATAATTATAAAAAAAAACTTCGCGGTTTCGAACCTGTGGCCTTCCGGGAGTGAGGCGGATGCGATAACCGCTACACTAAAGATATGTTATTATTTTTAATCGAAAGAACAGGGTCAAGTAATTAAGCAATACGTGAAAAAACAAACCCCTCCATAGAAAATGCATTAGACTATACTTTGCAGGCTCCTAACTCTGTTTCTACTGGAGATACGGGGATGTCCTTTGAGTATGTTATAGTCCAATTTGTCCCCCATCTAACCATACTAAAAATATTGAGCTACGACCAACAGGGGCCGAGTAATTAAGCTAAACGTAAACAAACAACCCGTCCATAGGAAATGCAGTAGACTATATTTTGCAGGCCCATAACTCTGTGTCTACTAGAGATACGGGGATGTCCTTAGGATATGTTATAGTCCAAATTGTCCCCCATCTAACCATACTAAAAACATTGCGCTAGGACAAACATTGGCCGAGATATTAAGCAAAATGTTCGTCAACTTTTGTATCGTCTCACTTATTTTTATTATGTTACTTATGATTTTTGCACTAAACTTTGGAGGCTCATAACTCTTGTTTTACAAGAGATACTGGGATCTCCTTTGGATATGTTATAGTACTCTTTGCTCCCCATACAAGGATACTTTAAACTTGAGGCTACCGCAATATCGTCGTCAACTTATTTTTTGTCTCACTTATTGTTAGAAGGTTACTTTTGATTTTTGAAAATAAATTTTGCAGGCTCGTAACTCTGTTTCTACTGGAGATACGGGGATGTCCTTTGAGTATGTTATAGACCAATTTGTCCCCCATCTAGCCATACTAAGAATTAGGGCTACGACAAACAGTAGTCGAGTAATTAAGCTAATCGTATACAAACAAACCCCTCCATAGGAAATACATTAGACTAAATTCTGGAGGCTCGTAACTCTGGTTCTACCAGAGATACGGGGATGTAAATAATGTGACCTTGACACAAATGTTCGGATAATTATAAAGGTCTTTGCATGTTCCAAACAAAAAAAAAACTTCGTGGTTTCGAACCTGTGGCCTTCCGAGAGTGAGGCGGATGCGATAACCGCTACACTAAAGATATGTTATTATTTTTAATCGAAAGAACAGGGTCAAGTAATTAAGCAATACGTGAACAAACAAACCCCTCCATAGAAAATGCATTAGACTATACTTTGCAGGCTCGTAACTCTGTTTCTACTGGAGATACGGGGATGTCCTTTGAGTATGTTATAGTCCAATTTGTCCCCCATCTAACCATACTAAAAACATTGAGCTACGACAAACAGTAGTCGAGTAATTAAGCTAATCGTAAACAAACAAACCCCCTCCATAGGAAATACATTAGACTAAATTCTGGAGGCTCGTAACTCTGGTTCTACCAGAGATACGGGGATGTAAATAATGTGACCTTGACACAAATGTTCGGATAATTATAAAAAAAAACTTCGCGGTTTCGAACCTGTGGCCTTCCGGGAGTGAGGCGGATGCGATAACCGCTACACTAAAGATATGTTATTATTTTTAATCGAAAGAACAGGGTCAAGTAATTAAGCAATACGTGAAAAAAAAAACCCCTCCATAGAAAATGCATTAGACTATACTTTGCAGGCTCCTAACTCTGTTTCTACTGGAGATACGGGGATGTCCTTTGAGTATGTTATAGTCCAATTTGTCCCCCATCTAACCATACTAAAAACATTGAGCTACGACAAACAGCAGTCGAGTAATTAAGCTAATCGTAAACAAACAAACCCCTCCATAGGAAATGCATTAGACTATACTTTGCAGGCCCATAACTCTGTGTCTACTAGAGATACGGAGATGTCCTTAGGATATGTTATAGTCCAAATTGTCCTCCATCTAACCATACTAAAAACATTGAGCTACGACAAACAGTAGTCGAGTAATTAAGCTAATCGTAAACAAACAAACCCCTCCATAGGAAATGCATTAGACTATACTTTGCAGGCCCATAACTCTGTGTCTACTAGAGATACGGGGATGTCCTTAGGATATGTTATAGTCCAAATTGTCCCCCATCTAATTATACTAAAAACTTTGGGCTACGACAAACAGGGGCCGAGTACTTAAGCAAAACGTAACGAAACAAACCCCCTCCATAGGAAATGCATTAGACTATAGTTTGCAGGCTCGTAACTCTGTTTCTATTGGAGATACGGGGATGTCCTTTGAGTATGTTATAGTCCAATTTGTCCCCCATCTAACCATACTAAAAACATTGAGCTACGACAAACAGGGGCCGAGCTCTCAAGCTCAATGTTGTCAGGTATTTTGGAAAAACTTTGGCTTTTTTACGTTACTTTTGAGATCTCACAACACCGCTCCCGGGTGGGCTCGAACCACCGACCTTTCGGTTAACAGCCGAACGCACTAAACATTGCGCCATGGAAGCTTAGAATTTAAAATGTTGTGAGGTATTGTGGAAAAACTTTGGCTTTTTACGTTACTTTTGAGATCTCACAACACCGCTCCCGGGTGGGCTCGAACCACCAACCTTTCGGTTAACAGATGAACGCGATAACCACTGCGCAACGGAAGCCCAAATATTATATCGTCGTCAGGTATTGTGGAAAAACTTTGACTTTTTACGTCACATCTGAGATTTCACAACACCGCTCCGGGATGGGCTCGAACCACCAACCTTTCGGTTAACAGCCGAATGCGCTAACCATTACGCCACGGAAGCCCAAAAAATAAATGTTCGTCAGGTATTGTGGGAAAACTTTGAC
Source organism: Phalangium opilio (assembly GCA_019434445.1). Classification (NCBI taxonomy): domain Eukaryota; kingdom Metazoa; phylum Arthropoda; class Arachnida; order Opiliones; family Phalangiidae; genus Phalangium; species Phalangium opilio. The sequence goes on from JAEQBA010000810.1 coordinate 8,711, forward strand.
TTTTTACGTCACATCTGAGGCCTCACAACACCGCTCCCGGGTGGGCTCGAACCACCGACCTTTCGGTTAACAGCCGAACGCACTAAGCATTGCGCCATGGAAGCTTAGAATTTAAAATGTTGTCAGGTATTGTGGAAAAACATTGGCTTTTTACGTTACTTTTGAGATCTCACAACACCGCTCCCGGGTGGGCTCGAACCACCAACCTTTCGGTGAACAGATGAACGCGATAACCATTGCGCAACGGAAGCCCAAAAATTATACGTCGTCAGGTTTTGTCGAAAAACTTTGACATTTTACGTCACAACTGAGACCTCACAACACCGCTCCCGGATGGGCTCGAACCACCAACCTTTCGTTTAACAGCCGAACGCACTAAGCATTGCGCCACGGAAGCTTAGAATTTAAAATGTTTTCAGGTATTGTGGAAAAACTTTGGCTTTTTACGTCACATCTGAGACCTCACAACACCACTCCCGGATGGGCTCGAACCACCAACCTTTCGGTTAACAGCCGAACGCGCTAACCATTGCGCCACGGAATCCCAAAATTTTAAGATCGCCATCAATTTCCCTATTCTGAAAAACTACTCTAATCCGTATTCTTCGTTTATTTACGTTTTGTTTACGTTTCTGAATTAAAAGCAGTGGAACTATTTAATTAACTGCGTGAGCTAATCGTTATTCTTTGCTACAAACAGGCGCTATTTTAATATAGAAGGCAGACAACATTCTCACGTGAGCCAGACACGCTCGCCGATTGGATGTACGCCACCAACGCCGGCGAGACCGACGTAAGAAGTTCAGCTTGGCGAACATTTTTTCTCTCTTCGCCTCTTTCGCCCAGCGCGGTTGGCGCGAAAATTTGCCAAGTGCGGACAGTGGTTTTTCTTGGCGTGCGTGGCGAGCGTAGCGTACGTAGCGTGGCGAGCGAAAATTTACGCCTAGTGCGGACGTACATTTATACCTTGAAGAAAGAATTGTCGTCGGCCTCAGTGTTAAGTTCAACGGACTATACACAGCCCTTCATACTACACACGGACGCTTCCTACCTTGGATTGGAAGCAGTGCTGTCGCAGAAAATAAAGAGAAAGCGACACGTCGTCCAATTCGCTAGCCGCTGACTTAGCGACACGGAAAGAAAATATTCCACGACTGAGCGGGAATGTTTAGCTGTCGTCTGGGCAGTAGAGAAGTTCCGCCCATACATAGAAGGGTCAAAATTTGAAGTTTTTACCGATCACAGTGCAATACGCTGGCTTTACCGCGCGCCAGACCCCACCGGCTAATTTGCCAGGTGGAACGCAAGGCTACAAGCTTTTGATTTCACCGTAAACCATATACCCGGCAAAGATAATGATGTAGCTGACGCCCTCTCGCGGATACCGGAACAAGACGAGCATACCGAAACTTCAGCGGTAGTTGTACAATCAAGGATCCTAAATAGGGATGAACAATTAACGCGTAACTCCGACTGTGATATAGGTATTCTTAGTGCAATAACATCTAGCACCCCTAATTCTAGCCCGGTATTAGTCAAGTTTGACCGCGACGACATTATACAAGCACAGCGTAACGACAAAGAAATGAGCGCGATTTTTCAATATTTAGAAAATGATAAGTGGTGTCAGACACCTTAACCAAATGGGTGGAGATATTCCCGTTAAGGACCGCTACTACTAAGCCTATTGTGCGTCATCTTATCGGTGACATTTTTACTCGATTTGGATTGCCCACCTGCGTAGTAAGCGACAATGGCCGACAGTTTGTTTCTCGTATTTTCAAAAAGGTTTTCGAGACGTTGCAGGTCAAACAACGCTATACGTCCTTATATTCATCTCAGGGTAACCTAACAGAAAGGTTTAATAGAATCATAGGAACTATGGTAGTATCCTATGCAGAGGATAATCACAAAGATTAGGACAAAGGCATTTCCCAGTTCGCCTTGGCTATTAGGACCGCTCGTCAAGAGACGACAGGATACACCCCTGCGTTCTTGATGTTTGGTCGCGAACTGAGAACGGCCAGTAGCGTTCTGAAAGATAAAAATCCGGAAGAATATTTAGTGCCTGAGACTGAGAGTTTTAATGGTCTCAGAGTAGCTTCGGTAGTGGAGGAAACTCTTGAAAAGGCTAAAGACCGCATTAAAATTTTCAACAAAAGCAAAAAGCGTACTATGACCGAAGTCATCGTGATTTCGAGTTCCAGGATGGAAATTTAGTGTTACGTAAAACACATTTTTTATCCAGCGCTGCGGATGACTTTAGTAAGAAATTAGCGGATAAGTACGAAGGTCCCTTTAAAATTTCGAAAAAGTTATCAAAACTAACGTACAGGTTGGCTCACCCAAATGGCAAAGAATTGCCTGGAACATATCATGTTTCAGAGCTAAAACCGTACGTCGAAAGACAAAGGCTGGCAGTATCAGCCCTTGCGCAGGGTTACGAGGCTGACAGTACGAATTCGGGTAATGGTGACAAAATTTCGGTACCGACTAAACGGAAAAATGATAGTCACCCTACCAGTATAGGTTTAATAGGAAACAATGAAATTAAACCATTCGATAATGACGATCAGGATGATCGTGATGATCTTAGTGATCGTAGAGTACTACGACCTAGAGATCTAGTTACGCGTAGGGTTATTAAAAAGTAAATAGATTAATGTGAATTCACTTCGAAGTTAATTTAGAGCGCTCTGTAAATTTTGTGTTTTGTTCTATTCTTTTTATGTATTGTGGTTAATATGTTTAAAGACTAGAGTCTATTTTTTTAAAAAATGATTTCGTAAAGTATCATAATCTTGTTAGTCCATATAATGATTGATTATTCGTGTGGACTTTTGTTTAGGTTACAGTTAACTGGATAGCGCTGCTCTTGATCTGTTTTTAAGATGATAATTTGCTTATGTTTATTTTTGATATTATTTTGATGATCATTAATACTTTTCAAGTAAATAAGTTTTGGATTTCATTAAATCGCTATCGCTGTTGCTATGTTTTAGTAGTTTTGTTTATGATCAGTAAACGAATTTTTGTTTAGTTTTTGGGTATGCTGAACTAGCGTTTAGTATTTGCGTTTGCTAGTACCGGAGTTGAACTTAGTCCCACCAGGAGTTCATAATAACCCGAAGTACGAAACTGCTTAAAAAGCCCGTAACAACAAAGTTTCGCCGTAAAGCTCAGCGGATTCATACACCGCTTAACTCCCAAAGAAATAGTTACCCCATTTTTTAGCACCCACGCGCATTAACTTACAAACATCCGGTTTAGAACTATTTTTATCTTGTGATTTTGGGAGCGAAAAAGGCTCACGTCTGCTTCTGTCGGAACGGTGTAAATTAAGCCTTGTCTAAGAAGTTGGCTTTTAGTCGGGGTTTCTAGTTTTCTACAAAACATTTAAACGATCGTCAATGATGTTTTTATGTGATATGTGTGAGTGAGAATTCCGTGGTTAAATTAAAACGATTTGGACAAATTTATTCCCAGTATCTTTAATATAAGAATTGCAACGTGTTTCTACGTCCACCATATCGCCATTTTTCTTTTCGACGGAGATCCCAGCCAACGGAAGTTTTGGAACGGAAAACCAAGGAGCATAGATACCACTACGATATACTGTAAGGTTTAGAGAGCTGCATTTCAGTTTCAAACGTTACTATTTACATACCACTCTTGTTCAAATTTTTGTTTACCAATTCCACCCATAGATTTCATCAACCTCCCCATACGTTACCGATCCGTGGTTTCCAAATACCAACCATTCCCATTCCCGATTAAGAAACGTTATCTCATTTCCAACCATTACCGAAATCAAATATAGCAGAGAACCATTTCCATACCATTACCGATATTCAATATTATAAACGAACAACGTAATTAGTACCATTGAATGACAAACAAGGAGAACTCACCTGCAACTTCTACACTAGTCGAAACATTCTTCTGAAATCTGCCCAATTTTTCCTTCACAAAATGAGCCACAACAAAAATATAAATTTATTTCGAATCAGGGCTCATACAAACCTGGAAAACCGGGAAAATCTGGAAAAATCAGGGAAATAAGTAGTTAACAAAAACCTCAGGGAAAATTCAGGGAAATCAGGGCCGAGTAATTAAGCAAAATGTTCGTGAACATACACTCCATAGGATTAACATTACACTTTACTTTGGAGGCTCGTAACTCTGGTTTTACTAGAGATACGGGGATGTCATTTGAGTATGTTATAGTCCAATTTGTCCCCCATTCACCCATACTAAAAGCTTACGGCTACGACAAACATGGCTCTCTCGTTTGGCTAAACCCACCCTTTCGCACTCGTTTAGCTAACCCACCCTGTCGCACTCGTTTAGCTAACCCACCCTGTCGCACTCGTTTAGCTAACCCACCCTGTCGCACTCGTTTAGCTAACCCACCCTGTCGCACTCGTTTAGCTAACCCACCCTGTCGCACTCGTTTAGCTAACCTACCCTGTCGCACTCGTTTAGCTAACCCACCCTGTCGCAATCGTTTAGCTAACCCACCCTGTCGCACTCGTTTAGCTAACCCACCCTGTCGCACTCGTTTAGCTAACCCACTCTGTCGCACTCGTTTAGCTAACCCACCCTGTCGCACTCGTTTAGCTAACCCACCCTGTCGCACTCGTTTAGGCTAACCCACTCTGTCGCACTCGTTTAGCTAACCCATCCTGTGGCACTCGTTTAGCTAACCCCCCTGTGGCACTCGTTTAGCTAACCAACCCTGTCGCACTCGTTTAGCTAACCCACCCTGTCGCACTCGTTTAGCTAACCCACCCTGTCGCACTCGTTTAGCTAACCCACCCTGTCGCACTCGTTTAGCTAACCCACCCTGTCGCACTCGTTTAGCTAACCCACCCTGTCGCACTCGTTTAGCTAACCCACCCTGTCGTACTCGTTTAGCTAACCCACCCTGTCGCACTCGTTTAGCTAACCCACTCTGTCGCACTCGTTTAGCTAACCCACCCTGTCGCACTCGTTTAGCTAACCCACCCTGTCGCACTCGTTTAGCTAACCCACCCTGTCGCACTCGTTTAGCTAACCCACCCTGTCGCACTCGTTTAGCTAACCCACCCTGTCGCACTCGTTTAGCTAACCCACCCTGTCGCACTCGTTTAGCTAACCCACCCTGTCGCACTCGTTTAGCTAACCAACCCTGTGGCACTCGTTTAGTTAACCCACCCTGTCGCACTCGTTTAGCTAACCCACCCTGTCGCACTCGTTTAGCTAACCCACCCTGTGGCACTCGTTTAGCTAACCAACCCTGTCGCACTCGTTTAGCTAACCCACCCTGTCGCACTCGTTTAGCTAACCCACCCTGTCGCACTCGTTTAGCTAACCCACCCTGTGGCACTCGTTTAGCTAACCAACCCTGTCGCACTCGTTTAGCTAACCCACCCTGTCGCACTCGTTTAGCTAACCCACCCTGTCGCACTCGTTTAGCTAACCCACCCTGTCGTATTCGTTTAGCTAACCCACCCTGTCGCACTCGTTTAGCTAACCCACCCTGTCGTACTCGTTTAGCTAACCCACTCTGTCGCACTCGTTTAGCTAACCCACCCTGTCGCACTCGTTTAGCTAACCCACCCTGTCGCACTCGTTTAGCTAACCAACCCTGTGGCACTCGTTTAGCTAACCAACCCTGTCGCACTCGTTTAGCTAACCAACCCTGTCGCACTCGTTTAGCTAACCCACCCTGTCGCACTCGTTTAGCTAACCCACCCTGTCGCACTCGTTTAGCTAACCCACCCTGTCGCACTAGTTTAGCTAACCCACCCTGTCGCACTCGTTTAGCTAACCCACCCTGTGGCACTCGTTTAGCTAACCAACCCTGTCGCACTCGTTTAGCTAACCCACCCTGTGGCACTCGTTTAGCTAACCAACCCTGTCGCACTCGTTTAGCTAACCCACCCTGTCGCACTCGTTTAGCTAACCCACCCTGTCGCACTCGTTTAGCTAACCCACCCTGTCGCACTCGTTTAGCTAACCCACCCTGTCGCACTCGTTTAGCTAACCCACCCTGTCGCACTCTTTTACCCTCTGGTTCTACAAGAGATACAGGGATGTCCTTTGAGTGTGTTATAATCCAATTTGTCCGCCCATCCAACCATACTATAAACTTAGTGCTACGACAAGCATGGGCCGAGTAATTAAGCGAAATGTTCAAAAAAATGCCATAACTCAGGTTCTTCTAGAGATACAGGGATGTCCTTTGAGTATGTTATAGTCCAATATGTTCCCCATCCAATGATTCTAAAAACTTAGGGAGACGAAAAACTGGACCCAAGTAATTAAGGAAAACGTTCAACTTATGGTATCGTCTCACTTATTGTTATTATTTTACTTATGATTTTTAACACTGCCCTTTGAAGGCCCATAACTCTTGTTCTATTAGAGATACGGGGATCTCCTTTGAATATGTTATAGCCCTTTTCGCTCCCCATACAATGGTACTTTAAACTTGAGGCTACGTCAATGTCTTCGTCAACTTATGTTAGTGTCTCACTTATTGTTATTAGGTTACTTTTCATTTTTAACAATAAATTTGGAGGCTCGTAACTCTAGTTATATTAGAGTTACGGGGATGTCCTTTGAGTATGTTATAGTTCAACTTGTCCCCCATCCAACCATACTAAAAACTTAGGGCTACGACAAACAGGGGCGGAGTAATTTAGCAAAACATAAACAAGCAACTCCCTTCATAGGAATAGCGTTACCCTAAACTCTAAAGGCTCGTAACTCTGGAAAATTCAGGGAAGTATGTGGGGAGAAACCTGGAAATGTCAGGGAAATATGTTTTCCAAAAGTTGTATGAACCCTGTCGAATGTTTTAATTTTAACAAAAACACTAGTGGTTATCTTTAAGGTTTTCGTGCAAAAAAAGAATGATGTCCACTTTATTTGGCTTCAACTGCGTTCTTCTTTTGCTCTAAAATCCTACCCTGTTTGCTGAAACAACGTTCACTGGTTCAACTTGAAGCGGGAATTAACATAATTCGCTTAAACAAGGACTTGAGATTTGGCAAACTTTGGTCTTTCCACCAATCTTCAAGTGAAGTTGACGTTGTAGGTAATGGCACAAGTGACTGATAAGTCGACACTTCATCCTCGTTTACGTTACAACTAGGTTCGTCCAGTAGGTCTGAAAATATGTCATCCTTTTCCTAAATGAATTTAGAGTTGCTTTTGCAATAAATTATTTTTTAAATAAATTTACACATTAAAAAATCAGCTAACCACGTTAGCTATTTTTGAAAGTGGCTGCGAGTCAGAGCAATCATCATCATCATCTTCATTGAGTGCAGTATCCTGCTCCAGTTCACCACGAATATAACTGATCACACTAGGTCGCTGCTCTTCAGGAATTGATTTCATTAGTTTCATTTTAGGGTTTAAGAAAACTGCCATTTTATGGTACTTGTTTATCGTGAACTTTTGAAGCTCTGCAAGGAGTAGCTCTTTGCACTACGAAATACAATAATAACAAGTGTTTCGTTTTACTGTACGTGAAGTTCTTAAAACACCATTTTTGGAAAAGAACTATACATTTTTAATTTCTGGATGATCATCTTCACAGAAATACATTGTTTTTTGAGTCTGTCCAGCCATGGAATAACAAGGTGCAAAGTAGGTTTTTTTCCTGACAAAGATCATTACTGCAAGATCTGTAACATTCAGTATCTTGATGGTGGATTTTAACAGTTCCATGTCTATTTGGAAAAAAAGTCTCTCCTCTCCTCGTTCTGGCAATAGTTTTCTAATTTGGTCTTTCGCCTCGTACACGGACTCAATCATTTCCAACCGCGAATTCCATCGAGTACACAATTCTTGTTTCAGAGTTTTCACACCAACTTCTTTGCAATGCAGACTTTTTGAAGTAGGTTACGTGGTCCAAAATCAGGTTTAATTGGTGTGCGGCGCACCAAAACCATGGATACTTTCTCAAATCTGACACCATATTGGCAGCACTGTCGGTAACAAAATAATATCCTTGTTCTCTAATTCAAATTCTTTAATACCTCTAAAACAAGCTCACGGATATTATCGCCTGATTTTTTTTATCAATTTCTCTTGTACCTAAAACTTTGCACTGAAGTCTAAAGCCTTCCTGGTAAAAATGAACCGTTACAGAATTGTACTACACTATTCTGAAGCTGTCTGTCCAGCCGTCTGTTGTGACTGCTATAGATTTAACTGAATCCAAATCCATAATTAGTTTCTTCTTCACTTCACGGTAGAGATCCTCGCAGTTTCTGCTAACTGTAGTTGGCTTGGAAGTACTAACGACGCGTCGATATTTCCATGCTGAGCACCAACAGATATAAGTGAATTTGCTAATATGCGAAAACCTTCACCTTGGATTGATCTGAAGGGTCGAATGTCCATTGTAACCATTTGGAGCAATCTGATAGTACTCGTTTTTTGGTTCTTGAGCTTATTGACGATTGTCCATGACTCAGAAAATTTGTAATCTTAAAGCATTTCACATGGTTATTATTATGAAGTAGTCATTATTTTATCACTTAAACATAATTAGAAAGAATTTCTTTCTTACCTTAGATTGTGCTTCTATATTTGCGAGTTGCACTTATGGTTTTTCAGGCCACTCGTCCCATCTTTGGATTTGAAATTGACAATCGCGTTGTATTTTGTGTCCAACGCACAACATACTGGGTCAGCACATTATTAACCTTAATTTGATTAAACCGCTTCCAAACATCTGAAGGCGCATTTGGCGGACATAAAAAACTAACCGTTTCATCCCTGTTTTGAAGTAAATGTTTCAATTTTTCTTTTGTAATAATTGGAGAACTTTCTTCGTT
>JAEQBA010000810.1:17654-52350 GCA_019434445.1 Phalangium opilio
AGAAACGTCATTGCCTTTACAACCTTACGAAATGAACAATAGCAGAAAGAAAACCATTTCCAACCATAGTATTTGAAAGAATACAACCCTTGAGCGTTTTGGTTAGGCCCAAAATTACCACTACAATACCGGTTCTTCATCGGAAATTTTAGTAAAAATAAGTGGCTGAACAACTGTAGAAACTCTGACTGGCCTGAGGGACTCTTGCTCGGACCACCCCGTCACCAAGTAGCATGAGTCACTTCCTAATATATTTATTCCGAGAATTGGCGAAAACTTACAATGGACTGATTGACAGCTACATTAGCCGTGAATCTCGTGTGGGAAAGTAATAGGAGAATGAGCTATAAGACGGTACTGTTAGCTTAGCTAGCTAATAACTAGGCTACAACAAACTTAGTGAGATGAGTAGTGGCTCCTATATTGCCATTTTATTTATTCTAATACAGTCAAAGGCAGAGAGCTGCCATTATTGGCAAAACCTTTTATTCTTTTCTAAATTTTAGGATCTTCCAAAGAAAATAGGTTCTATCCACTTACCAACCATTTCCAAACTAAAATGTACTTCAATTAACCACTTCCATTCCAATTGGTTTTTTTCGTCCATTCCCGATCCGAATACGTGATATTACTAGAGAAACCATCCTTTCCCACGGTTTTTCATGGTTACCACGGTAAATGGAAATTTCCCAGTTCCATGTAGCTCTCTACACCGCTGGATGTTTGGACCTCTAATGTCCTGACCCGACAGATCTAAACATTTACCATCCTATTTTTAGTCTCAACGTTGTGGTTTTGATGGTCGCATTAGAAATACAAGGTCTGTAGGAATACAATTGTAACTATAAGACTGGTAAAAAGGCACAAATACTGTAAAAAGAAATCCATAGAAATATGGTTGAACAATATTAAAAACACCCCTAACCTTATACTTTGGACTTAATGAGGAAAACAAAGGTTTCTTTGGAAAAACTTTCAAGCAGAAGGTCCAGGTTGTCCGTGGAACCGAGAAATAAGGCCGTTATGAAAAGTGCGCATCGTTACGTTGCAGCTTAGGTCGAATTACAGTATAGTTAGTCTCGTGTCTTAGTAATATTCCAGCCTATTCCAACCAGGACAAATTGAATTGTTTGCAGGGATTACCCAAGACGGCCGGGCCTTTGCGTGATCTAATCCAAGCCGATCCATTATTTTTTAGAAAGGTACTGTTCTCTGACGAGGCTACATTTCACTGGGATGGAACGTTCACAAAGGGGAACGTTAAACCGTCTTAACGTACATTACTCGACCCAACAAAAGTTTCACTGGTTACGAAATCATTACCATTAATTGCGATAGAAGGTAAATATTTGGGTGGGCATCTTTGAAACCGAAATATCTGATCCTCTTCTCGATGAATACATTTACTTGGAATTCCTGTTTTATAGTGCTTGTAATTGTATTGCAAAACATGGCCAGTCATCTTGAAGAGTGCCTCCACCACAATGGTAGTCACATCGAACATTTGCGGTGTAATTTGAGGCCTAAGTTCTAAGACTTGTCGTAAGACTGTGCTATAAAAACATTTTGTTGCATTCACGCGTATTCTCCATGTTTCTTTTGTACCTTGTCACTTGCATTAAATAAAAAATTCTTTCCAAACATTTATAGTTATAGTTTATTATAATGACGTCATCCTTTGGCAGTATTAGAGGCTGTTCACAAAGGGAGGTGTTGGTCTGATCTCGACCACACTGTATATATACAGAAACATTTCGCTTCGTGAGTTACATTTAGTAATTTAGATCATTTAAATTTTTTTCGGAAACGGAAAAATAAAAGGGCCTTTAACTCTGATGACGTTATAGAAGTCGAAAAGATCTTTAGCTCGGTCGTGATCGTGTTAACGGTTGACTTTATACGTTAACATATAAATTGAAGATGTTGTTGTAGATTAAAGATGATTTTATTTCCATTTCATTCTCTCTTGAGGACCGAATACACATCACTGTTAATTTTAATAAGGAATGTAAAACGTTTACTAGATCATTATAACACAGTATGGGTACTGTTATTAAAATAATGCTCAAAATTTATCATAAAATATTTTTCGCAAATGAAAATTTAGTGGAATAAATGTTGAATAATTGTTTCAAATTACTGATGTTTTATAATCAAGCCTTCAAAAATAAAAATATAATATTGGTTTTAATTAACTTTGCCCACTTTACACTTCCTTTTTCACGTTTTCGTCAATTACTATATTCTGGAATTTAATTCCCTGTTGAATCTGCCTGACGGAAAACGGATACAAATAGGTTATTTATGATCAGTGGTATGACCAAACAATTAACGTAATTACGTTCTTAATAAAATATAGCGCAACTTTACTCTGGTCAATCTCGATAAGTTGAATAATTTAGTAGAAAGTACTTACCACTAACACTAAGACTTTCATTATATTTCTGGGATCCATGACGTAGACTATATATATAATTATATATCAATATATATATTATATGTCAAAGATGTTTCGAAAAACGCGAGTATGACAGACACACTAAATTTGGAAATGGAAAATTGGAAGAAAAACACGCTTAGTAGACAATTTCAGAAAGCTTCAGGACACTAAACAAGATGGACGAGGCACATCGTCTCATTTTTGCTCACCTAATAAATTTATAGGCAGTGACTCCTAGAGGTGTCTCAAAGTTATCTTATTTCCGCCCCTGCTTAGAAGATTGCCGACACAATAACTCACTCAGTAAAACAAACCTAACGAAAAGAGACAAAATTGGAAAGCGGGAAAAGGTAGCAACCCTTTTTCAGCCTTCATTCTCATTTACGTGCATTCTCTTTTTCTCTACACTCGGGATTGAGACGCAACCTTCTCATTGTTTCTTTAGTTGTCTCTTTGGCATTAGAAGCCATTTCATTACTATAAAATTGGTTAGATCATACGAAAATTTGAAAACTTGCAATAATTAGTTTAAATTAATGTTGGTTCAATTTGGAAACGGTGCTTAAAACCGTATTATCTTATTTCTCTAACCCAAATTCAAATCGAAATTTGAATCTCCCGTCAAACATTTACCCATCTCAAGGCAATAAATTGATTATCACCGATAAATTAATGAGACATATATTTATAATTAGAATTTAACTCATTTCAAAACTAAGATTTTCCTAAAGGGTTTGAACCGTTCAATTAAAATTATCTAGTTAAACAATTTACCAATATCGTTACTAATTTTTTTAAAATCAATGAAACTGAAATATCAATATTAATTATTAAACAAATTATCTACTGGAAAGATATTAAGTTGTGCTTTAATTAATTTTTTCTAGGGGTGTGCGAATACCACTTTTTGGGTATCGAACCGGTTATCGAATACCAAAAATTTTCCTTATCAAATACCGAATCGAATAGTTTATTCCAAATCGAATACCGAATAGTTGGCCTTGGTAATTTTTTTCCTTTCCGATTAATCGCGAATGGTTAAGCCTAGTAACCGCGAATATTTAACCCTAATATTCGCGAATACTAGGCCAACTATTCGCGGTTAATCGGGTAGTAACCCTAATATTCGCCAATAGTCAATACATTGCAAGGAGAAGAACATTAGAAGCTCCTAAATTTCCTCATTGGTGGTCAAGTATTTCTTAAAATTTTCCTATGCACTTGCTGGTAGTTTTTGATGGGAGACAAATAAATTGGGATGAAATTTTTTTAATAAGGTGGGTCTCTCTAGAGCCAAGGACCTAAATTTATGGTAGTCGAACTTTAACCGAATAGTCAGTTCGGTATTCGATATTCGAATCGAATAGTGAAAATGGGCTTATCGAATACCGAATCGAATTATTCGGTTCGGTATTCGATCGAATTATTCGATTGAAACGGTTAACCGCACACCTCTAATTTTTCCATGTTAAGTTTCAAAGAAGATAAAATTTATTTTTTTCGGGCACAAAAATTGGCAGCTTCTTCGCTAATTCCCGAATTTTTTTCTGCTCTAAAACAGAAAGATTAACGTTTTGTGATATTAAAGGAGAAATATAATTATAGTTTTCGTTTCTTTTGAAATAGTTTCTATATAGAAACTTTTATAAAATGGCCACTTTACCGATAATTGATTTTACTAATCGAGACGATTACATTGCGTTATTGTATTAATATTTTATAAACATAACATGATCATTTTTTAAATATTAAGGATAATATTGATATTTAGATTCATTGAATTTAAAAAAATTGGACAAGTATTTCAGTTAAGCTTTGATATTTAGATCGGTTAATTTATTATATCGGCTAACGATGCTAGTCTTTATACAAGTTTAAATCGGAACTTCCAGTGTCACTTGATAGCATATAACTTCAAAATCGAGAGTTAGCAACTTTAAAACAATCTAAACAGGATATCCGAGGTTTTAGTTATCATTACATGTGATAATGTCAGATAATGTGACGAAGCGGCTCAGTCAACGTGGGGCAAATGCATCATTCAGTTTTGCTTGGCCATAAGCGTCAGTGGTCAAGCTAGAATTCCTCTTAAAGCAGTGTATAAGCAACACTTGACGCAATGTTTTTCAAGCGAACGAGGTCGATCACCGTTAGAGTTAGCAGGAAAACCTGAGGCTTTGTCAATATTATTTTAAAAATATTTTTATTGGAAATTTTAAAAAAACAAACACCATTAGCATTAACCACACTCATAGCAATGTTTAGTAAATAATGAAATGAAATGCGGGTTTATTGTGTATAAAAATAGCTACAGAGAGTTAACGGGATTATACACATAAATAAAGAAAAAAAGAAAAGCACATAGATTAATATACCATAAAACAATGAAAGTCAGTGAAATTTTAACATAGTATTATATCAGTAGAGCGGGAGTGATTGCTTTATCGCAATGCTTAGTAAATAATACCATTAATCGCAAAGTTTAGGGTGTGGCGTAGTTTATGAACGGTTAATTAGAACTGAAATTTATATTTTTGAAAGCAAAATCCTGTGATAATTTGATTTTAGTGATTTTCTTGCAATTAAATCGTTTTCTTAAATTTCAAATATTTCAATATTAGAAATAATAGCCAACCCACTAAGAAGGGGCATGCGATTTGTGTGCGGAAAACTTGAAAATTTTCCCTCTGAATTCGCCCACAGTTCTTTAAGATAATCGGTAACACCCTGCCCTTCCGTAAAATTAAAGTGAGTTATTTTGATCAAAAAATCTGTTCCATTGATCAACCTTGGGAAATTGAAATTTTAAATGAAAGATATTTCCACTTACTTAAATCCTGGTGGTTCAATTTGGTTGTCAAAAAGTGGTACCAAGATCTCTCACAGAAAATTTGCTTTGATTAAAATGAATAATCGAAATTCTAGTTCTATAATATATCGACGAAATATTTTTTTCAGCTTTCACATCTACGTTTAAGCTCTGAACTGTTACACTCGACTGTAAAATATTCCTATTCGCGACTTAAACTCGAATAGGGTAGTTACACGTATGCGTTAAAATATCAAGTGTCGGAAAGATAGCAATCAGCTTTTAAGTGCTATATATATATATATATATACACGCGATTTAACATTGCCACCTTTAAGCAAGCCCGCATCTCATGAATGTTTTCAGGCTTCGTGTTTTTCTTCTATAGTATTCTCACTTTAATTAATTATGAGATTTTGACATTATTGTTTTTTTAGTAAAATAAAACTTCTTGAAGTTGCTAAATTCACAGTTTTGTTATGCCATAAGAGGATTCTTTTTACCCCTTTATAACCTTTCATTTTTTAATCTTAACTTTTTCATCTTTTACTTCTTTGGCATAATCGTTTAATGAAGGTCTTCGGAAATTTTCTACAACATTTTCTTACTATCCGCGACCTCGGCTTCACCGCCACTCTTGCCATAATAATAGCAGTCGACGGGGTGAAGAGGCTGAACTTATTTCATTATACGATACTAAAACCACCACCAAGCGAGAAAACACGGCGAACTAAATTAGTTTAAAAAATATTCTCGCTTCGCGATTGGCACGGGCCTAGATAATTTCGGAGGCTCCAAAAGAACAATCAATATTCATGATGCAAATGACTTTATTTATTACTCAACAAATGAAACTTATCGGAACTCGTGTTATTCTACTTTTGAAGTAACCCTTTTAAAACACGGAGTCCTCAAGGGATTTCGTAAACAATACCTAGTACATTAAACGAATACAATGGATCGTTTCCCTTCTAGTAGCAGAAAAACAAGTTGGGGATACGAAAATTTTACCTCACCGAGTCAAAATAAGAACTATCAAACTTCTTATTTACCTATTTGAAATATTGATAAGCAACTGCTTTCGCAAAGGTAAAAAAATTAAAAAATAATTATTCAAGTGTTATGAAAAGTTTTATTCACAATTCGGATACCATGTTAACACTTTCCTCTCATTATACCTCAATAATAGACAGAATAATTGCCAATTTTTCTGAATAGTTAAGTTAAAATGTCTCTCGCCACACAAAACGACACTATGAACAAAAGAGTGAAATTATTGCGCGATCAAACCTTTAACTTCAGCGAACAATTAAGTTGTGGTCGTGCCCATTGATTCTATTAGTGAACCTAAAACTATTAATTTAACAGTAAATTTAATTCTCGGCTCACTCTGAACCATGAAGACCGCTCTAGAGAGGTTAATAGAGAACTCAAAACACGATGCCAATTATAATCGTATTTCTTTTAGCTCAGTCGTTGGGTGTCTTAACTTTTAGGTCCAGACCGAACCAATTAGACATCAAGGGAAGGAATATAAGAATGGCTAGATTTTTCTTAACAGTCATTATAAGATCACATGATTTTCTTGGAATATCGAAATTAAACAGAGCTTTTCATTTCGATATTCCAAGAACACCTTATGATCTTATAATGACTGTTAAGAAAAATCTAGCTATACTACGTTTATATCAGGGAGCACAAATAGACAAGAGAATCAAAGATAGAAGTGGAAAGTGTAACGGCCGGCCAACATAATTTAAATAAAATAAGCTTGGTGTATGAAGCAAGAAGAAATTCCTTACTACTCTAACCGATAAAATTGAACCTGGTCAAGACGTCAAGGCAAGACATTATTCATTAAATTCGCCTAACGATGATGGGGCGAAATGTTCCTTAAGAGTATACTGTGCGCGCCCATTAGGATCGTGTTGTCGAATCAATGTTAACACGATAACAAGGAAAAGAGATCTGTGACAAATTTCATACGAATTTGTTTCCATCTTGGGCGATTAGTATGATGAATTCCGCGAAAATGATCACATTTAAGTTAAAATATCAAGAAATGAACTTATGATTTTGATCTTGTTGGTATCAAAAAATTCTCGGTTAAACATTAAACAATCCCAATAGTTGCACCGATTGTAGATCTTTCAAATTTTGCAAAAATAATGTAAGAATTGGCAACAGGTGTTTCAAGGTTTTATTTGAAAAGCTACCCAATATATTTGACATATATTAAACACAATTTGTTCTACTTCGTTTCTAGTTGGTGAGGAGAATAAACAAACCTTCAACATTCCACTTTATTTGATATGTTCTAACGTTAATGTATCGGAATCAAAAATACTTATCGCTGTTACAAGGAAATAAAAGACATTGATTTAACCGAAATAGAAATCCTATTCCATATCTTTGAGAGCCTGCTCTACCCTTGAATTCTTCCGCGCATACCAGATTTCGGCAAAAAGGATCGAAATAGTTTGAACATAATGCTGATATCATGAAAGGACGTCTTCGAGAATTCCATGCTTTGTTCTTTCTTCATATGCTTTGAGCACCCATTCCCATTCATTATATAATTCCGTCGGATATCATGTCCAGTTTCCCAATAATTCTGAACTCTGCAATTAGGATTTAAAGCAAAACTCAATAATGCATTACGTACATCGGTGGAATATGAAAAGACACGTTTGTTTAAACAAGATAAAAACTATTTACTAGGCTAAGATACCGACATAAAGAAAATTGTAAGGAAATCCACAAGAGGGTAATTTATAGCTCGTTGCTGGGGTTAAAGAACAGACCGTCCATGTCAAGCACGTACGAGAGAGAGCAAGACGAAGCCCCGAGTTTTGGCAAACGCGTACCTTCTTTCAAAATCGAGGAATGTCTCTTTTAAACTAGAAGAATACGTTACCTTATGTTAATGACATTTTTGATGAAATTTGTTGCGTTAGTTGACATAAAAAAATATCCAAAGGTCGGTAAGAAACTGTCTTTTCCGTAATGTAATGGCTTTCCCAAACTGTAGAACCGATGACAAATAATTTCAAAATTAACATTCATGCCCAAATAGACCAAGTTGCCTTTGTTGAAAACGGTAAGTGAAGTTAGTCCCCTACACAGAAAAAAAAGTGTTTAGGTTTGCAACATCTGAACATGTTATAAAGTTAAACATTGGTGTGAGGTGTTTATTTCTTCAATGTTGATGTCTTATTGCATCTCTGTTTCTCTAAGGATCCTTAAAACGTGTTCCAAATAGAAACACTTCTTATTTTGTCACGTTTAAGAGGTAAACACAGAATAATCTTAACACTAAGCTAAACATCAACGCTTGCCAGGTGTTTTTTAATGTAACATGTTTTTGATACGTTGGTATATAGCTTAAATTTTTTTAAATCTTTATTTTAAGAAGAATTATAATATTTTAGAAAAACAATGAAATAGTGGAGGTATATTTTACCACAAGGTGAATAATCTAACACCTTGTGGCTATATTTATAATGTAAGCCGCAATGACTATAATTTTATATTGAGAAAAGGACTTCCTTTACTCAAATTTTGGGCAAAATATATGTTTAAAGTGATGGTTTGACATGAAGAAAAAATAAGCTTTCTTGGCTTTAATACTAGAACAACATTTCCAACAGGTCGGCTAGATTTGTTTAAATAGGTATATTCCCATTGCGCAGAATTCCATTAGACCGAATCCCGCCAAAGTTTCTAATGAATTTAGCCCAACCGCGGGTCTGGTATTTACAATACAAACGACGCTATTTGTCGAATTAAGCGACCCCAAAAGTGCTAGCGTTTTCAATACATTCGTACTACCTTGGAAGCGCCACTATTTGACGACTATGCAACAAGATGATAACAAAAACGACCTCGGGAAGTTTTCAACACCGTGTGTTCTAAATATATAATGTAATAGTATACAGAAAAAGTGAAAATTGGACTTGGGTTAAGCATTTATCAAAAACACTTTCGTCCAATAAAACCTTTTTGTTCAAAACTAGGTTAGATTCGTAATATTTTATAAATCATTTAACATTGTTAAGCCTTTTCCAAATATTGATGTTTATCTTCATTGACTTCTCAAATAATATGCCTTTTTCAAAAGTTACTGTTCGGTTAGGTTTGGTTTGGTTTGGTTAGGACGTCTCTTCCTCTTTGGGTTGGTTATACACTTCAAGTACAGTGAAACGGCTGGCTTAAAATATTTTCATAATGAATATAACATAAAAAAATAAAGCAATATTAGCAACTGATTTTATTATTTCGTATATTGCTGATTTATTACTATTTCGTTCTTATAATCCTTAGTTCTAAATAATAATTTAGAAAATGTTTGGATCAAGTGTTCATTTTACGTAGGCCGTAAATTGTTTTAAGTTAATTTAATTTAAATTCCATCGGGAAAACCCGAAGTGAGGGTTTTTCGGTGCAATCGGATTGTCCCATTTTACAGCATCGTAAATCCTCCGAAGTGAGAGTTTTTCAGTCGAATGGGGTTGGTTCGGTTGAATGGGACTCGGCACAATGTTACTAAAGTGTTTAAATTAAGCTAAGTTGAAGTTCAACGGATATTGTGTTTTCCCACAAGGAGCGGCACGGGTTTTTCTGAAAACAATGTATCTTATTTCGCAGCAATTATTTCAACCTATGTATTTAAAGCGACGCAGGTCGTAACACCATTCAAGATATTTCAAGATAAACCTGCAAATATCTTTAAAACTAAGCTTATAAACCCTTCAACATGATAGGAAGCTATGCTTATAAACCTAAACATATAATCCTGAAAACATGTTATTCAACTAGGCATATAATCGTGTAAACACGTTTTGTTACTAAGCATTATAGCACAATAACATGACATATACAACCTTAAACATGTTTCAATACTAGATATGACAAGCGATCAACACATTTTGAACCTAAACATAAGGTGTTGCAAACCTAAACACCATTCTTTTTTGAACATGAGTGTTTTTAAACTTGATAAAATATCTATTGCATTTTCGTGTTTATTATTATTATTGATGAGGCGGGGCTCACGCCCTAGCACCGATGCCAAAGGCATATTGTGCAACCTCATAATCAGGCCTTGAATAGGCCCGTAGCCGCAGCGTAGCGAAGAATTCGCTCCACCGTAAAAGAGGAGACCCGCGAGGGCTCCACAGTGTGTGAATCAAAATGTTCTAGTCTAAGCGAGGCGAAGAAGTCGCACTCGCAAAGCACGTGAGCGGATGTTTCTTCCTTCTCCTGGCACGACCTGTAGAGGGGGTCGTCAGCAAGACCCATCAGATGGAGGTGCCTATTTAGCCGACAGTGTCCGGTCAGAAGACCGGTGGCCAGCCTAATATCCCATCTGCTGAGCGAAATTAGGTCTCTAGCACGAGACCTGCAGGGACCATTGACTAACTGTTTTGTCTGTCTCTGGCCATCCATGTCATGCCAGAGCTGGTTTTGTATGACAGTCATCCTGTCATGCAGGCTCCGTTTGACATGCCCGTAGGGGATGGGGACGGCCGGCTCCGGCCCCAAGAGCTTGGCCTCCGCGCCCCTTTTCGCAAATCTATCGGCTTGCTCATTGCCATAATAACCGCTATGCCCTGGCACCCAGTACAACAGAACCCTGTTGCAGGACGCCAGTTGCGCTAGCAGATCAAGGCAGCTACGCACCAGTTGAGAGGTAATCTGACACTGGTCCAGCGCATTCAGGGCGGCCTGACTGTCAGAATAGATCCTCACAGTCCGTCCGTTATACCCTTTGTTAATGCAGTAGTCTGCGCAATAACAGATCGCGGCAATTTCCGCTTGGAACACACTAGCAAAGGTGCCCAGGCAAGCAGAAAAACCGACCCTTGTAGTTTGGCAGTAATAGCCGGCGCCAGCGCCGGAATCAGTCTTGGAACCATCGGTGAACCAAATAGTTTCACCCCCAGTGCCAAGAGGCAGCAGGTTAGTCCACTCGGCCCGACTGGGAAAGTGGATGCTGAATGGCTTAGTGAAATCAAAGCTGGTAACGGTTTTGTCAGAGCACATCGTTAACGACGGCTCAAGTGCAGCGTACTCCCGAAAGAGCTTCGTATGGCTGTAATCCCAAAGTCTTGGAACCCAACAGCCATTAATGTGGAGCCTGTAGGCCCCCATGACAGCCTCCTCCTCAATGAAAAGATGAAGAGGTAGCATGTCAAGAAGCACCTCCAGGGAAGCAGTTGGGGTCGATCTCATGGCCCCTGTAACACCAATGCAGGCAAGCCTTTGAAGCTTGCGCAGGGCAGCCTGCACCGTCTTCAGCCGGACCCTTGTCCACCAGACAAGTGCCCCGTAAGATAGTATGGGTCTGATGATCCCAGTATAGAGCCAGTGTACAGCCTTGGGGTTGAGGCCCCAAGTCTGGCCGACTGAGCTCCTGGTCCTCCAGAAAAGCATCTTGGCCTTCTTGATACACCGATCAAGATGCGGCTTCCATGTGAGTCTGCAGTCAAAGGTCACCCCCAGGTATTTTACCTCGGAGGACTTTGTCAGGACCTGGCCAAAGAAGGAGATATCATTGAACAGATCCTTAGTATTCTTCCTCGTAAACGGAACAAGGACAGTTTTATCAGGATTAACGGAAAGGTTAACCGCCTGACACCATTGCTCCACGCTAGAGAGAGCAGATCTCATAAGTGTGGTGACAGTATCCGGGAACTTCCCGGTAAAGACTATTGCTACATCGTCCGCATACCCGAAGCAGCTACAGCCCCCAGCACCCCCGAGTCTCTCCAAGAGTTCGTCCACCACCAGGCACCACAACAGGGGGGAGAGCACTCCACCCTGAGGGCAGCCCCGGCTGGTAGTCACCCCTAGAGAGTCCCCAAGGAGGGACGCCGACACCTCGCGGTCGGTAAGCATGGACTTGATCCAACGGCCAAGAGTGTCGCTGATGCCAAATCTCTTAACAGCTTCAGTAATAACCGAGCTAGAGACCTTGTCAAAGGCCCCCTCAATATCGAGGAAGACGGCCAGTGAAATTTCCTGAAACTCGAATGCCCTGTCCAGGCAATTCGTGAGGCCGTGAAGGGCCGTCTCAGTTGATTTACCTTTTTGGTAAGCAAATTGTGAAGAAGAGAGAGGAGTTACCGAAAGTACCTCGTCTCTAATGTACCTGTCCACCAGCTTCTCCAGGATTTTGAGGAAGAAGGAGGTCAGGCATATGGGCCTAAATGCCTTCGCCTCGAGGTAGGAAACCTTCCCGGGCTTGGGAATAAAGATGACCCTAGATCGCTTCCAATCACAAGGTATGTGACCGAGAGCAATGCAAAGTCTATAGATTTTGCATAACGGAGAGGCGATGTGGTCTAAGCCCTCCTGCAAAAGCCGAGGGAAGACCCCATCGGGTCCCGGAGACTTGTAGGGCTCAAAACAGTTGACAGCCCAACGAAGCTTGGGAATCGTAACAACCTGCCTGGCTACAAGCCAGTCCTCTCTCTTCGCCCTGTGCAGAACAGGGTATAGAGAGTCAGGGTTTGTTGGATTGATTGGAGTGGAGTCAGGGAAGTGGACCTCCAGCATATGCTTGAGAGTCTCAGCCCCAGACTTAGTGTACACACCCTCCTGCAACTTAATAGTGTTAAGACGATGTGTGTTGTCGTGCGCTAGGATCTTCATGACCCTAGCCGTGGCAGGGACATTGGAGACTTGCTCACAGAAGGTCCGCCAAGAGTCCTTAGCAGCTCTAATGGCCCTGTTGTAGGTATTAAGGGACTGCCTGTATCCAGTCCAGTCTCCCGTGCGCTTGGCTTTGTTGAAGAGCCTGCGCGTGTATTTCCGAAGCCGGCTGAGATCCGCATTCCACCAAGGGACAAGCCTCGAGCGGTTAACGGTCTTGAGTGGGCAGTTCCGGTGAAACGACTCAATGATAGAGCTCTCTAAGTCACCAGCAGCCCTATCAAGTTCGTAAGGTGAAGTGAGTTTAGGGGTGTGACCATCTCCGTAGCGTAGGATAAGGTCTTCCTTATAGCCGGTCCAATTGGTCCGTTTTGGATTGCGTACCTCCGTCCCCGCCGGGACAGAGGTAGTCGCGACAGTAAAGCAGATGTGCCTATGATCCGACAGAGACGGCTCAGTAGACACATGCCAGTTAGACACGGAAGACGCGAGGTTTTCCGTGGCTAGCGTGAGGTCAATGACCTCCCTTCTATTAGAAGTAACAAAAGTGGGTTCATTGTTTTGATTAAGAATATGGAGTTTACAACCAACTAAATATTCTAGTAAATCATCACCTCTCCTGTTGCAGTCAGAACTGCCCCACGTGATGTGATGAGCGTTGGCGTCGCAGCCAATGATTAGTTTGTCCCCTCTCCTTTCACATTGATCGACCAAATTGATCACCTCAATTGTCGGGAGAGAGTCCGCGTCGTGGGCAAAGTAAGCAGAGGCGGCCGTGATAGTCAACTTGGCATTCCCAGTGGCCAGGACTAGCTTCACGGCCGCCGTGTCCTGGGACGTGTACAGCGGTAGAGAGATACAGCAAAGATCCCTCCGAACCAGAATACACGCCCTAGGTCTAGCAGCAGTATGGTCATAAAATAGTGACCCTGCCGCGTCAAGACCGAGGATTTTGCCATGGCATATCCACGGTTCTTGTATGAGGGCCAGATCAAGACCCTCTATAGCAAACCTCCTGCAGAGTACCGCAGAGGCCGCCTTACTATGGTGCAGATTGATTTGAATCGCACGTAGCGTCCCCATGGTCCTTAAGAGAGGGGTTCAGAAGGGACCTAGCTACACCTCATCAGTCCCGAGAGGGCCAGTGGCACCTCCCCCCTGACAGGCAAGCTCCCAGTCCCAAGATCCTCCCCCTCACCAGGACCACTAGAACGCTCATCGGCTGAACCCCGAAGGGTCCCATCCGATTCTTCCAGTAGGGTGGACTCATCCATGGAAGAACAAACTTCCGAATGAGCCCCCCCTCCCCCTCTGTGCCTAGAGCGACGCCAGAGAGCTCCACAGCGAGATCCCCCATCTCGCTATTCCCACCCCCTGCCGCAGACTCGGCTACAGTGGTTTTAGTGGCTTCCGTGTTCTGAAGGAGTTTGAAGGAACCCTTGTCCACTCCAGTGTAGCCCACGAAGCCAGCATTCTTAATGGCGTCCAGCGAGGAGCCATCAATGGACAGTACCCAGTATCGCACTGCCCTGTCCACGTATGTCCGAATGCACTTCCAGTATTCGGTAGCAAAGCCATCGTTAAGGGCCTTTAGGCGCCGGAACAGCACCGCCGGCTCTTTAGTGATCTGGTCTCTGGTGCGGAACATTACCTTAAACGGCTTAGGGAGTTCGCTAGCCCTCATTACTGAGAGCACCGCATCCCCCACCACCGAGTCGGCTATGTTTTCCTTCAACCATTGACCAGTGAACGTATCCTCACAGGAGTATACCAGGGCCCCGGCCGTCAGGCTAAAATTCGCAAGGCGCGGTAGACGGCTCCCCGAAGGTATCCCATCCAGCGCCCCTAGAATCGCCATCTGAATAGGGCCCACGTCCTCCTCCGTGATGGCCGCCTTCGGATAGCCTTTTTTAACAATGGCCATCTTCTCGGCGCTGGCAACGGCACTATAGGACTTAGCCTTTTTAGCCGCCGCCTGCGAGGTACTGGGCGAGGGAGTCGAATCCTCCGTTCTAGGCCTCTTCAAATGGGTGTCACGTGTCGCCGCACCCCCAGCGGGGGTGGAGACCGTTCCAGACCCAGATTTGGCCTTTTCCCGAGCAATCTGTCGTTTACGGCGACGTTGCACGGTGCATTTCGAAGCCTGACCAGTCACACGCACCGATAAATCGGCACGAGTATCGCTGGATACAGGCCCTAGCGTAGTGGTATCAGTGTGGGTTCTGCCCTGAGCAGACCCCTGCACCGTAGGTTTAGTAGTTTTGGAGTTGTTTTTGTTTGAGGTTTCCATAAGAATCCCACGAGTAAGGGGGCAAGTAAACGGTCACCACCCGGTAGTCCCCCACCCGGGTGGAAGGCTAGATACAACGGGGTGTCGCCTGGTGCCCCGAGGGGACCGTTAGCGATACCGCAGTTTTACTTCCCCGGTACCATGCAGCCCTCGGCACGATGCCTCAACACCTTGGCTTGGGAAGGACGCGTATCCGCTCAGCCCACACATCGCAGTGGTTACCAGCTCTCACCACCGAGGAGGTGTGATACATCGCATTGATGAGGACCCAAGCTAGCGTGTGTGAAGTTAAGAACGCGAGCGGGAAGCCAAAGCAAGGGGGGGAAAGAGAACACCCCATCTAGCTTGCGTCCCCAACTTCGAGAGCCATTGATAAAATATCTATTGCATTTTCGTGTTTAGGCAAGTGTTTAGTTTCTAAACACTTTTTATTCTGTGTACTTGGCTCACTATGCGTTTTTGTGTTGGGGATGGCTTAAGCCAACAAGAAAAACGGTAACCTTGCCTACTCTTTACCGTTACCTTTTCGGCCTGTTATCCGACCTTTTACCATCCCTGACCTTTACTTTGATTGAAGGGCTTTAAAAAATTAGGGGTTAACGCAAATGCTTCATCGCCTATGAAAGCGTAAGGAAGGACTGTATTAGAATTAGGTAGCTGTTCCGGTTTAGGAACGCGCAACGAATGATCGTTCAATTTGTGATGGAATATTGTGTGCTCAATGACACCTACGTCTGAGATTTGTCCATTTACACCAAATTCGACGATTGTGAACTCATAATTCGCATTCACTACTGCCATCAACACCATGCTATGAAGCCTTTATAATTATAAAAGTAGGACCCGCTTTTTGGTGGCGGAATAATCTTGACATGCTTGCCATCCACAGCACCCAGGCAATGTGGAAAATTCCCCTTCCTTTTGAAGTCCTGCGCTACCTCTTTCCATTCTTCCTGTGATGTAGGCACCTACGAAATAACAATATCATTTCAGGGTGACAACTCCATCGAGTCAGTCAGCTCTCCTCAAGACCAAGAGCACCGCTCGTTATCACATTGTTCAAACTAGGGTTGTAAGTCGGAAAATTTTCCGGAAAATGACCGAGCTATATTTTTCCGGAAAATTTTCCGTATTTTTCCGCTACCTGTTTTTCAATTAAAAAGTTAAAACTTTAAAACTTTTCAATTGCCTTTCTTTTCAAAACATTCATTATTTGGTTTTAGGTGAATTCGGAGGGGTAAAAAATTGTCCAAGGGCACAGAGTCTAGTGACCCCTATTCTCTATAGGAAAAGCTCACTCATTTGCTATCGCTTGCATGCATAGGGTTACTGTTTGCTCTTATGACGGTATAAGGCGTTAGAGAGTCGAGACCTAACCGTTAAGAGACCCAAGTGAAACTAAAATTATCAGGCATAAAGGATAGTGATCGTCTGCGTCATTGTAAGGGAAACGAGGTGTTATGTTGTTAATGTTATTAAGTTTGTTAACCCTGTTTTAAGTCACAAATTATGGGAAAATCAACCACTAATATTTGGTGGTACTTTAATAGATCTACTAAAGATGGCAAAATAACTGGAGAATGTTTTAAATCTTTAAAAGTTAGATAAACTGACTCAAAGCTCACATAATTGCTAGTTTTATATTTTTCCGATTAGCGGAAAATTTTCCGCTAAGAGGAAAATTTTCCGGAAAAGTTTCCGGAAAATTTTCCGCGTTTTATTTTTCCGGAAAATTTACAACCCTAGTTCAAACAGCAGTTCTCTAACTGATCAGTCGGCTCTAGACCAGGACGTGTTCCCTCCTACCCCAAGTAGTGAAAGCTCATCGGCTCCACCCAGACGTCCTATTAATAAGAAAAGGGGGCTAGAGATCGACAGTGTTATTGCTTCTGTAGGGCAAAAGCTGAACGAAATCACAAATGAGGACCAACATGACGCGTTTGGGCGCAATGTAACTGCTAAGTTGCGACGTTTGCCCAATGTCCAGCGTATTTACGTCGAAAAACTCATTAACGACGCATTGTATGAAAGGGAATTAGGAACTCTGTCGCGAAGTTGTTTCATCAGCATTCCAAGTAGCGACGCTTTACCATTACCCACCCCTCCACAGCCTACCATAATCAACACCCTACTACCCAACTGGCATATTCAGGAATTACCCAACGATACCAAAACCACGATAACTGTCAATAACCCTGACGATAATGTGCCTTCTCATGAAAACATTTCTTCACATGTAACTACTTCCACCCCATGTGAATAGATACGCAAGACGTATATTTATGTATATTGGATGTAATAAATATTGGTTCGACAATCATAAAGCTTTGTATTACTTTCATGTATTGCTTACGCAACACCATATAGATGGCTCGACAGTTGTCAGGGATAATTGCGGGTAAAGATTGATGGGACATGACAGTTGAAAATCGTAAATCTCGGTATGATCGCCCGGTAGCTAGAAAGCGCAATGTACTGCTCAATCGTTCATGCGGCGATATAGCTTGACGCCTCGCAGTATCTTGACGTTTTATAATAGGTGTCACCAAAAGCAGTCATTGGGTTTTGGTGGTTTCGTCCATTCGGAGATAACACCGCCACTTATCGGGATCGTTTCGTAAATCGTTCAATAAATGTAATAATGTCTCTTTCGTTGTAACAACCATGTTTTAAACCATTTTGTTCTCGTTTTTCTCTTGTTCTTGCGTTTCCATAGTAAACAAGTTGGAAAAACCAAAATACTACCTCTCCGAGTCAAGAGGAAGACTTCATACAAAATTATTTACCTAGATATTGAAATATTTCTCATTTTTTAAGTAAAAATTTACGAATTATTAAAGCAGTATTCGAAGCATAGCGCATATACTGTAATTCAGTAGAATAAATAATAATACAAAAAATATTATTGGAACATCAAAATGAAACGGATCTTCATAGCTACAAAACTACTTAAGGCATCGAAATTACGAAAAACATTTCCACATATTCACTTTATACTATGAAAAATGGAATAATTAAAATTTTTGTTGGATTTCTTCACACAAGGTGAACTGCTAACGCGGTGCACTAGTGTAACTACGGACGGACACACACAGACAATCACATAACCTGCTGTTTAACTCTTTTTGTATTAATTTTTAGTTGAGAAACAAGATTATCTTAAATACTAAAATAAATGTAAATAAGCGTTACATAGTTTTAAAAAAGAATAACGAGATACTCTTGGGAGACTTGACTAATATTGACGTTTGAAATGAAGGATACGCCTGTTGTTTCGCCCTACTCAAATCGGAAGTATATAAACGTTTCAAATCTTACCTATGAATAATAACAGCGCAATTGCGTGAACCTTTTGGTGGAAGCCCCACCATTGAGAGGCCAGACGTTTCTCGTAACCCTAGCCGATCGCCGCGTATGTCTTAACCTTAACGATGATGATGGAGATAGAAGCCAGTCCATGTGGGATGGACAAAAAGACCAGATGATGGTGGTGTATAGAAGCCAGTAAAGGGAACATAACGTTTATTAGCCTTTTGAGCCTTAGAAAAATTAGATTACCTCCCCTTATATGCCCCGATATGCTGAGTGTTATCTACCCCCCCCCTTTCACACCTCAAAAGTTGCAAAATAATGGGTTACAAAAACGTGTTCAGAATTAATTCAATGTTTTATTCGGTTTCACCTATATATATATAAAAAAAGAAATAAAGCAAAATCATTATCTCTGATAAAGGAATTTTAAAAACTTAATTATTCACCATTAACCTATTCCAATAGGTTCAAACATTGTTCATAACCAATTACCAGTAATTATTTTGCCTTATGAAAACCAGGCAGTGAGAGCGCTGACTGGGTGGGCGATGGCTGGGTGCCTGCTGGCTAGGTGACCACTGGCTGGGTGACCACTGGCTGAGTGGGCGCAGGTTGAGTGGGCGCTGACTGGGTGGGCGCTAACTGGGTGGGCGCAGGTTGAGTGGGCGCTGACTGGGTGGGCGCTAACTGGGTGGGCGCTGGCTGAGTGGGCGCTTGCTGTTGTATATCTATTGACCATATATTAATGATTAAAAATATTATTAGTTTTCCCATATTACACTAACCTATCGCTAATAAAATCTATAAAAACAATAGTCGTTACCTCTTAACAGCGGACAGTTGGCAGCCTTATGGCCAAACTGCCTACAAGCGTAGCACAGTCGTGTGCCATGCCTACGATTTCCACCACCACCACGCCTTCCTCCTCGCCTTCCCCCTCGACGGCCACGCGTAATTCCTTCAATGAAGTTGATGGAAACTTTAACCATTTTTAAATGTTCACTCCTAATAAGATATTTCCAGAATGATACCAAATACCCCTCGCATTCAGCTTTATACCCTTTATGGGTATGGTGTTAAAAAACGCAGCCCTTTCAAGAACATTTTTTAGTAATAGATTCATTGTTGTATAGATTAGAGTATATGTAGACCGAGTAGCGTCAATAGGCCTAAAATGCTTTCAAAGCTATTATTTTTTTGGAACGTAAATGAGGAACGCATTATTTTCTATGGTGCCTCCAACCTCAGATTCAGGACTCAATTATCTACTGGATATCGTTTATTTTACTTGCACACTAATATGTACACAATGGCTTCTATCGTGTCATCTGTTTACGGCTTTGTACGCATTTTTGCGCTGGTACGTCGTGAATATTAAATCATAAAACGAAAAGAACTCGTAGTCCAAGTAGCGACAATAGGTGAGATATAAGGTAAAGAAAATTTTCACTCCCATCTAGCTATACTAGAGCATCTTTAGTCCGAATAGAGGCAATAGGCCTAAATTGACGAAAAAATTAAAGTTTTTGGTAAAGGAAATGGGAAACCCATCAAATCATGTTTCCTCTTATTGTCTATAGCCTGGATCTGCAATAGTGCCTTTGGATTTAATACTGACGTTCGAGAAAGTCGTTATTTACATCCTTGTAACTAACCGGATATGATGTTAATGGAAACGAAAAATGAGAATAGCTTTTCTAGTCATGTGATGGTCCACGTTCGTTTTCACATAGCCCACTTCATCACGCGCTCGACTACTCAAACTAATCGCGCCATAGAGCTCGTTCAATAGGCCAAAAAGTGCGAATTTTGGGATTACCGGCGGAAAGTTCGAAGGAAATCAAAATTAACATTAAGTTCAATGAGAGGAGGTAGAGCTTTTGGTCAGATCTTCTGTCCCATTGATTCTTTTGACCTGATATTTTAATGAGACGTTTGTTACAATCTATTATTTCTAAAAATGGTTAAAAATGTTCAAAAAGCTTTGTCAAAATGATAATTTTAGTACTTTCACCCCCTTTCCGATAACAAACGTATTGCTTACACATGACACTAAATATCTTATAATTAAACAAAATTCTAGTCCCAAAAGCCTAAAACACACCTGTTCTGGGGATTAAGAAACTAACTGAACGTTGGGGAAAAGTATCACAATAATAGTTCCTGTTGATAAAAGCACAAAGATTAGTCGGGATATTATAATTAGTTGTCTAGGACAGCCAAGAATAGAAATGCTTCCTCGAAGCCGTCCTCGGCTTGTTCGATGACAATTAGAAGCTTCTTGTGTGGTAGACTTTACATTAGCATTACTGTTTTATCAGTATCATTAGCAATTACTGATACCTATTTCGCTAGTGCTTAACGTTCTCAATGAAAGACTTCATTTTCTGAGTAATTCAACTGCTCTGGTGTTGATGAAATAGTTTGATTATGGACAGAATGGCTTGCAATGTAGTCAGGGCATCACCAAAAAGGCTTTCGAGACATCTGGCCCTCTGGACGTTTACAACTGTTAGAAAATTGGTTCAACAGGTCTAGGTTTTTTAATCTATTTCTCTCTAAAAGCCATGTTTTTGGACGAGGAGGATGGGGATCGGTTTCTTTTACCTTGGAAAACGGTTGTAAGTACTGAATTTAAAATTTTGACATTGAAAATTAATGTTTATTAAAAAAACCGTATCCACTTTATGAAATTGATTCTTATTTATTTAATAGACCAGATTGTTACACCCCTCATTCAAGTTTCAAGACCTTGGGATTAGTAGATCCGAAAATACTCAATTAGCACTGAATCCATGAGTTGACTTTGGAAAATAATTTTCTTAAAAAAACAATCAACCCTAGAAGCTTGAATCCTTTTTAATATAATATAACCTTGTTATTATAATAAAATTATACTTGGGCAAAAATAATTTTACATTACTCCGTGTGGTTTCCAATGTGCTAATAATATAGTAAATAATCGAGTTGAAACACTTAGTACAGAAATGTATGCATTAGACTTAATAACAAGGGTCCCAAGAGGACCATTACAATTTTGCGCCACATCTCGTATAAATTAAGCACAGATTATGAGTCCTATCTCCCATTATAATAAAGCAATAAATATGAAATAAAATTAAAAATTAGGTTATCTCGCTGGACTAATTAATGTAGAAATCGCATTAAGAAGAGTAGCTCCACAGTCAATAATTCACAGACTCGATTTTCGCCAAAAACGGACCTTTTCGCCGCAAAGTAGAAACACTGGCGGCATCTCGCATATTTTAGCGAAATCAACACCTGACATTTTCCAAAATATATTTAAAATTATATTTCAAATTACTATTTAAAATATTATTCTTTCATATTATTTAAAATATTATTCTTTCATATTATTTAAAATAAATAATTTATATAATTTAAAATAATATTTTGTAAATGAATTAAATAGCTAAAAATAAATAAAAAATTTTAACCAAAATTTCAAGGCAGGCTCGAACGCGCTAGCGTGGGTTTTAAAACAATCCACGAGGAAAAAACGGTCGAGCGCTTTACCTCTGGGCTACGGCTAGCTCTGCTATTGTCCTTCTGTTTGCGTACTGTATACATATTCTAAAGCTAGAGTTGACTGACATCTGAGGGTGAAAATTAAGGCGTGGTATTCGACGCCGTCCAATAAGCGGTGTGACGAAGACGAAACGAAGGAGGAGTTAAACTCTCCGTTTATGCTCCCCAATATTTTGCGCTCATCGCTATATGGCGCAAAATAGAAACGACAAGTACAAATCATTCTATAATCTTTAATAACAGGTCAAACAGTTTTTAGTTGAAATAATTTTTCCGTTAATTTCCGCTGGAAAAAACATCTTCATCTTCATCATCATCTTCTTCGTTTACCGAAGTTATATTTGGTGTGCTGATTACACCAGCCTTTTCCGCTCCTTTACAAGGAGTTTTTGGTTGGTAAACTGAATTATCCTCAGTTTTTCCAGGTGACTCAGCGCCACCAGCAGCCACATCAAACATTTCTTCGTTACTTGAAAATTAAGAAAGGAATAGAATATTAATTTTTAAACTTTAACGCTGTTTAAGGCGTATCTAAAAATAACTATTCCAAACATTGTACTTTATGAACGGTTTGACAATATATAAAATTCAAACAAACATCTATCGCCACCAAAATTACTTACTTTTTGATGAAAGAGCCTTATTGGAGTTCATCTGCCTCGTCAATTTCATCTGAATCCTAAACTATTACACGTGCCGGCGAGCTTCGATTTCTGTTCAATAAGGTACATGTAAAATAAAAATTAACTATAGAGCAATGAAG
Source organism: Phalangium opilio (assembly GCA_019434445.1). Classification (NCBI taxonomy): domain Eukaryota; kingdom Metazoa; phylum Arthropoda; class Arachnida; order Opiliones; family Phalangiidae; genus Phalangium; species Phalangium opilio. The sequence continues at coordinate 40,474 of JAEQBA010000810.1, forward strand.
CCATTTAGTGGTAGCGAATACATCCGTCGTCCCTTTAAGTGAACAGCAATAAGCTTGCCCAATGATATTATTTGGTTAAGGGAATCCCATAAAAGAAATTAAGTGTCAAAGTAACTTAAGTAGGCGACGGATCTATAGGCATAAAAGTGAAATTGAAAACATTACATTTCAGATGATTTAGGTAAATCTGTCTCGTAAATGCCCAGCAAACGAGCGTTTTTCTCCAAGTCATCAGAAGGAATTCTATTAAAAAAATAGTAAATAGTTAAATTACGTGGTCTTAACACATTAGTTACAAAAAATTGACCTCTTGCCATTTAAAAAACAAAAATTATTATTTCGCAAGGAGTAGCTCCCGATAGACTTTTTAACGTCAGAGCTGTTGTCCCACAGCTGGTACAATAAAACTAATGTTTTATTGGGGTTGTCATAAATATGAGCAACTTTATTGAATTCCAGTGCATCGCAAATTATTTGTGGTGGAATCCCGTTCAAGTAACCAAACGCGCCTATCACTGATATCTGGTTTGGATAGATGATGCTTTGTTTAAAAAATAAACTTGAAATGTATCTTGGCCACTTTTGTGCTGGACATCCAGCAACCCTTTGAATGATGTTCCACGGGTGATATTTCGCCGCAAACGTTTTTTCAGCCATTTTAAAAACTATGTAGAAAAACGTTAAATGTAAGGATAAATTAATCAAAAAATTCGTATTACCCTACTGTAACCCTCTGTATGATAATTTAACCAAGGGAGAAATCCCCCCGAGGGCCATAAAAAAGAATCAAGACAACTTACTTTAATTATCCAAATTAAGAAGACAATTCTTCTTTAGTTTATTAACGAAATAACAAAGGGATAACAATCCCGTAACCCAACTTGGTTAATACAGAATAACTCCGTTTTAGAATACTTTAGTTCAACAAAGGAGAGAACTGGTCTCTTCAACCGTCAACAGAAAACTGATAACAGCATTCTAAATTAATCTATATTACAACTGTGGAAGGGGGAGTGGCTTGTAACATGGAGGCTAGATATGCCCTGCTAGAACCAAGGAGTGGAAGCTCCAAAGATTCTGGCAGCCATGTTACATCCCCCCCTCTTTAGGAACTTGTTTATAAAACAAAAATATAGAATAGAAATTTTTATTTCAGTTTAGGGTTACCCCGAGGAACCCTTATATTCATTAGCAGGGGTATAGGAAATGATTTTATCTTCATTGGTGATGAATGAGTTTCTGTTCAATCTTTATACTCGAAGGGCTTCCCTTTTACCGTGATATTAGGCTCTCATTTCGGAGGATCAAAGTATGTGGGTAGTGGACGTCCTCCTTCGGTCATCTAAAATTAGAGATATTAGTAATTTCTTTTTGTTGCTTGGGAGATAAATTCCCAAGGGAAAGCAGAGATTGGCTCTCTGGTAAAACAGAAGTATTCCCTTTTTAAGTTCGTGACGTTATTAATGTTAAGGTAAACTTGAACCTCATAGGGTGACCTTAACCTTTTATCATCAGGAGGTCGGTAGTAGATATCTACTTCATTACCTCCTGGCTAAACCGTCGCCCTCTTACATACCTCTCGGCGCCATCCCAATTTAAAAGGTTCTAAATAAATGTCGGGTAATGTAGCCCTATTTAGACGAGGAGTTCTCATTGAATCCGACAACGTGGTTGATGAACTGTCAGACGCACGCTGTAAATGGGATGTCGATTGAGGTATCTGTTCAGGGTTAGATATGTCCTCCGAAGGAGTAGAAATCGGTTTAGGAGGTACTATTTCTTCCGAAAAACCAGACGAGGGAGAATGCTGTAACACCGGTTCCGTGACTGATTGTTCAGAAGACGTTAATTTGTCTTCCGGTGTTCGAATTTCTTCTGAAAAACTGGACGTTGACTTATGTAGCTCTGGTTCCTCGACTGATTCTTGATCAGACGGGGAAGCCTCCCCTGCCGCAGAAGGCGGACTATCGTTTGAGGGATAATCAAGCTGAAAAGCCCTCATATCGTGATAGGTAAAAAGGAGGAGAGGAGGGTCTTCAAAAAGGGCCATGCCCGGTTCACTGTCAGAATCTGTAGGGCGATGTGAATCATCCCGAACTGCAGGAGGGATCGGTTGATCCGCTGCTTGATTTTCTACTGTACTTGATGTCGAGGGTTGAGGGACATCTGGAATACCAGGAATAATCGGTTGATTGCTTTCTTGACCGTCCTGCGGTGACGGAGACGTAGAAGATGATGATGATTCGGATGAAGAGGTTGAAGAAGTCTATTCAGGCTGGTGGAGCGCTCTATCACCATCCGTAGAAGGACTAGGTTCAATTTCTTCTGCAACGTCCGATTGAGAAGTGGGGGCATTTCCGGCCTGGTCGAAGACAGCTACGTTTGTCCAGTAGAGTTTCAGATGTTCGAGATTAACCTTCCCTACATTCTGCCTTGAGTTAGCATCATCTAACTCATAGACAACGGGGGAATGTTTTGCAACTATCTTAAAGGGACCTGCCCATTTAGGACTAAGCTTTTTCATAAGCTGACCTGTCGTACTGGATAAAGGATGTGTTTCCATCCAAACTAAAGTTCCAACCTCAAATTCTAGAGGGTCATGACGAAGGTCATAATACTTCTTTTGGTGAGCTTTAGCTAACTTAGACAATTCATTACTGAATGCTAATTGTTCCTTAAGAACCTTCAAAGCCTTATCACGACTGGGGTCATCATTGTCCTGAATGGGTTCTTCAATTTCTAAATCCCAAGGGAGACGTGGCTCCCGCCCTAAGTTCAAAAAGAAAGGGGATCTTCCCGTGGTTTCATGGGGTGCGGAATTTATAGCGAACTGAAGAAGGTCAAGGGATTCATCCCATCTATCATGGTGATTCCCTACATAAAATGATATTAACTCGCCTATTACTCTATTGACTCTTTCAGTGGGGTTTCCCTTAGGAGTATACGGGGTGGTAAACTTTGGGTTAATTCGAAATGCTCTGCAAGTTTGCAGCCAAAGCTTTGAAGTAAACTGTACCCCTCTATCACTAAGAATAGCTTTCGGTGCTCCCTACCTAGTAATAATAGACTTAAAAGCCTGTACACAGGTCTTAGCAGTAATAGTTTTTAGTGGAATCTGTTCCACAAATTTAGTCATGTAATCGACAAAGACTATTAAATATTTATAGTGGTGTCTACTGGAAGGGAAAGGTCCCATTATGTCGACACTGATCTGGTCCCAAGGACTTGTTATTTCTGAGGGTTGCATTAGCCCTGGCTTTTTCCTGTTTCTAGCCTTAAATTGTTGGCATAAAGAGCATCCTCGAACATAATCCTGGACGTCACTAATTATAGAGGGCCACCAATATCTATATGTAACTTTACTAAGGGTCTTATCTTTGCCCCTGTGAGCTGATAAAGGGTGGTCGTGTAATAACCTCATAGCTTCTAGCGTTAAACAGGGTTAGGTCCTTGCAAGGAATTAATAATAGGGGAAGCAAATGGGTCTTCCCTTTGAGACTTTCTTACGTCTTCTATGGTAAAGACTGAATATAAAGCTCTAGGACCTGGAGGGCGTATCCGACCTTCAACAGAATCACTAGAGGAAGTTGAATTACTACTACAGGTAGAATTTTGACTAGTACTACTACTAGTTGGATCCAAATTACTAGTAGAATTAGAAGTAGCAGAGCTAAGGTTTATGCTAAGGACGTTTATCGGAGCTCTCGATAAAGCGTCGGCTACTACATTTTCTACTCCTTTTTTATGCTTAATTGTAAAGTCAAAGGTCTGAAGGTACATTGCCCATTTAACTAAACGAGAATTTGGTTCCCTAATATTAAACAACCACTGTAAAGCCTGATGGTCAGTGAGGACAGTGAATTTACGACCTTCTAGAAATGGCCAGTAGTAGGGACTATACAGATAGACATGGATCCAAGATGGCCGCCCTCCACCAAACTTTTCAGACAAGTCAGGACTAGCCCGAGCTCCTCCCTGTTAGTTTCAACCCCCATGACATCATCTTCTTAACTAAAAGCTATATTCAACCTTGACGTCATCCTGGTCCGAACCAGCTTTCTGTAGGCCTAAAGTTAATAAAAACACAGATTTTAAGACATCAAATATTTACTTTTTATAAGATGTACAGATATGCGTAATAAATAAATACAGAATATATATTACAAAATAATCAACAACCAGCAAGGATAAACAAACATGTTTTAAAGAGTTCATTTTTCACGTTGACCCTGTATCGTTATTTGACTCGGAAATGCAATCGGCGGAGGGACGTTTGGGTTTATTTTCTAATTGTTTTCTACTTCGCCGCTCAATTTCGTAAAGAGTTAACAAAACGTTGATTATTAACCCGTAAACAAAATAGAAAATGAGACACAGCATATTGGGAGGGCTACGATAGCAAATGATATTTAAATAGCTAGTACGTGCTATATGTAACATACTAGCGAGTTAAGCGGCAGTTCTAATTGGTTCCTACTTGTCCTATTAGGCAGCGAGTAAGTAAAGAGATAATTTCATTGGATAGGCTAATTAGGGCGGAGTAAGAAAATAAGCCTATAATTATAAGTCTGAAAAGAATAACAAATATACGAATAAAGTTTTTTATTAACATATGATATATACAATGTAATATAAAATAACAAATATTTATATACAAAAAAACCCCACCACCATTAAAAAAGACTAAACACCGGTCGAACCGAACCCCCCCACTGCCACGTGACGTCGGGGTCAGAATCTAGAAACAACATAAAAAATGTGTTACATATTGAACCCTAAATTTGAAAACTTAAAAAATATTTACCGCCGTTTCCACCGGTCTTAATAATAGAACCGGCGTAACAATCAATTGGGCTACTCTATCCCCCCGCCGAACAGAGTAGGGTGTCCCCCCGACATTGGCTATGACCACTTTTAGGGGTCCCCGATAGTCGGCCTCTATTATTGTTAAGAAATATTATATTTTTGGGCATTATAAAATAACTAATAAACATACCTATCGTCCCCTCGGCAACAAACAGCCCTTGGGCCGTTAAGCTGCTACGGCCAACAATGCGGCCGTAGCTGTCCGCCGGCAGCATAACGCCTAACCCAGTCGATACTATTTTGATACCGTGAGGGTCAATTACGGTATCGACTGGACAATATAAGTCCAGTCCGGCCGACTGGGGAGTGGCACGACGGGGAATAATCGCTGCCGGATGGATTTTGATGACTGGCAGGCAGGGCAAACGAGAGGCGTTAGAAAAAGACATCTTGAAGTAAGCGGGACTGGTTATTCAGAAACAGAAGTTAAACAACTGATAACTTTCATTCTGAAATGCTGAGTTTATATACTAAATCATCGAGGTCAAATCTAATAGTGTCTAGCCTATACTTTCAAGATTCTAAAATTCAATAAATAGCAAAAAGTTAATTAGGCATAAAATTAGAAATCTCTCCAAGGTCTAAGTTACTTTTTTGTATGCAAAAAAAATTGTCTAGGCATAATTTAAATAATTTAAATGGCATTAAATTTGAATAATTTGCATGAGATCGCTTTATATAAGAAAAAACAATTTATTAGTGAAGGTTAAAAGTAATTACTTTAGGAGGAAAAGAAATTGTTTTTTTTAACATGAGTTAAATCTAAATAAATATATTTAAATAATTTAAATGACATTAAATTTGAATAATTTGCATGAGATCGCTTTATATAAGAAAAAACAATTTATTAGTGAAGGTTAAAAGTAATTACTTTAGGAGGAACAGAAATAGTTTTTTTAACATGAGTTAAATCTAAATAAATATATTTAAATAATTTAAATGACATTAAGTTTGAATAATTTGCATGAGATCGCTTTATATAAGAAAAAACTATTTATTAGTGAAGGTTAAAAGTAATACTTTAGGAGGAACAGAAATTGTTTTTTTAACATGAGTTAAATCTAAATAAATATATATTAATATTGAAATATTAGAGTTATTTTTTATATAGTTACATATACTAACACCCTTTATAATCTTTAGTATCAACTCCACAATAAAAAATGTATTTTAGGTTAAATTAAAAAATCGCTTATCGGTACATAATTATATTTTTTAAACTTTTAATAAAAGTAAAAAGCTATTGTGTTATAAAAAACCATGTCTGGGCCTGTGTTCTAAAAAAAATGGCCCTGAGATTTTGGGTATAAAAGCTCGAGCATCGGCATTGGATTGTCACAATCAAACTAGCAGTCATGAGTCAATTTCCTCAAAGCCAATCTTTATTCGACTCGCCACCATCGTCGCCCGGTGCTCGACAAGGATCCAGTAGCGGCCACCATAAAATACCTCAGTTCTTAAAACCGGAACCTGTAGAAGTGCTGATCGATTCCGACGACGAGACGTTCGTCCAAGACGTACTGCAAAAGCACGTCGTCGGAATCCACGGAATTGAGGGGTCGTACCGGCTGAGGAGCGACGGCCAGTACTTCGAGACAAAAATCCCAGCGCGAAAGGGCGATTACTTTGTAGACGTTAGCGTCTACAAATTCAAAGACATAAAGGACGCCCAGGCCGACAAGCTCTGGGAGTGTTCCCATAAGCGACTCAAGCCTGTCGTTGACGCTAAAAGCCGGGACGGCGTTAAGCTGCTGAACGCTTTCCACCGTTTGGTGGAAGACTTAAAGGGTGACGCTGAGGCCACGCAGCAGCCGCCCAGCAAAGTATGTATCTATTTAACAATGAATCTGTAAACCAAAACTTTTTTCCAATTGCTTTTTATTTTTGATAGAGATTTAAAAAATGAACAACAGCAGCAGCAGCAGCGGGAGTGACTCGGAGGGTAGTGAGGGAGAGGAACACGCGCAGGTAAACCGGTACTACACAATTGAGCGGCAGATTGACAAAACGAGTCGCAAGTGGCATTGTAAACAAATCGATTTGCGTATAGCTTTTAAAAATTTGAATGACATTCCAACGCGAGATTTTTTTCGAAAAATTCTCGACGAAGTTATACGTAAATTAGTAACCGAGAACCGTGGGTATAATCGGGTTCGATTTGTTTTAAGCTCCCCCGGATTGACGACCCCCGTTAATATTAAATTTATAAAAATTGACAAATTCACCAGTAAGCGAACTATGCGCACCATCTATAGAGTAACGCAATCTAGTCCAGACTTTTTCTTTAATGGGGAAGATTTTCAGTTTGACATTATTTTTCTAAACTTGGATGCAAATATAGGGACTTATTATAAATCCATAAAAAATAGAACTTTGGTTAATTTGGATTATTTCGTTAAACAAAATAACCAATTTATTTTTATGGAGAACAATGATAACCTTTGTTTTGCTCGGAGTTTAGTTCTGGGTAAAGAGCTGGCCGAACGCAATTTTTATCAACAAAATAAGCAAAGCCCGCCCTTTAACCTGGAAAATTTCCTCAAACTGAAACGCAATAGCACCGTCAAGGTAATATTGCCAAAATCTTGCACCGAAAAGTCGGCGTCCCCGAAGGTTTCGTTACTCTAGAAGATATTCAAAAATTTCAAAATTATTTAGCTCCCCATTATCGGATCGTAATAGTTGATGCTGCGAACAATTTTACCATATTTTTCAAAGGACCCCAAGCTCCTAAATTTATCTATCTCTTAAAAATTGGCGACCATATCCACCCCAAGAAAACTTGGCATGGTATGATGGGGGGTTGTATCTCTTGCGATTTATGCTTGAAATCTTTTTACAAATACGAATTGTTAAAAGAGCATAAACGCCCCGAGGATACAAAACCCTATATATGCTTTCGGTGCCAAGGAGAAGCTTTTCATTTAACCAAGGAAGACGTTTTAAAACGTTGCAACGAATGCCATCGCTACTTTTTCCCGGGCCCATGCTTTGACACTCATTTACTTAATGGCACCTGCGCTAGTCAAAAACGATGTTTAGAATGCGGGCGGCTGATGGGTGACGATCACGACTGTAATCCCGAATGCTCTCAGTGTAAAATAGTTCATCCGCCAGGTGAACATTTTGTTATGCCTTTGGAAACCAAAATGAAAGCCTCGCGGTTTATTTATTACGACATTGAGACTATTCTCAGAAATAATATCCACGTCCCCATTTTATTAGTTTGCGACGTCGAGACTGAAGCTGGCTTTGAAACCAAAATTTTTTACGGCGCCAATTGCGTCGAGCAATTTTTAAATTATTTATTTAGCGTAGAGCAGGTCGTTTTGACTGGACAAAAACGTAAAACGTACCAACCGCGCTTTACTAACACTCAAGTCGTAGCTCATTACGCGAAAGCTTTTGATAACTTTCTAATTCTTAACGCTTTAGTTCATAGACACGTCACCCCTGCTGTTATCTTAGACGGCAGTAAAATTTTAATGATTCATCTTGAGGGACCGCAAATTAGATTTCTCGATAGCTTTAATTACATTAGTCAACCTCTGCGTAATTTCACCAGCATGTTAACCTCGGCGATGTGGCAAAAGGATTCTTTCCATTTGATTTTCATACCGAGGAAAATCTCAATTACATTGGCGTCATCCCTGAAGCTTCGTACTTTAACGTAGCTCAAATGAAAGCCAATGATTATCGAGATTTTCAAACTTGGTACGCGTCAATGGAAGGATCTATTTACAACATCAAAGAGGAGCTTATTAAATATTGCATTCAAGATGTCCGAGTCTTAAGACAAGGCGTCGAAGCTTTTAGAAAAATTTACTTAGATCTAACAAAATTAGACCCTTTTTGCTTAAAAAATATCACTTTGGCAGGTGCTTTAACCACTATCTATCTTAACAATTACTATAAACCTTACAGCATGGGCATTGTCCCTTCTAACGGCTATAACGCAAAATTTAATCACAGTCAGATTAGCTTAAAATATCTCGCTTGGGTGGAGAAAACGGAAGATATAAAATTGCGAACGGCTTTAAGCTATGGCGGTGAATATCGCGTGGGGCGCTATTTAGTCGATGGTTACAGCCAAACTCCACCCAAAATCTACGATTTTCACGGTTGCTACTTTCACGGATGTCCATGCCAAAAACTTAATGCCTACAATACCCAACTTAAAGCCAGCAACAGATTTTTGTACGATCGGACGCTAGATAGAGAGCTGTTTATTAAAGAGAAGATGGTTGGGTATGAATATACCTCCATCTTTGAGTGTCAATTTGCGAAGCTTTTAAAAGAAAACGCCGAAGCTAAGGCTTTCTGCAAAAGTTTAACTTTTCGACCTCAAATATCAGCCCGTAGCGCTCTCTATGGGGGACGAACGGAAAATTTTGTTCTTAACTGCCACGTGCAAGGTAAGGAGAAAATTTTCTACAAGGATATTATTTCTTTGTACCCGAAAGTTTGTCGCGATTGTCCGTACCCTAGCGGCCACCCCATAATCTATAACAGAGATTTTGACAAATCGCCAGGGTGGTATTTTGGCGTTATGAGTTGTCGTCTGCTGGCCCCTCAAGATCTCCACATCCCCTTAATTCCCTTTCGCAGCGGTGGTAAATTAGCCTACGCCCTCTGTCGCACGTGTCTAGAATTGCGAGCGAAAATTTGCGATCACACTGTCAATGAACGGGCTTTCGAATCAGCTTGGCGTGACGGTGTGTACTTGGTGCATATTGACGGGCGACTGATATTGTATTTATAAAGTTTTAGTCTTTTATACCTTGGGGTGATTATAAATAATTTCTCTGTTTTTAGATATAATTAATTGGTTGTTTGGAAATTCGGCCATGACAATGCACGTGACGTTTTCGGTTAGCGGAGAGCTAAATCTTAACGATAATCTCAAGTTACCAGTCTGTGGCATGGAATTTAGACCTAACGAAGCGAGATGTTCTCTACTCAAATCAAAAACAACGACAAAAAAGCCTTTCTTATATAAATCGTAAGAAATTATATTTCCCCGGTCAAGCCCTAATATCTCGAGCCCATCGAATAAAGAATTGTAACATCTAACGTATTGATTGTCGTCAAAATTAGGCGTAAACGGGATATCGGAATAATTTTGAGAATTTAAAGAGAATTGCATGAAATCGAGTTTAAAGTGTTGGAGATCCAGGGGGTTGGAAGTTGCTTCCCCTACAAATTTTTTATTAGTAACGAAAGCCACGACAGTTCGCGAGGGTAATTGCCCCGTAAACAAGCTGTCCCTAATAAAATCTTGCGTTCCGGTGGTTATTAAGAAATTTTTCATAACAATAGAGTTTACTTCGTAGCGAGCGTTTATTTCCGAATTTAACATCTGGGCGTGAGCTAGTTGCAGTTCGTGATTAACCTCAATTTCGCACGTAAACAAGGTGCATTCTGTTAAATCAATCTTATACTTTTTGCCCGCTTCATTGTGAATAATAGCGAAATCCGTGGAGCTTCGATGAAGTCTAATTCGCACCTCGATATTATCTAGTAAGAATTTGGGCGTTTTGAACATATCCAAAAATAATTCGCCAATTACATCGCACGTCTTTGATTTTGCCACGCGTTTAGCGCGACGACCAATACCATTATCTTCCTTGTTAATATTGGCGTCTTCTAAGCAAATGAAAACCACCATTAGCAACTTTATTTTCTATAAGAAAAACTATTTCAAGGATCTCTTTGAAATGTTAACCACATATTAAGGTTCTGAATTGTAGTTCAGAGAAATGTTTTCAAAAGAGTAAACATAATACGAAAAACATTACAGCCAATCAAAAAAACCACTCTTATACATTAAAGTCAGTATCAAGTCTAATCTAAGAGAGCTACCGCTGCCTTTTTAATCATTGCAGAAATAGCCACTCAACTGTGGGCCGTCTATTTCAGCCCGTGGTAGAAATTTCTTAAACCAGGGCATATATGGCTTTATATAGATTAATCCGTATTTATGCATTTTTTGCATATATAGTGAACCTTAGTTAAAGTGCTAAAGAAATAGACACTCCGTAGGAGGATGAACCATTTTAGAGTACACAGCAGATTAAACTATGACACTCACCAAGGTAAAGCGGTTTTGCCTTATCGAAATTTAAACGAGAATGTTTAACGACGTTGTTTGAATTAGACGAGGAGATTCAATGCACCGTGTCCCCCTGTGTTCAACTAAATGGTTATAACTGAAATGATATTCTGCTGTGCCAAGTCCAAAAACCATTACGATATTGTAAGACAATTGCATTTTTAAAATAAACCCGAGAAAAACATAATAATGATCTTCGGAAATGACTTTCATTTTGTTTTTAAAGCTGAGTAAATTGGTATTAAATGTAGGGCTTATAAAGGAAGGTTTGGTTAAATCTACGCACACGACACGAAAACGATAGCGATATTAAGTTGTTTTCTAACCATTATATGGGTCCTTGACGCCTCATTCGTAGTTGCAAAGGAAAAGGCACAAGATGAAATTTGTAAAAATACATTTGTAGACGCTGCCACTAGTACCAAAGATGGAAGTTTACTTGTTTAAAGGTAAGTCTACGTTGAGGAGAACTTAGATTTTAGAAAGTATTTGTCAAGCTTGTCAGAATTGTAACAAGATGACATATCCCACATTTAAGCATCCATTCTTATTATGGAACAAGAAATATCTTATAATAAATTTTCTTTAACTACATCGAATCATACTATATTAACTATAGCTAATTTCTGACACTTAATTTGATGTAGGTGATTATACGTGGAAAATAGGTGAAAATGGTATACATCATGGCTATCCTAACTTATAGTGGAAGAATGGAAAGGTATGGAAGCCGGACCAATTGACGCTGCATTCACATGGCTTGATGACAGAACTTTCTTCTTTAAGGTTGGTTGTTTTGATGTAAAACACCCTTCCAATACACCCTTTTCAGAAGTTGTTGGTGAAAGAGAGTAGGGAGTTTGACCCCCATTTTTGTTAATGACATATATCGAGGCTAA
>JAEQBA010000811.1:0-72055 GCA_019434445.1 Phalangium opilio
ATCTCAACTAATGTAATAACAATAAATGGGAATTCTTTTAAATTTGATTTTGAAACAAAAAATTGTACAACGGACACTAATTTAACTCAATATTCTAATAAATCTCTATAAATTACTGTTCAATCTATATATTAATGACCTAACCCTAACTGACGATTTAGACTCCACCACACTATACGCCGATGATACCTCGATCCTTATGGGCGACCCTAATCTAGCAACTTTAGAAATTAAAATTAATAGGCAGTTAGATAAAATACAAAAATGGTTAACTGATAACTCATTAGAATTAAACACTAACAAAACCGTCTACATGACCTTCGCAAATAAAAAACAAATCCCGTAGCTATAACTGCACCATAAAGATTGACACTACTATATTAAAAGAAGTAGAGCATTACAAATATTTAGGACTTATGTTTGATTCAAAATTGAACTGGTCTCAGCATGTTAACAACATTGCTAGGAAGATAAGCTACCATGTGAACCTAATATCTAAATGTAGACAAATACTTAACAAGAAAGTACTACTACAACTCTATTACTCCCTTGTATACTCGCAAATCCATTACTGTGCTTTTATCTGGACCAATACTACAGAATACAACCTCCAACGTATATATATAATTCAAAAACGGGTCATACGAATTATAGCAAACAAGCCATTTAGAGAACACACTCTCCCTTTATTTCAAAATTTTAAAATATTAAACATCTATCAAATAAAAACCTACTGTTCCTTGCTATTCATATTTAAATCACTAACGAGAAATTCTTACAACCCATTTGAATACAGTAAACTGTCCCGATATTTTACTAGGAACAATCATATTCTAGATGTCTCTCCCGCTCGTACGTCCCTCAAACTAAATTCAGTTTTTAGCCACGGAACAAAATTGTTTAATACCCTAAATCCTCCGGCATCTCTAAGCCTTAATCAATTTAAAAAATTATCAAAAGAGTTTGCTATGAGTAATTAATCCATTGAATATGATCTCATAATTAGAAACTTGTAAACTTGTTAGGAAAAGGCAACTTTTTAAACTAATTCTAAACTAATTCATTGTAACTGGTCACATAACTGTTAACTAATTTATTATGACTGACCAGGTAATTTTAACTAACTCGTTGTAATTAATCAGGTAAATTTTAAACTAATCTACTGTAACTTATCAGACAATTTTTAAATAATTTATTGTAGCTAATCGAGCAATCTTTACTAGATCGTCTAAGGCTAAATAGACAAATATAACAAATTTTCAAATTTACAAGCAAATTTATACCTCTTGCTAAATTGCTATAGAAAAACTTAATAGGGGCTAACATCTAAGTTAATATGAGTAACGTGGCCTAAAAGACGCCTCTGCGACTTGGCCTCACCTAATTGTATCCCACTATGTTTTAAAGGACAAATAAATTAAAGTTATTAAAGTTATTATTAGGTCATATGTAACGTAGCTTTGCGCGTGCTGACAAGAGAGGAAAGAAATACTCATTTTCAGGATTAAAATCTTGGGATATTAGATCCTTAACATGGATATTTCTTTCGTCTCTTGTCAGCACGCGCAAAGCTACGTTACATATAGACCTAGCTTTGTGCATGCTGATAACCGAAGTTGGAACGGAGTGTATATCGAATAACAAGAATAAGCTGGAGTCTGAGATTGGGAGTTGCCTATCCTGTAGAGAGAAAATAAATTTACTCACGGGCATCCTTTATCCATGGTCTTACGCGATTGGTCTTTGCTTCAAATTTTATATAATAGATTGAATCCGTTTTTATTTTTAAAGTCATTTGAGATAGAGCCTCAGTGAAAAATCCAGGATTTGAGCAGAGAGCTCTTATAATTAGTAGAAATTTCAAGAATCTATACAAAATTCATTATATTTCCCTTTTTACCCCACTTTTAACTGAACTATAGAACTTTTAAATGTATGGTATTTTAGGAAATACCTTCCCTATGAATTTGATGGCAATATCACAATGCCCAAATCTTTATATTCCTAGATTAACGACTGAGGTTTCATCTGGCACCTCAAGTGAATCAGCATCCCCACCATCGGAGAGGGATATAAACTTAGTAGAAGATGCTGTTTTTCGCGAAAAATTTGTATCTGGTGGATTTGGAAAAAACAATATACAACATCATTTTACCTACAAAGGCAGCTACAAAAAAAATAATAGCGACACTTCCAAGAAGGTGATGCTGAAATGCAATTATTGCGCATCAAGATATGGCCTGATATCGTCGGACAGCGCAAACAATTTTGAGAGGCACATTAAAGTAAGTTATCAAGTTCTTAATCGGTCGTGTAATCTTATTAAAATGTCATGCAATTCATAGAACAAACATCCTAACGTTGTACTTCAAGCGAAATCAGCGAAAAGAATTTCTGAAAATTGGCTTCCAGGTGCTGAAGTCAGAATTTCAAAGAAAGTTAAGCTTTGCCATCCAGAACAAATAGCATACAAAAATGCTGTTGTTGACTTTGTATGCTTAAATGGGCTACCATTTAGTATGGTAGATGGTGAAGGTTTTAAAATTTTTTTAAACGTTGTTGCACCCCACCTGACTGTACAGTGCCGCAAAACTGTAGTGAGGGATTTGGAGGCTGCTGTTAATCAACTGAAGCCAAAGATTAAAGTAGGCTTTCATTAATTTAGCCAGTATTTAAAATTCTAAGTGTAATTTTTTTTTGGGTTTTCAAGGAACTCCTAAGCCACGTAGACCAAAAAAATATGCATCTCACGTTAGATTTATGGAGCAGCCGTCAACGGCAGTCAGTAATTGGAGTGAGGTGCCAGTTCATCGATAAGCAATGGAAGTTTCAAAATGTTCTGGTAGGGTTTACTCAGTTTGCTGGCAAACATACTGGCGAAGCAATTTTGGCCAAATTAAAAGAGGTCTTAGCCGAAGTTGGTGTCAATGAGTCGCAGGTATAGCTATACGTTAAATAACAACATTATATACCAATCTAAATCTTAACTAAGCATATTAAATTTTATTTTCAGATCTCCTGTGTTTGTGCAGATAATGCGGCCAACATTACCAAAGCATTAAATATGCAGAATGTATTGCCTGATGAGTGGTGGTGTGAATTAGAGGAGCCAGATTTAGCTTCGGATTCCGAGGCAGACCCTGGAAATATCTCTCTGGATGAAGGTAAAATTATTTTCTGAACAAAAAAATCATGTCGCTAAATATTATAACTGTTACTTTGGCAGCTTGGGGTTCAATGGGAGCTATTTTCGAGGAAGAAGACTCGGAAGAATCTGACTTTGAGGAGGCGTTTGATAGGAATCCATGGTTACGGATGAGATGCATTGCCCACACATTGCAACTTGCAATCAACAGCGCGATTGAAAAAGACGAAAAGGCAAAACCCTTGCTGGAGAAGCTCCATAAATGGACAAATTTCTTTCGGCGGTCGCCTAAATGGAGCGAAGAACTCAAACTGAAAACCGATGGTAGGGAATTAAAACTCGCAGGAGGAGTAAGGTGGAACGCCTTGTTTTTTGCCTTAGAGAGATTTTGTGAGGTAAGCTATTAATTCACATATCTCAGATGTATCTTTAATGCAATATGATATTATAATTTACAGGATGGTATACTGGAAGGGGTAAATCACGTTTTCAACAAAGCGCGGAAAGACACCAAAAGTCCAGTAAAACTGGATTTTGATTTTCCAAGTGATGATGACTTTGAGGATGCTAAAGACCTCGTTCAGCTCTTAAAGCCACTAAAAATTTGCACGGACAAGTTTCAAACGAGTGGGCCCATTGCTTCAAAAGTTATAGGAGAACTTTTGACCCTTTTTCAAGATGTTTTTAATGTGGAAACTGCGAAGTTTATTATTCTCAAGACGAACATATTAACAAACTTGGAAACAAGGTTTCATTCAACACTTGATGATGAAATTTACATTATGGCTTCTTTTCTGGACCCTACGCAAAAAACACTCCTGTTTGACAGTAAGTGTGACTGTGACTATTAAATGAATATTTTGAAGGTCTGCTTCCGTGTAGAAAGGGAAATAAGCTGCCTAGTAATACTGGTCGGCTTAGAAGTTTATAAGTGTGTGATAGTACCAAACAAATATTTAAATATTATTTTAAATTTTAAGGTCAATATACCAGGCCGCAATGGAGAAGCCTCTTTCCAAAATTTAAATGCCCCAACAGACCAAGAGCCGAATTTGTTTTGCTCAAGCATTTGAATCTAGAAGGCTCGAGACTACCGACTTTGCCAGCGAATCAAGAAGGTGAACAAATGGCTTTCTCTCCATTTAGCCGGCTCAATCTCAAAGTTAAAAATCTGAAGGAGCACACCCCGGTGAATGAAATGAAAACGTATTTGATGGAAAACAGAAGCCAGCAAGAAAACATCGCCCTAGATTACTGGAGATCAAATGAAATGAAACTAACAACGTTAGCCAATCTCGCTAGGCGAATTTTGGCGGTGCCGGCGACTTCAGCTGACGTAGAACGAATGTTCTCGATTGCTGGGTTCATAATGCGAGCAAGGAGAAGTTCCATTACCTTAAAACATGTTTCAGATATTTTGATGTATAGAGGGTATAGAAATTTGGCCACCCAAGGCAAATAGGATTCCAAATAGCTAATTTTTATATTGTAAATGTTTTTTCTGCCCCCAGAGCAGTTTTCTTTGTAAATATCTGATTATTGGGTTTTTTATTATTTAATGTAAATTTTTTCTGCCCTCCTAGTACTTTTTTTTATTTTTTTTCCTACCCTCGTAGTAGCCACCCAAGGCAAATAGGATTCCAAATAGCTAATTTTTATAATGTAAATGTTTTTTCTGCCCCCAGAGCAGTTTTCTTTTTAAATATCTGATTATTGGGTTTTTTATTATTTAATGTAAATTTTTTCTGCCCTCCTAGTACTTTTTTTTTAAATTTTTTTCCTACCCTCGTAGTAGTTTTTCTTATAATTATTTTCATTACTTTTATTATTTGTGAATTTTTTCTGCCCCAGGGTAGTTTTTTTGTTTAAATATTTGATTATTTGTTGTAAATTTTTTCTCCCCACATGCTATTCTTAAATTGTTTCGACCCTCGTATCGTGTCGAAGTTTTTGTTGGAATTATTTTTATTGCTTTTATTTATAATTTGTGAATTTTTTCTGCCCTAGTGCCTAGCATTTATTATTTTATTTATATTTATTTAATATATCAGATTATTCATAATTAAAAATAGTTTCTTTTACTTGATTTGCAGTTTAATTGTCATAAAAATAAGCTTATCAGTTCAGTCATATAAATTTTACTAAGAATAAGCTCATAATTTTATAGCAAATTAGTAACTCTCGGGAACAAACAAAGTGGTTACTGGTTACTTAAGTTTCTCCTAGAATGAGATAAGCTCAGGTTTCGGCCTCTCGGGTGGGAGATTCCGCGCACCGAGTTACAATGGATAAAGAATGCGCGTGAGAAAATTAGTTTTCACGCTATAGGGCAGGCAACTCCCTATCTCGAGCGACAGCTTATTCTGTATATACTTTGTTACAACATCGGTTGTCAGCAAGCGCAAAGCTAGGTCTCTATGTAACGTAGCTTTGTACGTGCTGTCAAGAGACTAAAAACTTCAGGATCTAAAGTATCCGCGAGTTTTTTTAGCTCGAGTGCACGGACCTCTAGGCCTTAGTTTCAAGTACGTGTGAAAATGCCTACACCTACTACACGTATTTGAAACTAAGGCCTAGAGGTCCGTGCACTCGAGCTAAAAAACTCGCGGATACTTTAAATCCTGACGATCCTGAAGTTTTTAGTCTATTGACAGCACGTACAAAGCTACGTTATATAGAGACCCAGCTTTGCGCGTGCTGACAACCGATATTGTAACAGAGTATATACAGAATAAGATGTCGTTCGAGATAGGGAGTTGCCTGTCCTATAGCGTGAAAACTAATTTCCTCACGCGCATTCTTTATCCATGGAGTTGCCAACCTTGGCTACGCTTACACGTGACCACACAAAAAAAAAGAAGAACGGGTTTTTCATGCTAGCTCCGGCCTTAATCCTTAAAACTAAGAAACGCGGTCCGCGGAATCGCGGATCATGTAGGAAAAGTTGTACCTAGTTTGTAGAAATTGTCTTTTAGCACTAGAAAAATTATTCATGTTACCACATATTGCTACAACTACAATAGCTGCCTAAGCAGCACAAGAAAATCTAGTCAACCTTTAATGGATGGAGATCACTGTAGTGACTGCACACCTAAATTTCATAAGATATGTTTGATAAGTTTGTAACTGGTTACTGAATGCTGAGACTGAGAGCTTGTCATGATCAAGTTACGTAGGTGAAAAGTCATAGATTCTCATAAAGAAACGCGAGTCAATTCTGGGCCCTGGTGTTGGCGTCTTTCTCGAACTGCTTTCTAGCATTACGAAGTATGGGTAGTGTCATACTTATGGAACAAAATTTAAAACTCTTAATGATATTTCTTAATTTTGTTAACTCGACTCTCCCATGGGCTCTAGTCGAATCTTAAACACTTTTCCAATTATTTTTTTGGTTTTGGGAAAGGGTAAAAAACCGGTCCCATTATCACAGTTTTATCTAAAAACCTGGTATCATTCCGACAACCCTTAAAACAACAATTTTGAGTTTTTTGACTGCGAACCATTTTGATCATAACATTTACTATTATTAATAATAACAAATGTTCCGTTAAAGCCCTAAAAAATGCAACGCCAGCCTTAAGCCTTTATCAAAAATGAAACCAAACTAGCAGATGCAGACGTCGATGATTGATGAGTCACAATTCACAAATCACCATATTTCTCAGACTATCCTACTCCTACAGTCTACTGTCCCTACATCATGACGATGATCATCTCACTGCCCCTGTGGCCACCCACAGCCCTGAGCCCACACACGCCACACCTCGGTTAGGGCAACTTTCCAGCGCCACCAAAGTGCAAACCGTGAAACTATAATTTTTTAAGTAAAATATATTATTAAATCTGGTTTATAATCATAATGTATTTATGTATTTTTAATTTTTACTGTAGTAATACTAATTTATTTAGCCTTAAAAATTAATGTTAATAATTAAGCTTTTATTTCGAAAATTAGAAGACGCAAATATTCTTCTTTCCTCTACCTTCTTTAACATTAGCCTTCCCTTCAAAAGAAGGAAGATTTTGTTCCAAGGGAGGAGATCTTCTAGAAAAAGGAGAGACTCTCCATCCCTAGGAATCTTCCCTCTAACCATAGTAGGTTTCCTTCTAAAGAAGGTAAACTCTTCTTCAGAGCAAGCGCCTTCTTTTCCAAAGAAGAAAACAATTTCTTCTACGGAGGGGAACCTACAGTTGAGAAGGGAGCACACCACTTCCAACCTTAGACCGTCAGCCTCTCTGAGTAACTCACCCCCTTCTTCTCTCCTGCACCGCTACTCTTGGACGGGGAAGTGGACAGAGAGAATTTTTCAAACAGGTTCTGAGAAGGTGAAGCGGGATTTGCTTGTGTCGCCCTCTTCGTCGTAGAAGGGGAAGATTGGAAGCGGGAAGAAATCGCGAAAGGCCCACCACTGGGGTGGAGCAGCGGGAACAAACGCTTTTGGCAGATGCGATTTTTTTAGGCGCGAGAAAAAGATTGAACTTTCATCTTCTACTCTCCGCTTTAAGCTTAATTCTCGAGCACATGTAAACGAGCCTTTATGCTTGTGAAATGGTAAGCGAAATCTGTGATTAAAGTTTAAAATAGACATGTGCAAAAAGTGCTTTATTCATATCAACTCGATTACCGAATATCTAAATTTGACCAAAATTAACAAAATATTCTCTTCATGATTAAAAATCTTGTTTAAAGCAGCAAGCCATCTAATCCTTATTTACCATCTTTTTTAAAAAGTAGGTTGATACCTCTTTCAGTAGATGATTGATTGATATTTCAGTTTCATTGATTTTTTTGTTCAGTGTCCCTCCTCCGCCAACTAGAATCATATATATGGAATAGAGAAAGAGGCCTTAGCACCTTCTGCCAGCTGTACTATCTTAGCACATTGGAGCCTAGCAATTTTTCGTTCTTGTATTAATTATATCCATAATTTACGATACTGTATTTTACTGATCATATACCCCGTTAAAACAAGTTTAGCCAAAATGTGATGGGTGTATCGTTCCCAAGTTGTCGTTCAATGATGCACTTGCCATGGAAAGGAACGAACCTAACAGTGTCAATACTTTTGAAGGCCTTGTTCAAGCGCTAAACAAGGATCCCAAAGCGGAACAATACAGGTATGATACGAACATTCTTAATCGTAATTTTTTTTTGCAGGCCATTCTACCTGTGTGGAATACTTTGATTTTCGTATCATGGTATATGATGCAGCATTTTATGGCGGATATGAAATCAATCTTCTTAGATGGAACTTTCGAAGTTATTTTGAAGGCGGCCCACCAAAGCATTACGTCAGCGATTTTTTCCTTTTGATCGCGATAGCAAGATTTTATTCTTATTATTTTTTTAAATACGTATTCCCTTTTGTGTACGCTTTCATGACCAGAAAAACAGCGGGAGCGTATGATGAGGTTCTTGATTTCTTATGCCGAGAATACCTCAATTTTCAGTCTACTGACATCATGACTGACTTTGAAATGGGAAATCAAAGGAGTTTGCATGACCATTTCCCTTTGGCGAGGCTACGTGGGTGTTGGTTCCACTACACATAGGTTATCGTTTTTAAATTCCATTTCAAAAGAAGAGAAAAATTCCAAACCCGTGAAAATTTCTTCAGGCGATTTATCGCAGAGTCGCCGCGAGCCCTGAACTTCACCGTCATTATAAGACAGGGAGGGACTTGCCACGGGAACAGAACAACATCCGCGATTTAATCAAAATGATGATGGCGTTGCCTCTTTTGCCAGCTGTCCAAATTCAAGAGGGAATGGACGTAATATTGAATGGCATTGGTAGACCCTTTCGTGACCATGCGGTAAAAATTTACAGAACTATTTCGGTCGAGCTTTATTGCCATCTTTTGACAAATGTTTTTTTTTAGTTGAATTTAGTTGACCTGAATAGTATCAATACTTTGGGTCGCTACGTTCAAGATTATTGGACAGATAATGTGACACCTTTCGTAATTTCCGTCCACGGGGTTCGAAGGCGAAGAAACAACGATGTGGAGTCTTTCCACGCTCAGTTGAACAGGGACTTCAGGGCAAATTTTCCATGCGTATGCATGGTTATTTACAAGTAAATACGTGAAAAACTATCAATTTCGATTCTTAAGCTAACGTTGTGTATATAAAAAAAAATCTGAGATAAATTGAAGACAGAGCGCGTAAAGACATTGAAATAGCAGAAGAGAGGAGGTCCATTCGAACAGGGCATAACGCGTCCCATCTAAATAACAAGTAAGTCGGGATAACACAAACAATGTAAATACTTTGATAATGATAAACTTAAACCAATCCGAATTTTATAGTTGCCTAGCAATAGTAACTGATAAATGTTCAACAGTTCTTACGTCATGCAAGACATCCAATTAATACAGGTGCTGATGTTGGAAATGGAGAACCAGAAATTGGTCTGTAATATTAACATAAATTTAACCTTTATCCATAATGGGGTCTGTTTCAGCAAGCTATAGAAATGAACACTGTTTTGAATGCTGTTGAATAAGACCTCTGGTTCTATATTCGAATAGATTTTCAATATAATAGTTTTATGCTTATCTCAATTTTAACAATTTGCAGAGAAAATACCAAATGTAAATTGAATACCCCCTATTCCTGTCGCGCAGCGCATCCAGAATCTTTGTCGCCCCACCCCGAAGTTCCTTTAGCCCACCCACCCCAAACACTAGGTTTCAAAAACCCATATATTCTCAGTTCCCAAACACTAGGTTTCAAAAACCCAGATATTCTCAGTTCCTAAACATTAGGTTTCGAAAACCCAGATATTCTCAGTCCCCAAAACACTAGGTTTCAAAAACCCAGATATTCTCAGTTCCTAAACACTGGGTTTCAAAAACCCAGATATTCTCAGTTCCCAAACACTAGGTTTCAAAAACCCATATATTCTCAGTTCCTAAACATTAGGTTTCAAAAACCCAGATATTCTCAGTTCCCAAACACTAGGTTTCAAAAACCCAGATATTCTCAGTTCCTAAACACTAGGTTTCAAAAACCCAGATATTCTCAGTTCCCAAACACTAGGTTTCAAAAACCCAGATATTCTCAGTTCCTAAACATTAGATTTCGAAACCCAGATATTCTCAGTTCCAAAACATTAGATTTCGAAAACCTAGATATTCTCAGTTCCCAAACACTAGGTTTTGACAACCCAGATATTCTCAGTTCCAAAACACTAGGTTTCAAAAACCCAGATATTCTCAGTTCCTAAACACTAGGTTTCAAAAACCCAGATATTCTCAGTTCCTAAACACTAGGTTTCAAAAACCCAGATATTCTCAGTTCCTAAACATTAGATTTCGAAACCCAGATATTCTCAGTTCCCAAACACTAGGTTTCGAAAACCCAGATATTCTCAGTTCCTAAACACTAGGTTTCAAAAACCCACATATTCTCAGTTCCTAAACACTAGGTTTCAAAAACCCAGATATTCTCAGTTCCTAAACACTAGGTTTCAAAAACCCAGATATTCTCAGTTCCTAAACACTAGGTTTCAAAAACCCAGATATTCTCAGTTCCTAAACACTAGGTTTCAAAAACCCAGATATTCTCAGTTCCTAAACACTAGGTTTCAAAAACCCAGATATTCTCAGTTCCTAAACACTAGGTTTCAAAAACCCAGATATTCTCAGTTCCTAAACACTAGGTTTCGAATTTAGTTGACCCGAATAGTATCAATACATTGGGTCGCTACGTTCAAGATTATTGAATAGATACTGTGACACCTTTCGTAGTATATATATAGCCTGAATAGCCTAGGGAGCGGAGGTTAGTTAGTCCGTGGTACTCTAGTCAGGAAGTTAGTCAGTGGGACTCCTATTCGACACCCGAGTGGCTAACATCTGTCGCCGGCAGCAATAGACGGTCGCCCTTCCGACCCTCTAACGGTTAAGTTACTATTAAATAGGAAATTCCCGCGCTCTTACTCTAGTCGCGTACCGTTTCAAGACCAAAGACACAGTTTCCACGGCTCTAAACATTACTGTAAGTGTTATGTTTCTTTAGTACGGACATTCCCTACTGGCGCTTCCCAATTTGAGTACTTTACGTTGTAAATAGCATTATCATATACTAAAATTAACTAACCCCATAATATTTTTTTTTCTATGTATAAACTAACCCAACCAGAACCTGGTATAATAAAAGATAGAATTTTTGCCACCTAATTTTGTCTTATTATTTCTTACTCTGTAAACCTCAGCTTTTTAAGCAAATCGGTTACAGGGGAGAAATAATTGGCGAACTTGACAGGACCTCGAACATTTTCGTGAGTTGGGTTAGCGTTAATTTAAATTAAATTTAATATATTGGATAGCCTAGGCTTAAAGCCATTTTTAGGCTTATCGGTTAGTGCGGTTTTTTTTCCCCTCCGATAAACCAGTTAGACAATGTGGCGTAGTAGGGTTAATGCAACCCCGGATTCCGACAGTGAATCGGACGTTTCCCCCGTGTTGGTTGCAGGAGCTAGTCGCCCTAATAGGTTAGCCAATCAGAGAGACGCTAGAGCTAGATCACGTGATCTTCAACGTCTCGCCGCGAGACGCGCTTTGCTAGAACCAAGCCCTGCACAAAGTGATCTTCATCTAGCCGCTTGTTTTAATCAATTACGCCTCTCTGATCCTATTTTATCTCAACCACCAGCTATGAGTAATCCGCCCATTACAGTAAGTCAAACTGGTTATCCATTTTCTACTATTAATCCTAATGTACCGCGAGTTAGGTTTAGTACAACACAGACAGGTGTAAACCCCTTTTCTGTTGCGCCTTCACAACCGAGGCTTACCACTAATACGCATGCCAATGTTAGTGTGCCAAGCTCGTACGTGACAGTTAACACTAGGCCTATATCAAGTACCACTTCAGTGTTAGGACAACCGCCTGTGGTTACCACTAGTAGTTATCCTTCCACGAATCCATTTGTGACAATACCACCCATTTCAAACATTTCCTCAGTGTTAGGCCAACCTACAACTTCTGGTCCTTCACACTTTGTTCCTCAAGGAACTTTACCAGTAGCGGGTCGGGGTTCTGTAGTTTCCTATGGACCTTTAAATTCAACCCCTATTAATCCATTTTTGCCTGTTCCGGCACCAGATACAGCATATGCCATGTTAAGTGCTAAGCTTACTGAAATAACAGACTTAGTATCGACTTATGTAGCTTCTAGTACCACACACAATTTGAATGCTACTGCAGCTTTAAATTTGTCACATGGTGCTAGAGTACTAAAAAAAGATTTTACATTTAACGGTAATTGTGCAGAGGCTGCCAATTTCCTGTATCAATTAGACGGTTTTCAATTACTACATTCGTTAAATGACATGGATCTTTTAAGATTAATGCCTACCTTAATGGTAGATGGAGCACGTGTATGGTATCGGCAGGAGAGGATGGAGGAGGAAATGTCACTACTTAATTTTAAGCTAAGATTTCAGGCTTATTTCATGTCCGAAGATAAACAAAGGTTTATGAGGACAGAGTTAATTACTAGCAAACAAAGTCAGGATGAAAGTGTAGTTCAGTTTATTGAACGCATGCAAAATATGAATTTTGCTTTACGTAATCCTTTCGGGGAGTTAGAATTACTTCCCCCGTTAGAAGAAAACTTACGTCCTGACATTAGTTTGTACTTACAAAGAAATTACAATACCATTTCTGAGTTAAGTTTACATGCTCAGACCGTCGAATCTCGACTTAGGGCTTGTCAAACTAGAGTACCTGCTAGTTCGTCCAAAAGTGATAGTTCGCATGGTATGTCCGCAACTAGTCAGAATACCCAATTCACGTCTAGTAGCTCTAGGCTAGTATGTCACAAATGTGGGAAAGCGGGAGATATTCGACCTAATTGTCCATATCCTAAGAGGAATAAACCAGCCTCACCTTCTAGAACCAAGGGACCACAAGCTAGTAAGAAGAAAAAGGGAAACTAGATAGCAAGGAGGATAACAGAGGGTCCCTTTCTTGCAGTTTTAAAATCCCTCCAAATTCTTATATTGTTGCTTCTTCTAGCGTTAACCCTCAGACTAATTTGTCATTTGCCTTGCCGTTAAGCTTTCCCCATACTAGACTTATCCTAGCTAGAGTAGACCAGGGTTCTGACACTAGTTTCATATCAACTAAGGCATACTCAGACATCCTTATGGACCTTCACGACACAGACCCTGATACATATACACTAAACACCGAAGATTGCATCTTTTTGCCAAACGGGCAGTACTTCTTTACTAGTGGTAGTGTAGAATTAGAATTCACTATTTGTGGGACTTCATTCACACACTATTTTCACATTGTCCCTGATCTGTTCTGTGAGATCATTTTAGGTGCGGATTTCCTTATGAGAAACTTAGCTATCATAGACTTCCCTAGTGTAACAGTAACTTTGTTAGGTAAAAACTATTCTTTGTTACCAGCACCACCGATCTTAATTGGTACCATTGAATCGGCTAGTGAACAGCAAGACATTAGTCCTGCAGTAGCGGAAAGTACTATGACACCAATACAAATCCAGGATCTAAAACAGTTATTGTTGAAGTTTCCTGCGGTGACTACAGCTAAGCCTGGTCGAACTCACACGACTACACATACTATAGATACAGGAGACAGTAAGCCTATAAGTACTCTTGCTATAGATGCACAGAAGCAAAAAGAGCATTCACTAAGGAACATATAGACAAAATGTTGAAGGCGGGACAAATACGTCCTTCCCGAAGCCCCTGGTCCTCCGGAATTTGCCTCGTACCTAAAAAGGAAGGTGGATGGAGATTCTGTATTGATTACAGACCTCTTAATAAGGTCACTAAACCAGATCCCTATCCTCTTCCTAAGGTCGAAGACATTTTGTTAGGCCTAAATAAGCCAAAGTACATAACTTCATTAGATTTAATGAGTGGGTACTTTCAGGTCGTTATGGATCCTGATAGTATTTGCAAGACAGCCTTTGCTTTCCCTTTTGGAAAGTATGAATTTGTGGTGATGCCCTTCGGCTTGTGCAATGCACCCACCACTTTCCAAAAACTCATGGATGAGGTGTTTAGAGATAAATCTAAATTTACTATTTTTGTTTATTTAGATGATCTTATTATTACTTCCCGTACTTGGAAAGAGCACCTTAATGCGTTAGAATATGTTTTTAGACAATTAACCAAGGCTGGTCTTACTCTCAACTTAACGAAGTGTCACTTTGCTAAACCGTATATATACAGGTATACATGTAAACCCGGCTAAAACCATAGCTATTAAGCAGTTTCCTAGACCAACAGAAGTTAAGTCTCTGTCGCGTTTCTTAGGCTTTACGGGATGGCATAGTAGGTTTGTGCCCCATTATGCGGAGATAGTAGCTCCTTTAGCGTACGAACACCCAACGGGTCTGGAGTGAGCAATGTGAAGAAGCCTTCTTAAAATTAAAAGCAGCTATAGTACATGCTAATGAGCATCCTGTTTACCATTATGATCCCAGTAAACATACGTACCTAACCACAGATGCTAGCAACATTGGTTTGGGCGCTATGCTTAGTCAGAAAGTGGGAAAGGTAGAATACCCTATAGCTTACGCTTCTACCCTGCTTAATGCAGCGGAAAAGAATTATTCCACATACACTGTATAAAAAAAAGGGGTCGGAAACGCACCTTTAAAGGTGTTTTCTTCCCCCACAGGAGACGCACCCTTTTAGGTACAAATTCGCACCCTATATATAGGGTGTTTATAAATACCCTAGTATATGGGGTGTTTTTATATACCCTAAGGTGCTTAATAGAACCCTTAAAGGAATTTAACTGGACCTCAGAAATTCTGCTTAGGGTGTGAAAAAATACCCTTTCATCTTTTAAGGGTGCGAATCGAAACCAAATATGGTATTTACCTGTACCTGATAAATTCGGTTGGGGGGGTTCGAAAAAATACCCTTTCAATTGTTGGGGTGTGAATTGAAACCATTTATGGTATTTAAATGTACCTGATGAATTCTGTTATGGGATGGAAATTGAAACCAAATGCATTGACCTGTACCTGAAAAATTCCCCCTGGGGTGCAAGAAATGGCATTTCGGCCATTTACGGGTACTAACAAATATAAAATTTGCTGTGAAAGGTTTAATTATTATCATACATGGTTCTCTCTTATAGTAGAAAAATGTTGTTCACTGGTGTGAAAAACTTTGGCACTTTTGTGTGCCTAAATCGCTACGTAATATATATTACACAAGAAGTAATAAATTAACTTTTACATTAAGTCTTTAATTCGAGGTTCAGAGACAACAGTGTTATAATTCATTAAAAATAGTGAAATGACTTAGACCGCGAAATCCTAAACCAAAAACTTTAAATCATTTAAAAATGCAACAAAACTAGTATACAATCAGAACGTCACTTCGCAATTTTTCGTTTCTTCGTTATCTGCAATGGAGTACTTCTCAGAGGCAAGTTACGTTCACCATCGGCTTTATTAATCACCCGTTCTATAGCTGTTCTGTGATAAAATGGTGACTAGTCTTAAAAACCTTGCTTGGCACTTTCTATCCATTATCTACGCCATTTGTATCTCTATCCATACTGAAATATTATCCACAGAAGTTGTATTATAATTCTCATATATCCACCACTATGTTTAAAAGGAATTAATGAATAGCCATGCCTAAATCTACACGCAAAAAGAATTAAAAATTAGTTGTTCGTTATTTGATTTAATCTTTTAATCATAAATTAGTCTGATTTATTATTCATGGGCTCACGGCTTTTATTGAGACGTTGAAACTTCTCGAAGAAAACTTAAGTCAATAATTAAAATGGTTCACATCCGCATTGGCATCAGGGCTACGGTTGTCTTTAAATGTCCACGCGATTAGAAGTAGGCAACCTAAACCACAGCAAAATGAACCCAAACTTAAAAAACCTAGCCAAAACGTAAACCTAACCAATCGAACCTAACCCTAACCTAATTTAACAAACCGTGATTACTATGGATAGTTGCGAACGTATCCCGGTCCAAGCTGTTAAAACGGTTGGAATATTTTCATAAATAGAAGTTAAACTTACAAAAAGTTTAGTTAAAATAATTACCTTTCTTAAGTGGTTTGATAACAGTGAAACACAGACGCAAGTACACCGACCGTTAAGCCTATTTTGAATTTGAAAATCATCGCGCCTCGTGAATCTGCGTTCGCGAGCTAAATAAAAGAGTGCAACAGCGCGTGCGCTGTTGTTTGGGGTATAAAAATACACCCTTTTCCCATTAAAACACCCTTCATGGGTTAAACATCTACTAAGGGTATGATAATACACCATCAAATATTGAAAGGGTTTTCATTAACACCTCAGGAGGTGCTAAAACGCACCTAAAGGAGTTTTTTGACAAAAAATACCTTTTTAGGTGCAAATTTACACCCCCAAAATACCCTCTTTTTTACAGTGTATGAGAAAGAGTGCTTAGCTATATTTTGGGCTATTAATCGATTTAACCATTTCTTAGATGGGAAGGACTTCACAGTGATCACTGATCATAAAGCTCTACAATGGCTTTACGCACGCACTGACCCTTCATATCGCCTATTACGTTGGATTATGTATCTGCAGACTTATAAATTTAAGGTAGAATATCGTAAGGGCGTCGAAAACGTGGTTGCGGACGCGTTGTCCAGAGATATTCCTTCCGAAGGCTGTGTTAGGAGCTATACTTAGGCCCAGACCTAATCAGAACGCTATTCCTCCTCCACTGCCTCCTGCCATGGATACATTTAATTTAGCGGATATTGCGCGTGAACAGGCATTGGACCCCTCCATTCAAACTCTAAAGACAGACTTAGAGACTAACGATAGGATCAACCCCCTATTCGAAGTTGTTGATGGTTTAGTCTATAGGAGACGGTATGGTAACATGCCACGTAAAATATACCTGCCTACTAGTTTAAGACCACAAGCGTTGCACTTATTCCATACACATATGACTGCGGGACATAGAGGTAGAGATAGCACTTATGAACGTGTTAGATTCCGATATTATTGGCCTACACTACGTAAGGACGTCGCCTTATTTGTTGCCACTTGTTTAATGTGTCAGCAATATAAGGGACGGAACCGCAAAACACCCGGTATAATGCATTCGACCGTTGTCGAACAACCTTGGGATTTGGTAGGCGTAGATATCTTGGGTCCCTTACCACTAAGTCCTACGCATAATCGCTATATTTTAGTGTATGTGGATTATTACACACGCTATGTGCAACTAATACCTTTAAGGAATATTACAGCTGAGACAGTCAGTAAGACTCTCAAAAGTCTTATACTGCGTTGGGGAGCCCCGAAGGCTATACTTTCTGACAATGGGACGCAGTTTGTGTCCCGGGTTTGGAAAGATACGTGCGCGCTCTTCAACATTACTTGCACCTACACTACCCCCTATCACCCTCAAACAAACGCTCCTGAAAGAGTCAATAAATCCATAGGCATTATGCTAGGTATTTATGTAGGTAACGAACACCGCCATTGGGATCGAAATCTTGATCTGTTAGAGTTTTCTCTTAACACTACACCTCATGAAACGACAGGGCGCACACCGTTCTATTTAAATCATGGTAGAGAAGCTCGCTTACCCTGGGAAATAGCTTTGGAGCCTTTCCATCCTCCTGATTTAACCCAGGTTGGAGATAATCTAAAGACTAGAATTACCCAATTACAGGCCGATGTTCAAGCCGTTAGGACTCACATAGATCGTATGCAAGCTAAGCAACGATACTATTATAATCAGCGTAGGGAAGATTGGGACTTAGATGTGGGCATGTTTGTATGGAAAACCACACACCCCCTGTCCCATGGTGCTTCTTATTTCTCAACTAAGTTAGCTCCCAAATGGGATGGACCTTATCGCGTCATCGAGCGGTTGGATGAATTACGCTACGTGCTGGAGGAAGTGGCTACTGGTAAACGATCGTTGGAAAATATAGCTCATCTCAAGCTATGTAGAACAACCGATCAGTTCTTGCCGTCATCCAGAACCCGACCAGGAAGACCCGCCTTCAGGAGCATTGCACCCGACTGACTCAGAACCTGAGTCAGAAGCCGTTCCTGATGAGCCCACACTTCCGCAAGAGTCGCCTCATACCAGTTCACGGTGCTACACTTTAAGAGACTTGGCCTGTGCCAGTCCTAGCTCTCCTCGTCCAACTGCTCCAGCGAAGACGCCTTCCGCACAACTTCGACCACGTGTCACGGCTCATACTGGTCCTTACGACGATCATGGTCCTGTTTCACCACAGCCTGGTCCGAGTTCGGCACCACAGTATGTTCCACCACCGGATCTGGGAGGACCTGCCCGGATTACGCCCATCAGTCTGAAACGACAACGTCCTGCCACTTCTTCGTCGACTTCAACGGAACGGGAAGTTCCCTCTCCCAAGTTGGCTCGAGTTGGTAGTGTTTCGGGTAGGATTGCACTTTGCGATACCCCATCAACTAACAATTGTTTCTGACTAATTAGACCACGGGGAGTTCGAAAAAAATAGTGAAAAAATTCCTAGCCCGCCGCAAAATGGTCAAAAAGTTTTTTGAAAATTTTAAAGTTTCATGTACTTACCACCGTAAAGACCGCTGCGCGCCTTAACGCGTTCTGCACTCAATCTTGAAAAATTACTAGGGGGGGGGGAACATCATAACAAGGACTCGCGACGGAAATATAGCTATGCAATTTTAAGCACCCGCTGAAACATACTAGGATAGAAAAATATTTGGAGAGAACTCCAATTTTAAAAATGAACGATGACATTTTGGTAAAATGCGTAAATTATTTCGGAAGGAAATGAAGATAAACAACAACATTTTGTAAAAGGTGTAACATAATTTTGGAAGTAAATGAAGATAAAAAACAATATTTTGGAAAAGGTGTGATACTATTTGGGAAACTAAATAAATGTATACAATATTTTGGAAAAGGTGTGACATTATTTGAACAATTAAATAACCAAGCCTAAATCTATAACGTACCTTGACCTATCCGAACATAATTAAAAAGCTAAATCTATTCTAACCTAAGCCTAATTAATCTTAAGCCTAACCAGACCTAAAGTTGAAACACCTTAACAAAACCTAACCCTAACACACTATAAATACTACCCCCCCCCCCACTTGGAAACACCACTTCCATGAATCCCGAGCTAAGCCTAACTTCCGGCGAAAGGGCGTAAGGTGGATTGTAGTTTGGCCAAGGTCAAACGTGTCTAAACTTGCCTACTCACGCTAACATTTCGTTTAACTGAATTGTAGTATTTGTGAAGGTCAGACGTGTCTAAACTTGTCTCCTTGTATATCAATACCGTACTAGCTGTTTTACTTCATTGAAGTTCGTTCACGGCAAGGTTTAAAAATGGCCCAGGCTAATTTAAACAATGCAGAATTTGAAAACCCAAATTTTGGTAGCGTAGATGAATTTTTCAGAAACGTTTCATTGAAAAGTTGGTGGATATTTTCCAAACATGAATGAAACATTAAAAGCGAAATCAGAGAAGGATGCAATTACTCTGGTAATTTCAATAGGCTTAGTGCCTAGTATAGAATCTTTCAATGAAAGAAGGATTGCTTGTGATTGTGGAAACAGATCGGAAACCGGGGAAATTAATGGCTACCTTGTGGGCGTTCGTTTTGCGCATAGGCGATTTGGGTATGTTATCCGTTGCTCTGCTGCAAAATCTCGCGATAACAAGCGCAAGGCTTTAAAGGCCGGTAAAAGAAAAATACCTGATTATTTGGTGGCTGAGTGTGTAAAGACTTTTCTAGCCACTAAGAACACCTGGTTTTACAACCAAAACTTGTCAGTCACTGACAATCTGTTTCTCGTCTTCCTGTGGGTTTGCAGGATGAGCGTTTCAGACGCCTAACCCATAGCGAATGTTCCGCCCATACGGTTGTGGATTACTATTCCATGTGCCGCGAAGTTACTGAAATTATTATCTCGAACAGGGCAGACAGAGTACAGATTGGTGGACCAGGTTTGTTCGTAGAGGTGGACGAAACCTACCTGCACTCACGAAAATACCACCGTGGGGCTGAGTTGGCTGGAGAGAATATCTGCATTTTTGGGATCTATTGCAGAGACACGAAAGATGGTCTCTTTTTGAGGGTTAAAAACAAGTCCCGGGCCGTTTTGTGGAGCCAGATGGCTAGATATATAGCCCCAGGATCTATAATCGTGTCTGACGGTGCCCCAATGTATATGAACTGTACATTGATGGGTTTTCAAGAACACTTAACAGTGCTCCATAAGTTTGAGTTCGTGAACTCTGAAGATTCACGAGCTCATACTAACAACATAGAAAACCGAAATAGGCACGTAAAGGATACGATTAAATCCTACAGGACCGACAGGGCTTTAAATAGTTATATGGCCTCATACTGGTACAGGTGCCTCTTTTTCAAAGACAGGATAGTAATTGGCTTCCTAATGGAACCAACTTTAGTCGGTTCTTGGAGGACATCAAGGCTTGCTATCCTGGTCCAGGGAAAAAAGGCCTGGAGCTTATTGAAGTTGGTGTTTCGGAGCAAGAGCTTGATACTCTGAATTCTGAAACACAACCAGCATTCCTTATTGGGGGCAAAATGAAGACAACACCGTTGACTTCAACGACGAATGAGGTGTTATTTTAATTCGGCAGTAGGCAAGGGGACCTGCCAGTTAAAACTTCCCCAGTTATTTTAATTCGGCAGTAGGCAAGGGGACCTGCCAGTTAAAACTTCCCCAGTTATTTTAATTCGGCAGTAGGCAAGGGGACCTGCCAGTTAAAACTTCCCCAGTTATTTTAATTCGGCAGTAGGCAAGGGGACCTGCCAGTTAAAACTTCCCCAGTTATTTTAATTCGGCAGTAGGCAAGGGGACCTGCCAGTTAAAACTTCTCCAGTGATTTTAATTCGGCACTAGGCAAGGGGACCTGCCAGTTAAAACTTCCCCAGTGATTTTAATTCGGCAGTAGGCAAGGTGACCTGCCAGTTAAAACTCCCCCGTTGATTGCGACGGCAGTAGGCAAGGGGACAACATACTAACATATTAGACTTACCCATTCAGGCACCAAATTATATGAACTTAACCCTAGGCCTATATCCTTCCTAATAAGATGGAGTCTCTAGCCAGAGGGAGCTCTATTGCACTACTTGAGCGCCCCCTGGTCTAGATTGGCCCAACTAGAGATAAGGGAATAGTATATATAGCCTGAATAGCCTAGGGAGCGGAGGTTAGTTAGTCCGTGGTACTCTAGTCAGGAAGTTAGTCAGTGGGACTCCTATTCGACACCCGAGTGGCTAACATCTGTCGCCGGCAGCAATAGACGGTCGCCCTTCCGACCCTCTAACGGTTAAGTTATATAAAATAGGAAATTCCCGCGCTCTTACTCTAGTCGCGTACCGTTTCAAGACCAAAGACAGTTTCCATGGCTCTAAATATTACTGTAAATGTTATGTTTCTTTAGTACGGACATTCCCTACTGGCGCTTCCCAATTTGAGTACTTTACATTGTAAATAGCATTATCATATACTAAAATTAACTAACCCCATAATATTTTTTCTATGTATAAACAAAACCCAACCAGAACCTGGTATAATAAAAGATAGAATTTTTGCCACCTAATTTTGTCTTATTATTTCTTACTCTGTAAACCTCAGCTTTTTAAGCAAATCGGTTACAAGTTGAACAGGGACTTCAGGGCAAATTTTCCATGCGTAAGGTTATTTACAAGTAAATACGTGAAAAACTTTCAATTTCGATTCTTAAGCTAACGTTGTGTATATAAAACAAAAAATCTGAGATAAATTGAAGACAGAGCGCGTAAAGACATTGAAATAGCAGAAGAGAGGAGGTCCATTCGAACAGGGCATAACGCGTCCCATCTAAATAACAAGTAAGTCGGGATAACACAAACAATGTAAATACTTTGATAATGATAAACTTAAACCAATCCGAATTTTATAGTTGCCTAGCAATAGTAACTGATAAATGTTCAACAGTTCTTACGTCATGCAAGACATCCAATTAATACAGGTGCTGATGTTGGAAATGGAGAACCAGAAATTGGTCTGTAATATTAACATAAATTTAACCTTTATCCATAATGGCGTCTGTTTCAGCAAGCTATAGAAATGAACACTGTTTTGAATGTTGTTGAATAAGACCTCTGGTTCTATATTCGAATAGATTTTCAATATAATAGTTTTATGCTTATCTCAATTTTAACAATTTGCAGAGAAAATACCAAATGTAAATTGAATACCCCCTATTCCTGTCGCGCAGCGCATCCAGAATCTTTGTCGCCCCACCCCGAAGTTCCTTTAGCCCACCCACCCCAAACACTAGGTTTCAAAAACCCAGATATTCTCAGTTCCCAAACACTAGGTTTCAAAAACCCAGATATTCTCAGTTCCTAAAAATTAGGTTTCGAAAACCCAGATATTCTCAGTTCCTAAACATTACGTTTCAAAAACCCAGATATTATCAGTCCCCAAAACACTAGGTTTCAAAAAACCCAGAGATTCTCAGTTCCTAAACACTAGGTTTCAAAAATCCAGATATTCTCAGTTCCTAAACATTAGGTTTCGAAAACCCAGATATTCTCAGTTCCTAAACACTAGGTTTCAAAAATCCAGATATTCTCAGTTCCTAAACATTAGGTTTCAAAAATCCAGATATTCTCAGTTCCTAAACATTAGGTTTCAAAAACCCAGATATTATCAGTCCCCAAAACACTAGGTTTCAAAAAACCCAGAGATTCTCAGTTCCTAAACACTAGGTTTCGAAAACCCAGATATTCTCAGTTCCCAAACACTAGGTTTCAAAAACCCAGATATTCTCAGTTCCTAAAAATTAGGTTTCGAAAACCCAGATATTCTCAGTTCCTAAACATTACGTTTCAAAAACCCAGATATTATCAGTCCCCAAAACACTAGGTTTCAAAAAACCCAGAGATTCTCAGTTCCTAAACACTAGGTTTCGAAAACCCAGATATTCTCAGTTCCTAAACACTAGGTTTCAAAAACCCAGATATTCTCAGTTCCTAAACATTAGGTTTCAAAAACCCAGATATTCTCAGTTCCTAAACACTAGGTTTCAAAAACCCAGATATTCTCAGTTCCTAAAAATTAGGTTTCAAAAACCCAGATATTCTCAGTTCCTAAAAATTAGGTTTCGAAAACCCAGATATTCTCAGTTCCTAAAAATTAGGTTTCGAAAACCCAGATATTCTCAGTTCCTAAAAATTAGGTTTCGAAAACCCAGATATTCTCAGTTCCCAAACACTAGGTTTCAAAAACCCAGATATTCTCAGTTCCTAAAAATTAGGTTTCGAAAACCCAGATATTCTCAGTTCCTAAACATTACGTTTCAAAAACCCAGATATTCTCAGTCCCCAAAACACTAGGTTTCAAAAAACCCAGAGATTCTCAGTTCCTAAACACTAGGTTTCAAAAATCCAGATATTCTCAGTTCCTAAACATTAGGTTTCGAAAACCCAGATATTCTCAGTTCCTAAAAATTAGGTTTCGAAAACCCAGATATTCTCAGTTCCTAAAAATTAGGTTTCGAAAACCCAGATATTCTCAGTTCCTAAAAATTAGGTTTCGAAAACCCAGATATTCTCAGTTCCCAAACACTAGGTTTCAAAAACCCAGATATTCTCAGTTCCTAAAAATTAGGTTTCGAAAACCCAGATATTCTCAGTTCCTAAACATTACGTTTCAAAAATCCAGATATTCTCAGTTCCTTAACATTAGGTTTCAAAATCCCAGATATTCTCAGTTCCTAAACACTAGGTTTCAAAAACCCAGATATTCTCAGTTCCTAAACACTAGGTTTCAAAATCCCAGATATTCTCAGTCCCCAAAACACTAGGTTTCAAAAACCCAGACGTTCCCATTTCCGAAACTCTAGGTTTCAATCCCAGGTATTTGCAGCCTAAAAATGGGTCTTAACGCCCAGATATTCCCAGATGAAGAACACTTGCTTCCAATCCCATACATTTTCTTTTTTCAAAACCGATTTCGAGTCAAAGATATTTCTATTATTTCCAATTCGAGATTTATCAAAACTAGATTAAATTCCTATTTGCAATATTAAAAACTATTCAAATCCTTATATCTGAAACATGTCTACTCATAATAAACATTGCCATGAAACAAAGATTTCAAATCGCTATTTATATTTTTCAAACAAATTGGAAAGGAGAAGTCTGGCGTGCCTTACAAAGCCAAACTATACCACGATATTTAAATATTTAAAATATATTGAGCATTAATAGAACAAGTTCTTACGAAAATACTTTGCTTGTTTCACAGCCTCCTATTCGTTCTACAGTAGTTAGTTTGTTTACACATAATTTTGAATTGTGTAATCTTTCATCGACATCTTCGAGTAACAAAGGTTTCTCTGTTCTAACTAAGAAAGCCGTATTTACGTTCCGAGAGCGCATTAAGGCTCCTCAGAGAAGTCCGCACTTCTCTCGGAACTTCATACTTTTACTTTAATTGAATTTAATCAACTTAAATTCACTTTCATTACAATATAACCTAATTTCAACCCACGTTAAGCGTTACGGTGAGTATCGAGAACCACTCTGCCCCGCAGTCCTCCTAGAAATGAAGAAATTGCTGATGCTGAGTAACGTAGCGGCTAGAGAGAGAGAGAGATTTGTCAGCGTGCTTGCCAAAGCAGGGGTTTTATATAAGGGATAAGACACATTACCTAGACAAGCATTACACTTCTCGTCTCTCGTGCCTTTTGGATTATGGTTTTAATTGCTACTGACATATTTTAGCGGTTTTCGATGCAGGTTTCAAAAAATTATAGTTTCTATACAATTCTTAGTTTTTTGATTCTCTTACAATAAATTAATATGAAACCGCCAGGGAAGATAACGTATCCGACTACACACGAATAGTTTTCTTATCACGGCCCGTGAGCAGGGCCGGAAAAAATCGCAGAACACTGGACATTGTCCAATAAAATTTTAAAATGTCCCTTAATTTTTTTTTATAAATTTAAGGGGTTCACTGGACAGCTTGACCAATAAATTTTCCTACGTTTTGATAGCTTGGCCATGGAGAAGCGACACTATTTTTGCACACTTCAGTGGACAAAATCCTATAAATTTTCCATTCAAACAGGGGGTCACTGGACACTTGTCCCATAAGATATGTTTCTTATTTCCGGCCCTACCCGTGACTCTGTTATCGTTTAACTGTAAACGTTCTCTTATCCCCTCTCCCTCTGACACTATTTTACCCCGAAAAGCCGAAGCCAAAGCTCGAAGTCATTTAGAATATTTTAGCAGACGACGTTTACGATGATTTCTCCTATTTTGATGTTGAAGTTTTGGGGTTAATATAGTGTTGCCCCGTTTGCCGTGAAAGGCTGGCGAATCTGGGTAAACGTAGTCCTTGACTTAAAGAGCTTATAGTGGCCCGACCAGGGACCCTATTCTCTAAAAATCTAAATCATTTGGACGATGATCCAAATCTAAACGTTTGGATCGGCTCCATTTGGATAGGGCGCTTAAAACCGTATTCTCTAACCCAAATCCAAATCGACATTTGGATCTCCCGCCAAACCTTTATCCAAACCAAATGTACGTCACTTCCTCTTTCATTACGTAATTTTACTTAGCGTTTATTGGTCAATTCTTTTGCAGCGTTTAATACAAAATGATAGTTTAAGTTTATTAGGCCTAATTAATATTAAGTGGGAAATTAATTTGATAGTTTAAGCTTATTAGGCCTAATTAATATTAAGTGGGAAATTAATTTGATAGTTTAAGCTTATTAGGCCTAATTAATATTAATTGGGAAATTAATTGGAATGAAAAATAGGTGGATATCTTTTATTAATTGGGAAATAATGGGTATCGTTCCTTTCAACCGAATTCCCAATGGACCGAAATCCCATTCGACCGAATATCCCGCAATGATTTTAGATTTCCAGCCCAATGGCTATATTCCCGATGGACCGAAATCCCAATAGTCCGAATATGCCCCTAAAAAATACATGAATATAACTTGAAACACTGTAGCCGTCAGAGATTCGGTGGTGTAGTGGATACGATGTTGGACTGCGAAGCGATAGGTTGTTGGTTCGAATCTCCGAAAGGTATGTTAATAATATTAAAAGTAAATGTTTCGTGATAGTAATTAAAACGCTCACTTTCATTCCTTTCAAGGCAAGAGATATATAGAATTAATATACAAATTGTGCTTAAAAATGAAGTACAGTCTTAATGGTAGTTCCATCAATGTCTTTAAATTAAAATTTTAATATTTTGGTTTCGGGTGGGTTAGGTTAGGTTAGGTTAGGTTAAGTTAGGTTAGCTTAGGTTATTTTAGGTTTGGTTTGGTTTGGTTCCAATAATTCGTTGACAC
Organism: Phalangium opilio; assembly: GCA_019434445.1. NCBI lineage: Eukaryota > Metazoa > Arthropoda > Arachnida > Opiliones > Phalangiidae > Phalangium > Phalangium opilio. Next base: position 26,538 of record JAEQBA010000811.1, read on the forward strand.
CATTTCCAAAATATTCTCCTTTTAATTAGCTACCACCTTTTCCAAAACATTCTCCTATTAATTAGCTGCCACCTTTTCCAAAAGATTTTCCTATTAATTAGCTGCCACCTTTTCCAAAATATTCTCCTATTTATTAGCTGCCACCTTTTTCAAAATATTCTCCTATTAATTAGCTGCAACCTTTTCCAAAACATTCTCCTACTAATTAGCTACCACATTTTCCAAAATATTCTCCTTTTAACTAGCTACCACCTTTTCCAAAATATTCTCCTTTTAATTAGCTACCACCTTTTACAAAACATTCTCCTAGTAATTAGCTGCCACCTTTTCCAAAATATTCTCCTATTAATTAGCTGCCACCTTTTCCAAAATATTCTCCTATTAATTAGCTGCAACCTTTTCCAAAACATTCTCCTACTAATTAGCTGCCACATTTTCCAAAATATTCTCCTTTTAATTAGCTACCACCTTTTCTAAAATATTCTCCTATTAATTAGCTGCCACCTTTTCCAAAAGATTTTCCTATTAATTAGCTGCCACCTTTTCCAAAATATTCTCCTATTAATTAGCCGCCACCTTTTCCAAAATATTCTCCTTTTAACTAGCTACCACCTTTTCCAAAATATTCTCCTTTTAATTAGCTACCACCTTTTACAAAACATTCTCCTAGTAATTAGCTGCCACCTTTCCCAAAATATTCTCCTATTAATTAACTGCAACCTTTTCCAAAACATTCTCCTACTAATTAGCTGCCACTTTATCCAAAATATTCTCCTTTTAATTGGCTACCACCTTTTCTAAAATATTCTCCTATTAATTAGCTGCCACCTTTTCCAAAATATTCTCCTATTAATTAGCTGCCACCTTTTCCAAAATATTCTCCAATTAATTATCTGACATCTTTTCCAAAATATTTCTATTATTGCTAATAAATTGTTCGTGGTAAGAGGCGGGCTTTTAATACTCATATAAATAATCTTTTTACCTCCAAACAAGGTTGGGTTGGGTTAGGTTAGGTTAGGTTAGGTTACGTTTGGTTAGGTTAGCTTAGGTTAGGTTAGGTTAGGCTAGGGTAGGTGAGGTTCGCCGTAATTAAAACGTAGTTAAAATAAGTGCAGTAATACATTTTCAACTCATATTTATTTTAACAAAAATAAGTTGTGAAATTAAAAATATATTTAATGCTAAACCACACAGCATGTCTTCAATAGAATTTCGGTCCAATGGGACTATAATAAAATCGCACCTTTGGCTACGTTCGGTCGAATGGGACCCAAAAAAAACCCCTTCTGTCGAATGGGAATTCGGTTCAATGGGACCAAAGCAAATAATGCACACATTTTACATTTAAATTTTACAAGTAAACATTTATTTTGTGTATATAAAATTCATAATTAATTTCACTAAGGCAATAAATTAATTACCTACGAGGAATTAACTAGTATATATGTTTAATATTAGAATTTAACTCGTTTCAAAACTAATAAAGTTTTGAACCGGTTTTTTTTAATTTAGTAAAATTTGTGATTGTCGATTGATCAATATTGTATATTAACCAATGGTGGAGCCAATTTTTTTTAAACTCAATGAAACTGAAATATCAATCAATCATCTACTGAAAGAGGTATCAACCTACTTTTTTCAAAAGAAGGTAAATAAGGATTAGATGGCTTGCTGCTTCAAACAAGATTCTTAACCATGAAGAGAATATTTTGTTAATGATAGTCAAATTTAGATATTCGGTAATCGAGTTGATATGAATAAAGCCCTTTTTGCTCATGTCTATTTTAAACTTTAATCACAGATTTTGCTTACCATTTTACAATCTTAATAAACACTACTGAAGGACGCAAATCTATCTGTGATCGGTAACAGTGACCAATATAGCAATTTGCCCAATTAATCGGTTTGAACTTCATTTGCACATTTCTACTCGTTAATTTGAAGTGTTGCGAGAAATTTGAATGGAATATAAGTAGATATCTCTTTCAGTAGATAATTTTTGATGTTGATATCTAAGATTCATGGAGTTAAAAAAATTGCTATAGAGGTATTTCAGTGGGGGAAAAATTTCGTCTGGTACGAAAATTGGGCCTGCCTTTGAGTGTAGAGGGCGGCCATTTTGTGAGGGTTTCTCTATGGGCAAATAGCATTGGTGACTAGCCATTACCCCCTCTGAAATAGCTCTATTGGTATTTCAATTAAGCTTTGATATCAACATCAGTTAATTTACGATATGGGCTTATGATGGTAGTCTGTTTATAAGATTAAATCGTCACTAGACAGTATCTACCTCCAAAATCGAGAGTTAGTAACTTTATAACCATCTCATCACAGGATATCCGAGGGTCAATTTCTTATATCATTGACAATTTGGCAAGGCCTAATACCGTTTAGCTTGACTTTCGCCGTCAAATTCCTTTTAAAGCATAGATATTATGTTATCCACCCTTGATTTTCATTTCGCAACACACGTTGGATTCATAAACCTCGACGCACACCACGATTAGAAGCATTAAAATGCAAAAACAACACACTGACCGCATACATTTTTAGTAAATAACATTAATCACTACATACATCACGGGGCTGACAGACGGTGATAAAGAAAGGGGGTAGTTTCGAGGGAACGAAATTCAAATGCAAGGCGCGTCCCTTGAATTCGTAAATACCGACGTTTAACGCAATTATAATATTGAAATCTTATACAATTAAGTTAAATTTAAGAAAACAAAGCAGTACTTTCAAAGTCTAAACTTTAAAAATACGACGATAAGAGAAGGCGAAGTAACGGGCAACGAGAGGCAAACATTTAAATGGCAAAAATTAACGGTAGGCCAAGGCTTAGCACAATTTCACCGCCTTAAAAAAAGTGCCAAGTTTAGAAATAGATTGTGGGACAATAAAAAGGTGGAAAATTATGATATTAGGCTTATATTAAAGCTTGAAACCTACTTTATATTATATTTAAAATCCATCCATAAGCAAATCCTCAAAAAATATGAAAATGACCACGAAAAAGAACCCACTCTCAAATTTTTTCCCCTTAAAAAAAATGGCGGCCACAAGCGGGGTGAAAAAGGCGAAAAGAAGCTATCCAAATGACGATTTGGCCGGCCATTTGGCTTGCCAAATGTTTGGATAGGGTTTGAACCAAATGAAAAGGGATTTGGAGTTACAGAATACGGATTAGTGTCATTTGGGGATGAGCCGACCCCAAATCCAAATCATTTGGATTAGGAACGATCCAAATGTAGTTAGAGAATAGGGTCCCTGGGCTCTACATAAGGCACTAGTCAAGGCATTTGACTACTAAAAAAAATGCCTTGACTACTAAAATAAATCGCAATCTGGGGGTTCACTAGTCAACTTGACTAGTAAAAAAAATGTCCCAAATAGTCGTAAACCATGCGTCTCACTAGTCAGTGACTACTAAAAAAAATTGGGATAGGGGGCTCACTAGTCAGGCTGACTACTAAAAAAATATCCTTATGTAGAGCCCTGGGCCCGACAGGGTCCTGTATGACCAATTAGGGGCCATATGTAAGTCATGTGACAAAAATACTCGGGAATTGGACGAAACAGGTCGTCTGCATGTATGCTTCAAGATATGAATCGTTTAACAAACCTAGGCTTAATGAAACCATTATTAAAGGCTTTGTTTTATTTGGAAATAGAGACCTACCTGTTTTTTAAATGTTCGGTCCCAAAAGGAAGTCACAAATAAAGTTGAGTAATCATTTCTCTAATAAAAAAACGTTCCTAGGATTGCATTATATCTATTCACATGAAATAACAGTTTTACCTGACTAATTAGACCACGGGAGTACAAAAAATTAGTTAAAAAATAGGGTCAGGCTATTGCCACACACACACAAAATGTGTAAGGGAGTTTGCGTGGCAATAGCACGGAGACTATTGCCATACAATGTGTGCCACACTCACACAAAATGTGTAAGAGAGTGTGTCAATCCTAACAGTGCTATACTATTAGAACACAAAATACAAGCGCGGGGACTATTGACAGACACATTTGTACCTATGACAATTAGTTAATTATTTTCCATTTAGAAAGTTCACAGGTTCTACGATCCTGTATAATTATTTCAAATATTTTCGTCCCTAATCCAATTAACCTCGACAGGCGGGCCACCGTACTGATAGGCCCATCACTATTGACACATGCAAAATGTGACCTTCTATTTTAATGTAAAAATTTAATTAACTTGTCCAAGGGAACTGTGTGGGAATTGTTGATTGGCTATTCCCACACACTGTGTGGCAATAGTCACTCCCTAAAAGGTATTCGTACTCACATACATATTACTCGTATGAACCTAACCTAATACATTCTAATTAATAATTACTTTAAATATTTCAAATCTGTGAAAGTAGTTTTAAATCTTTAAATCTGTCTCGCAAAGGTTTTAAAAATAAAATGTATTTACCAGATTAGCTCTTGAATTTCTTTTCTTCACTTTTAATGTCAATTTTGTGGGAAATTCGCAAATGTTCTTTAAAATCTTCACTATATTTTGCTGTAAAAGTACAGTCATCTTCTTTACATATCTTTATATCTTTTTCATTTGGAAGAGGAAGTGAAGAAGATTTTCTATGAGTGTAAAACCATGACTTGGTTCGAAATTCTTTTTTACAGCCACAAATAAACTCTTAAATACAGACATAAATTAACAATACTGTTACTGCCTTAGAGGCTGAGTCAGATAGCCAACTGAGCTAGTGAGCTATGTCTTAAAAGCGCGGGAATAACTTAAAAAAGGGAAAAGGGCACGTGGTGAACAGAAAAAGGTAAACAAACCATAGGTCCCGCCTCTATAATAACTCCCATTGGTCTATGTGAATGACGTCATACAGGACCCTGTCGGGCCACTATCCGCTCGTCTCCTACGGCCGTTTTCTGCAGAAAAAGAATGCTCCTCCCCCAGACTTAAGCTCACTGATTAGTCGGTCAGGATCGAACTTATTGCTGTTGGTTTGATATCATGCTGATGACGCCATTTTGACCTAGGGGTGGGGATTGGATGTCCATATGGGCAGGACCTGAACATTCTGGTTCAGTTCAGCTCTTTAAGTAATCGGAACTATATTTTGGTGCAAGGCCAGTTAACACAACTTGAAAGTGTTGAACTTTTAAAGGTCAGTGCAAGAGACCTTTGACCTTACTGTTCGGTGTACCGTGCCATCTAGCGCCGAAACCCCTAATCAGACTTGAACAAATTCACGAACTTTCATTTCGATAGTTTTTACTGCACGAAATAAGGTAATGTAATAATGATGATTGAATGATTATATTTAAAATGTGACTTTTAATTTTTAACAAACATTCGTTTTAATCGTTTTGTTTTCCCTTGTCATGTTTGTAATTTGTCAAATACAAAAATAAATGAAATTCTTAAATAGGAAATAAATGAAACTGTTAATTTGTCAAGGTTGATACATTTTACTCCATCTTACACGATGGCAGTTACATGTTCATACATTCTAGTTTTGCTAATATTCGTTTCTAATTAGTAAGCCATATAGCTTAAGAAATGGCACCGAAACTGAGGAAGGGTCCATATTCCGATGACGAGATGGAATGTCTTGTCTCCCAGCTTGAGGCAGTGCCCTCGTTACTCAATAATCAGTACGGGAAATCCCAAGAGGAGAGGCGCAAAATGTGGCAAACGATTGCAGATCGTGTGAACCACATCAGTGGGCAACAGCGCACTGGCGAAGAACTAAGAAAAAAGTGGGCTGCATTAAAGAGTTATGTAAAAAATAAAGTGGCTACAATAGCCTCTGAAACAAAAAAGACTGGGGGAGGAATCAATCGTGCCAGCGAGCTCACACCCATTGAGTCTCGTTTGGCTGCATTGATTCCTAGGGCCTCCATTTTTGGGATAGCCGGAGGCTACGAACTTTCGGATATACCCTCTCTTCCAGGACCTTCGTCAGCGCCACAATTTTATGAAACGCAAGTAACTTATTGTAATCCAAAGATATATGGTAAGAATAGTAAACACATTATGTCGGTAAGTCTATATTTTGTACAAGTGTACATTAAGGTACTCCTTCAACTTGATAAGGTTGGAAGATCGTGAGTTAAAATGGTTTCACTAACCCATAAATGAGAGCATTTACATTTGGAACTACCTCTTTCAGAATTGTTTGTACCAACAGTCCCATCTAATGACAGGTGTGACCTAACGTGTTATGTACGTATTTTCATCACTGTTTAAGAAACTATTCCAATTCATTTCCCTATTTCAAAAGCATGAGAAGTGAACCTGTGTGAAGTGGTCTTTTCCGCTGTTATTCGTACAATTTTGTTCCCTATTAGAGATTGTTGTTAATGGTACCTATTGCGTAATTGTATCTATTTGTAAATCAAGGCCCTAAAATGTAATGCTTGCCACATAAGTATTTCAAGCCCTACATCCCGGTGCATTTTACCTAAATGATTAGAGCCTAAACTGCAAGAATTGCTCTGTCCATGAACATTGGCTTCTTAAGAAAAGATTTCCTGATTTGATGACTGACACAATATTTTTGTACTCCATGACAGCAATAGCTATTGCATCTTTAAAGTTAGTGTCAGCTCTAAACGGTGGATTTACATCAAAAGTGGGCTTGGAATCTTATAATTTGTTTTACCTGTTTACTACGAGGCCAAAGATGTAAAAGCAAGCACCTTGAGGAATTATGCAATGTTGTTTGTGACCTAACCCTTCTTCAGAGGGTTCCTGGACAATTGTAGATTGTTACTTGTTGGTCTAGTAACTATTAACAGAGTTATTGTTACATTTACAGCGAGACTTGCAGCTCTTCGCCACAACCTGTACCTTGCGAAGTCGTGTAAGTAACCTAAACATACTGTAGCAAATGGCCTAGTTGTCAAATACTTGTCACCTTACCAACGTTCACTGATTGTTTCATAAACAATCCTAAAAATTCCAATATTTGTGACTTCGTCTCACATTGTAATATACTTTAGTTTTTCTTGTCGTATAAACATAATAATCATACGCTTTCAAAGACTTTTCCCAGTAGAAATGCAAGTGTACGACCGGGTAGTTTACCTTTAGTTGCCAAATGTCCAGTTGAACGAACATGAAGGCCATAGGCTTCGTGTGGATATCCCTTCATAAACAAAAGCTTAAGATTATTATTATACAATACAACATTATGAACTAGACACATTGAAACCGGTTTTAATCATTTTGAAAAGGTCTAAACGCAACAATATTATGATAAGTGTTGAGATAATTCATGGCCAAATTAAATGTTTAATTCAAGCAATGGAATAGTCATATCAAAAACGCCCAAAGCAGCTTCTTATTGTACAGTGTTTGTATATACAATTCTTTCCTACATGTCCTATAACACATTTCAATATTTGGCTGCGATTCGCCTCCCTCTCATATTTCAATTACCATGTCAACATTGAACTCCTACACATATTACATTACTAACACGATTCAATACGTTAAAATATGACCAAGTTCTTATTTTGTCCGTTTTGGATGTCAATAGCGTTGAGGGATTTGGAAGCGTCAATGATTCCAGTATGTGTGTAAGCTTTCCGTGTATAGTGATATCATGAAAATTTGTTTGAAGAGACCAAAGAATTACTGATTTTCAGGACCTAAAATCACGAGGTTTCAGTTGCTGAAAATCAGTATTTCTTCGTCTCTTGTCAGCACGTACAAAGCTACGTCACATAGGTATGTGCGTGCTGACAACCTAAGCCGGAACAGAGCATGTATCTATTAAGCTGCCGTCGGAAAAAGGGAGTTGCCTATCCTTTAGCGTCAAAACAAATTGCCTCTTGCACATACTTTATTCATGCGATGCGAATATAATTTATTTCGTTTAACAAGCGCTCAAATTAATATTCTTCTTACCTTTCAAGATCAATCGGACTCTCTTTCGCAAGATGTTTCAACATTTTTTACGAGTTTTGGTAAGATGACATATTACACAGATGGTGAATAATATTAATTAATTCCGTATTATCCAAGATCCCGAGGCAAGCTGCTCAACAACTGTGAGCGGAACCACCAGTGATGGCCTACCGCCACTGTCTCATAGCAATTGTAAGTCGTATACTATACATACTGTCAGTGTTTTATGAATTGGGTAATTTACTCACGTGCCCAGGCGTTTATCATAACGTTACCTGTGAATAGTTATTTCCTCATATGTTTGGTACCGCCTGCTGCGGTAACGAACATAATCCTCGACACAGTTATTTGGCATCATCTAAGGAATGGGGAAATAATGGCCTTGTTTTGTTCGTAAACATTTGAACCTCACGGGATGACATTACCTTTTGTCGCAACATTCGTTAAAAACAGTTGTCATCTTGCGAGAACTATTAGTAAAAGACATTGCAAATGAAATTATTTCATTAACACAACAGCGAATAAATGACGTACATCTAACACTTACAGTGTGATTGTCCGCTGCTTAGTTTATAGGCTTCTTAGTATTTGGTATCATAACTGAACATAGTTCTTTTTACAGCTGAATTGCCTAACGTTCGCAAGAGACCTTTGTCCATCAAAGAAGAGCTGCTTATGCGCATGAGGAACACCTTCACTCCGTAATGAGAGTACTGGCGGAAAATGAACGGGCGAGGCTGGAGCAAGAAGGGGCCAGGCTAGACTATAAGAAAATTAAGATGGAGTGCAAAGCTGAAAATAAGAAGCATGCAAATTAAAACGAAAAGGTTGAAGGCCGAGGCTGCTAAGATTCAAGCCGAGGCTGCAAAGCTTCAGGCTGAGGCTGCAATTGTTCAGGCTGAATCGTTAAAAACCTTAGTTGCACGCATGTTTCCATGATGTCTTATTTTTTTGTTCTTTTTTATTTATTTATTTATTACATGCAAAACGTGATCTGCAAATTGTTTTTTTTTAAATTACTTCACCTAATTTATGACGCGCCTTTTTCTATTTAATTTCTTTCTGATTTTCTTTGTTTATTTTCTTTACTGTATTGCTTATTTTCATTAATGTCTTGCTTAATTTCATTACTGTATTGCTTAGTTTCATGTATTATTTATTTCGGGCTTAATTTATGACTCACCTTTCTACCTCTCCGCGTGACGTAGTCCAGGAGAGGTTCTTACCTCTCCGTGTGACGTAGTCCAGGAGAGGTTCTGTAACGGCCGTGTCTGTCTGTCTGTCTGTCTGTCTGTCTGTGTGTGTGTGTCTGTCTGTCCGTCGTTACACCCACGTGACCGCGTTCGCAGTTTGCGTATCGGAGCAAACGTGTTCGCCATTTCCGAACTGCTTTCACAGTCACGGAAATGGCTCCTCTACTTGAGTTCTCACACCACCATCTTCTGGTCTTCGTCCATTCCACTTGGACACCAGTCTGTACATACTTTCTACTAATCACCACCATCTTCTGTTCTTTGTCAATCCCACATTGACACCAGTCTGCACTTACACTGGCTTCTAACACCACCATCCACTGGTTTTCCGTCTATTCCACATAGACACCAATCTGTATCATTGGCTTCTACTCCATTATCATCGTTTGGTTTTAGGATATACGCGGCGATCAGCTAGTGTTACGAGAAACGTCTAGCCTCCCTAAGGTGGGATCGGCCACCAAAGGTTTTCGCAATTGCGCTTTTTCCTTACTATTATAATGGAAACGAATCGTATATATACCCCAAAATTTGAAGAAAGCGGGCCAGAGGGGTACCCTTCACTTTAAACGTCAATATTAGCAAAGTTTGAGATGATAAAAGTTTGAGATGATAATAGGTATAACTTTATGTTAAACGATTTCACTATTATTAATGTTAATTATTGAAGACTAAAATAATTAAAAATAATTATATTTATTTAAATATTAAAGATAAACCTCTCGTGCAAAGAGAGAGATTATCATCGCCTCCTATATCTACCAAGGCCCGTACATGCGATATATTTCCTTCATTGCCTCCTATATCTATCAAGGCCCGTGCATTGTGATATATTTCATTCATTGCCTCCTATATCTATCAAGGCGCGTGCATTGTGATATAATTCATTCATTGCCTCCTATATCTATCAAGGCCCGTGCATTGCGATATATTTTTCAAAACAACAACAAAAATGGGAAGCTCCTCTCAGAAACATAATAATTCCTTTTCTCTGTATATGAAATGAAAATATGGATAATATTGCGCTCCTTCTTTAATGGTATGAATCCTTGCCTGTCTATCAATATTTTACGTAGGAATAATACGTTTTTAGCGAAGTCTAGAGAGGATAAACATAAGCGAGATTGTTTCGGAAAGAAAATACTGCTTCCACTAATGGGTTTATACTCCTTGTTACTGTTGTATAGAGTAATCATGATAAAAGCTTAAAAAATTAATCAAAAATGTCTTGATTAGAATCAAATCCTAAAAAGTATCGATAAGACTGAGGTTATCACTTGTCTGAAGGATCAGATATTAATTTTTCTTTTTAATTGAAACTTAAAGGCATGCTTAAGAAAAAACAACGTTCCATTACCGTTTTCCGTTGAAATAACTTATTTTACAGGTAATCAATTTCAAAAATTTACTTATCTCGGGTTTTCGGGCACAATTCCATTCCCCCATTCCCCCAAAACATTTTATCATTACATTAATTACTTTTGAGAGAGTACGTGTATGACATTGAGTTTTAAAAGGTTCCCTCATTTGTGCCCGGCATGCTTCGCAGTGGATACGTTTTAAAGCAATGGCGGAAAATTAAGTAGGGACAGTTAGATTTTTACTCGTGGTTATGCAAAATGATGTAATGTCTAGTGTACTTCAGTCAACAGTCATACTGTTCATTCTCATAGCTCAGAACATGATTAATGCTGCTCACTATTTCTCTCTCTAGTTTCAAACAATGGTTAGAAACCATTCAGTACCGCAGGTCGCACATGAATATATTTCAACTACAGTTTACATCAATTCTCCGTGGTCGTACTATTAGAGGGTTAAGCACTAATTTGTTCAGAACATGTCTCGAAAGTGTGCTTGTTGTAAGTTTTTAAAGCAGTGTTGCCAATGTGTGGGTAATTTCCCACATCGTGGGAGATTTAGGTTTGGTTTTAGGCTCTGTGGGGAAAAAGTAATATTTTTCCGAAATCAATCAAATGTCGGAATTTTCCTGTTCAAGGGTTAATAGTGCAAAATTTTCAAAAATGCACTAATTTTAACTGCACAGTTAAAAAGATTTTATCCGGTTTAATAATTTCAAGCGACATTTTGGCACTGAAAAAAAAGAAAGCATATTTTGAGAATTTTAAAGCTTTATAGCATTTGTACATATTGTCAAAGCCATGCGGAGTGATATTCCATATTAAACTTGGTATGATAAAATAGTCCAGATAAATATGACTGTAAAAAAGGGGGTGTGGGAAATGCGGCAAATTTTTAAATGGAAGTGGGAACATCCACTTTCTAACATTAGCAACACTGATTTGAAGGTTTTGGTCATGGCTAAACAGACCGCACATTCAGTTTTTTATTGTTTTAAAGCTTATTTTGACACGTTATCTCTCAAAAGTAATTAATGTAATGATAAAATGTTTTGGGGGAATGGAATTGTGCCCGAAAACCCGAGATAAGTAAATTTTTGAAATTGATTACCTGTAAAATAAGTTATTTCAACGGAAAACGGTAATGGAACGTTGTTTTTTCTTAAGCATGCCTTTAAGTTTCAATTAAAAAGAAAAATTAATATCTGATCCTTCAGACAAGTGATAACCTCAGTCTTATCGATACTTTTTAGGATTTGATTCTAATCAAGACATTTTTGATTAATATCTGCTCCTTCAGTCTTCATTTTAATTAAGATTGTTAAGAAACTGTTTTACATTTTCAAAATCTACACTAAGCAGAAACATATAAAAAGGGGACCGTAACTTTAGCTCAATCAGTCATTTATTTATAATGACACTCCAAAAAATAAAAACGTAACTCATTGAAAGTTTGTATTCTTATTGTAATTAACATAATACAATTTTTTACAACCCTTTGAAACGCGAGGCGCTCCCCTAAAAATTCCACATTTGAAACCAAATTGACAGTTTTACACAATTTTTTAAAACGCTAATTTATGTCTGTTTAACCTTTAGCTCAAACTTTTCATAAGCCCAATATGAAATTCGGATATCCTTAAAACTTCTCAAAGACGATCCGAGATTATCAATTTCAAACTTTTTTGTGGCATTAACTAACGTCTGTTTGATATTAAGCTTATAAACCTTAAACACAATATAGTCAGGACAATGCCGACTCAATTTAAAAGGGCTACCCTAAAAGTCCACAAAGGTGATCCAAGATTGTTAATACGCCTAAAAAGTGCCCTCTTCAAAATATGTAGCCGGGGAAAAGAGAGCGTGATCGAGTGGGCCATGCTAGTGGGCATTTTGGTAGTAAGTAACGGGGGTTGGGACTCCAGGGATAGCCCGCTCCATCACGCACTCGACAACGCAAAGCAACTCGCGCCAGCGTGGGAAATAAGGCGGTAACACAGGGCAAATGACGAGTTTAAAAATTGCCTGGTCCAGTTCAAAAATTAAATCGGAGGGGGGGTCAGTGGTCCACGAGACTACTAAAAAATTCAAGGGTAACCAGAGTCCACACATTAAAATTCTAATATTTTAATTATCCACTTCTTTAGCAGACGACGTGCTTTGGCCAATGGTCACGGACCAGTTTATTTAATACAAGTCAGGAGGGTCTCTGGGAGTCTGGGGTACGTTCAGTAACGAAAATCTCAAGGAAATCGCTGTTTTCTTGATGTGTGGTTGATGGGCTCGAGACGTCACAGTGACGTAAAAGGCTGTTGAACGGAAAAGTGACACTTTGAAGTTAGCGCTGGTTTAGAAAATGGAGTTGGGGAAACGTCTTACTGGCCCTCAAAACGTTACGAAGCGCAAATGGCTCTTTTCAAGTATAAACGAGCTTACAAATAATGAAATTGTTTAAGAAAATTATGTCTATTTGAATGGTAGAAGTAGTTTTGTAATGAAAACTAATACAATTACTGTAGGAATAACATTATTGGAATTTAATTTTTAAATCCCGCGCCAACTTTTCGTCTGTCAAGTGTTCATCAGTCAAACGCTACGTCACGCCATCAAAAAAACCATATCGATTAGATGGTTTTTTTGATGGGCAAGCGCTGAGCATCATGACGTCAAAACCGGAAACGCGAAAAAGCGTACAGTAGGAAAAATCTCACATCGTTTAGTAAGCGCTGTCATCAAAGAGGGTTACTGAACGTACCCCTGGCCTAATGTCCAGTTTGAAAAAACCCTTATTTCCCACCCTGACTCGCGCTATAGCAAGCAGCTGGCGACGTGTTGCGCGTGATCGAGTGGGCTATGGTCCGGTCAAAAGAAATCTTCAGTTCAGCGTTGTAAATAAGGCGGTGGCACAGGGAAAATGACCAGTTTAAAAATTAAATCGGAGGGGGAGCAGTGGTCCACAGGACCACTAAGGAAATTCTAGGGTAACCAGGGTCCAGACATTATCTCAACTATTTTAATTACCCACTTCTTTAGTTTAGCAGACGCCGCGCCCTGGTCAATGGTCATGGACCAGTTCATTTATTCCAGGGCAGGGGGGTCACTGGCCCAATGTCTAGTTTTAAAAAAATCCCTATTTCCCACCCTGCTTCAGTTGGGAGTCTGACTCCAGGAGCTCCTAAAGTCCAGAGATTCATATGACAAGGATTCATTTCTCATAAGCGAGAATGGCCAACTCTGTTGTGTTAGAGATAGCCTGGCAGCCTGGTATTTGTTTACTTCTCAGTCAGCTGGGTTTTCACCTTTAAAAGTTAATACAGCCCTTTGAATTTAAATAATTAGAAATGAGAAATGTTATTAAATGAATAAATCTATACGGTTGCAGTTGTGTCGAAATGAGAGCAATTAAATATGTGTCTTTGATATTTAACTCTGATAATTTCAGAAAATTAATAAAAAGTAGTGTTATGTATTTAACCAGTATTTATTTTATTGAAATTTATTAATAATTATTTAATTAAAAAAATTGTAATACTATTTTATGTTTTAAATTTTACAAATAAAATTCAAAACAGTAAACATAGGGCAAAGGTTATATTGTATTATAAATAGCCAGTGGGATTGATTTTAGCTATATCGCAATTAGAGCTCGACATTTTCTATCCATTATCCACAAATTAGTAATTAATTTGAATGAAAATAGGTGGATATATTTTATTAATTGGGAAATAATGCACACACTTTACATTTAAATTTTAGAAGTTAATTTATTATTTACTTTGTGTATATAATATTCAGCATTAATTTCACTAAGGAAATAAACTAATTACCTACGAGGAATTAACTAGTATATATGTTTAAAATTATAATTTAATCGTTTCAAAACTAATATGGTTTTGAACCGGTCTTTGTAATTTAGTTATTAAAAATTTGTGATTATCGATTGGTCAATAATGAAAATCAACCAATGGTGGAACTAATTTTTTTTAAACTCAATGAAACTGAAATATCAATGAATAATCTACTGAAAGAGGTATCAACCTATTATAGAAGGACGCAAATCTATCTGTGATCGGTAATGCTGACCAATATAGCAATTTTCCCAATTAATCGGTTTGAACTTCATTTGCACATTTCTATTTGTTAATTTGAAATGTTGCGAGAAATTTGAATGGAATATAAGTAGATATCTCTTTCAGAAGATAATTTTTGATGTTGATATTTAAGATTCATTGAGTTAAAAAAATTGGTATTGGTATTTCAAGTAAGCTTAGATATCAACATCGGTGAATTTACGATATGGGCTTATGATGGTAGTCTGTTTATAAGATTAAATCGTTACTTTAAGTGTCACTAGACAGTATCTACCTCCAAAATCGAGAGATAGTAACTTTATAACCATCTCCTAGTCACAGGATATCCGAGGGTCAATTTCTTATATCATATGATATGTGATAATCTATGACATGTGATACTATAGCTCAGTCAACTTTTGGCAAGGCCTAATACCGTTTTGCTTGACTTTCGCGGTCAAATTCCTTTTAAAGCATAGATCATATAGTATCCACCCTTGATTTTCATTACGCAACACACGTTGGATTCGTAAACCTCGACGCGCACAACGATTAGAAGCATTAAAATGCAAAAACAACACACTGACCGCATACATTTTTGGTAAATAACAGAGTCACTACAGCTGTTTTCGGGGCTGAACGAGCGACCGAGAGGGCGTAAAAGAAAAAGCCTCCGGCGGCCGGTCTCTTAAAGGGTGTAGTTTCCAGGGAACGAAATTCAAATGCAAGGCGCGTCCCTTCAACAAAAAACATTGAATTCGTTAATACGGACGTTTTAGGCAATTATAATATTGAAATTTTATACAATTAAGTAATATTTAAGAAAACTAAGCACTACTTTCAAAGTCTAAACTTTAAAAATACGACGATACGAGAAGGCGAAGTAACAACAAGAGGTAAACATTTTTATAAATGGCAAAAATTAACGGTAGGCCAAGGCTTAGCGCAATTTCACAGCCTTAAAGAAAGTGCCAAGTTTAGAAATAGATTGTGGGACAATAAAAAGGTGGAAAATTATGAAATTAGGCTTATATTAAAGCTTGAAACCTACTTTATATTATATTTAAAATCCATCCATGAGCAAATCCTCAAACAATATGAAAATGGCAACGAAAAAGGACCCACTCTCAAATTTTTTTCCCCTTAAAAAAATGGCGGCCACAAACGGGGTAATTTGTCACGGCGGCAATATTAAAGCAGTCTTATCTCACTATCGATTAATCAAAAATGTCTTGATTAGAATCAAGTCCTAAAAAGTATCGATAAGACTGAGGTTATCACTTGACTGAAGGATCAGATATTAACTTTTCTTTTTAATTGAAACTTAAAGGCATGCTTAAGATAAAACAACGTTCCATTACCGTTTTCCGTTGAAATAACTTATTTTACAGGTAATCAATTTCAAAAATTTACTTATCTCGGGTTTTCGGGCACAATTCCATTCCCCCAAAACATTTTATCATTACATTAATCACTTTTGAGAGAGTACGTGTATGACATTCCCTCATTTGTGCCCGGCATGCTTCGCAGTGGATACGTTTTAAAACAATGGCGGAAAATTAAGTAGGGACAGTTAGATTTTTACTCGTGGTTATGAAAAATGATGTAATGTCTAGCGTACTTCAGTCAACAGTCATACTGTTCATTCTCATAGCTCAGAACATGATTAATGCTGCTCACTATTTCTCTCTCTAGTTTCAAACAATGGTTAGAGACCATTCAGTGCCGCAGGTCGCACATGAATATATTTCAACTACAGTTTACATCAGTTCTCTGTGGTCGTACTATTAGCGGTTAAGCACTAATTTGTTCAGAACATGTCTCGAAAGTGTGCTTGTTGTAAGTTTTTAAAGCAGTGTTGCCAATGTGTGGGTAATTTCCCACATCGTGGGAGATTTAGGTTTGGTTTTAGGCTCTGTGGGGAAAAAGTAATATTTTTCCGAAATCAATCAAATGTCGAAATTTTCCTGTTCAAGGGTTAATAGTGCGAAATTTTCAAAAATGCACTAATTTTAACTGCACAGTTAAAATTAGTGCATTTTCGAAAATTTTATCCGGTTTAATAATTTCAAGCGACATTTTGAAATAAATTCGGTGATTTTAAGTTTGGCACTGAAAAAAAAGAAAGCATATTTTGAGAATTTTAAAGCTTTATAGCATTTGTACATATTGTCAAAGCCATGCGGAGTGATATTCCATATTAAACTTAGTATGATAAAATAGTCCAGATAAATATGACTGTAAATAAGGGGGTGTGGGAAATGCGGCAAATTTTTAAAATGGAAGTGGGAAAATCCACTTTCTAACATTAGCAACACTGATTTGAAGGTTTTGGTCATGGCTAAACAGACCGCTCATTCAGTTTTCTATTGTTTTAAAGCTTATTTTGACACGTTATCTCTCAAAAGTGATTAATGTAATGATAAAATGTTTTGGGGGAATGGAATTGTGCCCGAAAACCCGAGATAAGTAAATTTTTGAAATTGATTACCTGTAAAATAAGTTATTTCAACGGAAAACGGTAATGGAACGTTGTTTTTTCTTAAGCATGCCTTTAAGTTTCAATTAAAAAGAAAAGTTAATATCTGATCCTTCAGTCAAGTGATAACCTCAGTCTTATCGATACTTTTTAGGACTTGATTCTAATCAAGACATTTTTGATTAATATCTGCTCCTTCAGTCTTCATTTTAATTAAGATTGTTAAGAAACTGTTTTACATTTTCAAAATCTACACTAAGCAGAAACATATAAAAATGGGACCGTAACTTTTGCTCAATCAGTCATTTATTTATAATGATACTCCAAAAAATAAAAACGTAACTCATTGAAAGTTTGTATTCTTATTGTAATTAACATAATACAATTTTTTACAACCCTTTATTGAAACGCGAGGCGCTCCCCTAAAAATTCCACAAATAGGACCAAATTGACAGTTTTACACAATTTTTTAAAACGCTGATTTAGCCTATGTCTGTTTAACCTTTAGCTCAAACTTTTCATAAGCCCAATATGAAATTCGGATGTCCTTAAAACTTCTCAACGACGATCCGAGATTTTCAATTTCGAACTTTTTTGTAGCATTAACTAACGTCTGTTTGATATTAAGCTTATAAACCTTAAACACAATATAGTCAGGGCAATGCCGACTCAATTTTTAAGGGCTACCCTAAAAGTCCACAAAGGTGATCCAAGATTGTTAATAAATACGCCTAAAAAGTGCCCTCTTCAAAATATGTAGCCGGGGAAAAGAGAGCGTGATCGAGTGGGCTATGCTAGTGGGTATTTTGGTAGTAAGTAACGGGGGTTGGGACTCCAGGCATAGCCCGCTCCATCACGCACTCGACAACGCAAAGCAGCTCGTGCCAGCGTGGGAAATAAGGCGGTAACACAGGGCAAATGACGAGTTTAAAAATCGCCTGGTACAGTTCAAAAATTAAATCGGAGGGGGGGGGTCAGTGGTCCACGAGACTACTAAAAAATTCAAGGGTAACCAGAGTCCACACATTAAAATTCTAATATTTTAATTCCTTAGCTTAGCAGACGACGTGCTCTGGCCAATGGTCACGGACCAGTTTATTTATTCCAAGTCAGGAGGGTCTCTGGTCTAATGTCCAGTTTAAAAAAATCCTTATTTCCCACCCTGACTCGCGCTATAGGGCAAGCAGCTTGCGACGTGTTGCGCGTGATCGAGTAGGCTATGGTCCGGTCAAAAG
This sequence comes from Phalangium opilio, assembly GCA_019434445.1. Classification (NCBI taxonomy): domain Eukaryota; kingdom Metazoa; phylum Arthropoda; class Arachnida; order Opiliones; family Phalangiidae; genus Phalangium; species Phalangium opilio. The sequence continues at coordinate 44,840 of JAEQBA010000811.1, forward strand.
AAATCTTCAGTTCAGCCAAGAAGTTATATCAGTATCTCAGAGAGAAGATATAAGATGCCTTTGTATTCGCGCGCCATAGTCCCAGTCCCCCTTTCAAAATACAAGGGGGGACGTAAAAGGAGGCGCCGGGCTATTTCGCTCTAGTCAGTCGGAAATTTTCCTCACTCGCGTCGTCGCGCTGACGTGAGTTTTCAAGAACCAATGAGATGCTGGTTGTAATTTAGAGACGGGGATTGACTGCGGACCTACGTTAGGACTGGAAATAAAGCTGGAAATCTCTCTGAGATACTGATATAACTTCTTGGTTCAGCGTTGTAAATAAGGCGGTGGCACAGGGAAAATGACCAGTTTAAAAATTAAATCGGAGGGGGAGCAGTGGACCACAGGACCACTAAGGAAATTCTAGGGTAACCAGGGTCCAGACATTATCTCAACTATTTTAATTACCCACTTCTTTAGTTTAGCAGACGCCGCGCCCTGGTCAATGGTCATGGACCAGTTCATTTATTCCTGGGCAGGGGGTCGCTGGCCCAATGTCTAGTTTTAAAAAAATCCCTATTTCCCACCCTGCTTCAGTTGGGAGTCTGACTCCTGGAGCTCCTAAAGTCCAGAGATGCATATGACAAGGATTCATTTCTCATAAGCGAGAATGGCCAACTCTGTTGTGTTAGAGACAGCCTGGCAGCCTGGTATTTTTTTACTTCTAAACAGGCTGGGAAATAAGGATATTTTTTAAACTAGTCCTTTGGACCAGTGACCCCCTAGTGTCTGAAATTATTTACTGGTCTCCGGACTGGTCCCAGCCTTTGCTCTCCAATAGATTTGCAATTAATAAACTGGTCCCGAGGACCAGTAACCCCCACTTCTTGAATTAAAAAACTAGTCCAAGCAATTAATAAACTGGTTTTGGACCAGAGGAAGTGTGCTATTTCCCAGCCTGCTTCTAAAGTTCTAAGTCAGCTGGGTTTTCACCTTTAAAAGTTAATACATCCCTTTAAAAATGTTATTAAATGAATGAATCTATACGGTTGCAGTTATGTCGAAATGAGAGCAATTAAATATGTGTCTTTGATATTTAGCTCTGATAATTTCAGAAACTTAGTAAAAAGTAGTGTTATGTATTTAACCAGAATTTATTTTATTGAAATTTATTAATAATTATTTAATTAAAAAAATTGTAATACTATTTTATGTTTTAAATTTCACAAATAAAATTCAAAACAGTAAACATAGGGCAAAGGTTATATTGTATTATAAATAGCCAGTGGGATTGATTTTAGCTATATCGCAATTAGAGCTCGACATTTTCTATCCATTATCCACAAATTAGTAATTAATTTGAATGAAAATAAGTGGATATCTTTTATTAATTGGGAAATAATGCACACACTTTACATTTAAATTTTAGAAGTTGAATTTATTATTTACTTTTTGTATGTAATATTCAGCATTAATTTGACTAAGACAATTAACTAATTACCTACGAGGAATTAACTAGTATATATGTTTAAAATTATAATTTAATCGTTTCAAAACTAATATGGTTTTGAACCGGTTTTAATAATTTAGTTATTAAAATTTGTGATTATCGATTGGTCAATATTGAAAATCAACCAATGGTGGAACTAATTTTTTTTAAACTCAATGAAACTGAAATATCAATGAATCATCTACTGAAAGAGGTATCAACCTATTATTTTTTTTCAAAAGAAGGTAAATAAGGATTAGATGGCTTGCTGCTTCAAACAAGATTTTTAACCATGAATAGAATATTTTGTTAATTTTAGTCAAATTTAGATATTCGGTAATAGAGTTGATATGAATAAAGCCGTTTTTGCTCATGTCCATTTTAAACTTTAATCACAGATTTCGCTATCCATTTCACAAGCATAATAAACACTACTGAAGGGCGCAAATCTATCTGTGATCGGTAATGGTGACCAAAATAGCAATTTGCCCAATTAATCAGTTTGAACTTCATTTGCACATTTCTACTCGTTAATTAGAAATGTTGCGAGAAATTTGAATGGAATATAAGTAGATATCTCTTTTAGTAGATAATTTTTGATGATTCATTGAGTTAAAAAATTGGTATCAGTATTTCAATTAAGCTTTGATATCAACAGCGGTTAATTTACGATATGGGCTTATGATAATAGTCTGTTTATAAGATAAAATCGTTACATCAAGTGTCACAAGACAGTATCTACCTCCAAAATCGAGTGTTAGTAACTTTAAAACCATCTCCTCGTCACAGGATATCCGAGGGTGAATTTATTATATCATTGATAGATAGACAAGATAATCTGACAAGGCGCAATAGCTCAGTCAAGTTTTGGCAAGGCCTAATACCGTTTTGCTTGACTGCATGGCGCGGTCAAATTCCTTTTAAAGCATAGATCATGTAGTATCCACCCTTGATTTTCATTTCGCAACACACGTTGGATTCGTAAACCTCGACGCGCACCACGATTTTCTAGAAGCATTAAAATGCAAACACAACAACACACTGAGCGCATACATTTTTAATAAATAACATTTCTAAATTCTCACTACAGCTGTTTTCGGGCTGAAGCGACCGAAAGACGGCGATAAATAAAAATTCTTCGGGGGGTAGTTTCGAGGGAACGAAATTCAAATGCAAGGCGCGTCCCATCAACAAACAAAATTGAATTCGTTTTATGCAATTATAATATTGAAATTTTATACAATTAAGTAATATTTAAGAAAACAAAGCACTACTTTCAAAGTCTAAACTTTAATTAAAAGTACGACGATACGAGAAGGCGAAGTAGTAAAGGGCAAAGAGAGGTAAACATTTTTTAAACGGCAAAAATGAACGTTAAGCCAAGGCTTAGAGCAATTTCGCCGCCTTAAAAAAAGTGCCTAGTTTAGAAATAGATTGTGGGACAATCAAAAGGTGGAAAATTATGAAATTAGGCTTATATTAAAGCTTGAAACCTACTTTAAATTATATTTAAAATCCATCCATGAGCAAATCCTCAAAAAATATGAAAATGGCAACGAAAAAGGACCCACTCTCAAATTTTTTTCCCCTTAAAAAAATGGCGGCCACAAACGGGGTAATTTGTCACGGCGGCAATATTAAAGCAGTCTTATCTCACTATCGATAGGCCATTTCAACCAAAAGGCATTAAGAAAAAACAATCGGATTATTAAGACGCAACTATACGTAAAAAAAGGCCAATATTGGTCTCGCTGATATTTACCAATAAAACAGCGTATCCATGCTAAAATATCGCAGATTGGGGTAGTTTTTAAAATTTAAAATTAAACATACTTAAAATTAATTTTTCTCAAAAACTTTAAAAATGGTCCTAGAAAAAGGTTTAAATTTTGATATAAAACCGTTCCCAAACGTAACAAACGAATATTTCATTTCAAAAGGGTTGCGACAAAATGGCTAAATTTGAAAAAAACTCCATGTTATTTCTATGGGAAAATTTAACTTTTTCACCAAAAGGGCTGAATCATTTTATGCAAATGAAAACCACCCTTAGCAACTTTATTTTTTATAAAATAAACTAATGAGTGGATCTTTTTGAAATTTTAACCACATATTGAGGGCCCGAATTGTAGTTCTGTGGAATTTTTTCAAAGCAGTTAATACGATACAAAAAAAGTTATAACCAATCAAAAAACCATCCTTATACATTAAAGTCGGTATGAGGTCTTATCTAAGAGAGCTATCGCTCTCCTAGAATAGAAATTATAGCAAAGAAGTGGCGACAATTAGTGATAACTATGCCAAATATTTCGTAAAAGAAGGCAATGTTGAATGGCAATGGGACTTGAAAGGTGTGAAGAAACCAGACAATTAATCGAACTGAGATCAAATTTATTTGTACAAGGAAGTTATACATATTCTAAATAAAAATTCATGGAACTCAATCACTGTCTTCAATAAATTTCATAGTGGTGTCAATGACTCTTTCACAGCGACGCCGCTTTTTGGTATCAGAAGACTAGCAGCATAGTCTGCAAAAGCAGTGGCTGAATCATTAGGTTTAGAAATTTCTCTGCAAATATGTTATTAAATCAATAAGTTTTTGGTTGAATTTGAGGATGAAATTATGCTTTAAATACTTGTTACAATGTGCCAGAGCTTCAAGCACAGAAGAGGGCGTAATAGAAGGGTTAGATTCCCTCTTGTTCTTCTTGTACATTTTTTCGTGGTTAATTTTCCTTTTGGCGATAGAAACTTTCTTCCTTGAGCTCTTTGAGTCTGCCGATGTTATTTCTTCGCTGGTTTTTGATGGACCAGGGGATAGGTTATCAAAGTCAGTTACTAAATCATTTCGTTCCTAACTTATTGCTTCTTCTTCATGGTCGGATATTTACTCGTTAACGGTATACTCTTTCCCCATGAAATTGCAAGTAAACGATCCATTTATTTTAGGATCCGCTTCCGATTTGTCCTGGAAATCAGTTGTTACCACATCTGAGAAATTTGATGTGGTTCTATTTCATAAAATAGATAGATATTCTCAGATATTATGCCGAAAATTTTATAATAAATAATTCATTGAACTCAATCACTTAGTTCAATGAATACAAGTGAAATTTGCCATAAATTCTGATAAAGGCATTCTTATTTAGGAGACCCTTATTTAACTGACGTATTGCTATTGGTAGGCTAGGGTCACTAGAAAATAGGAATGTGGCCCAGAAATTTAAACCACTTACTCTCCTCTTTTTAGTATGTCTTTCAAAAATAACAATGACTTAAAAATGGCCAATTTACACTATCGAATACAGATTCGTCAGTTTCTTGGCCACTTTGGAAAAGGTGACTGTGGTAGTGTGTCCGAAACTGGTCAAATAAAGTCTTCCACCTTTTCTTGCACACATCCTCTAATATAAATTTTATAAATTATTATATGTAGAAACTTAAAATGACTGTTTAGTGGATACTCACTTTTTAAATTCATTTCTTTGACTATTTCTGTCCAAGATTTTTCATTCCGATTTCTATCTTTGTTCGAAGCTAAGCCTCGGTTCCATAAACTTTCATTATTTCTGACTAATGAAATTATTTTATCCTTTTCATCCGCTGCCGCTTTTTTCGTTGCTTCCCTTTCAGATCTTAACATTTCCTGTAGTTCTTTTTTCGATGGCATTTTAATTAGTACTATCATAAAATAAAATACTTTCCGCCATGAATCTACGGAAACGTAAAATAAAAATGGCCGTTCTTGATCCTAGGTCCAAGGAGCAGAGAAACGCCACTAGTGGTCAATTTCTATTGGACGCCTTGAAATGACGTCAGACGGCATCATCGCTTCTAGCGCAAAGCTCACGTAAATATCTACCCGGGATAGATATCTGCTTGAACGAAGATTCAAGCAGAATATGCAAGCGGGAATGAAAACGGCATAAGTTTTTGCTTTTGCGTTTTGCTTTGATTTTTCAAGCTCAAGCTCGCTTTTTTGTTCAAAAAAGCATGATTGAAAACGAGCCTTAATGTTGTTTTACTTAAGCAAATGCTTAAGGATCTATGCTAGTGTTTTTAGCTCGGCAACATACGGTGTTAGCTCTTTATAAGGTTTGCTTTACTAAACCCTCTTTACGCCTCAGCTGAAGAAGGAACAACTAGTGAGATAACTTCAAATATTTTGCATAGAACAGGATAACGACTTGAGTATTTGTCTATCATTAAAGAGTATACATCTTTGGGGCTGTTCCTGATTTTCATTGGAAACTGGCTTGACAACATTCTTTTGATGGAGTCCGTTCAGTTTCCAGACTCATAATTTCCTCTTCATCAAGAAGTTGTTGAAAGAACTCTTAATACCTCTTTAATTTCTCTATTTCCGAATTCTTCGATTTCTTTGGCATTTAGCCCTATACTTGGCCATAATTTTGTGTCAAGCATTTTAGTAAAGGCAGGAATTTTATTTGTAGTTTCGTAAATTATTTCTAAAAAAGAGGCAACAGTTTCACATAAATTTGCACTATCTTGTAAGAAAAAGTTAGTGAAGCGCTGGAGACCAAAAATAACAAAAAACAAAAGAACACTAGTTTTACGATTCAGATTGTCGGATCCCTTGATCACACTAGATCATTTTTGCAAAGTCACGATGTGAATAAATTTATAACGTTTTAGTTCTTATCAATCGACCACCAATACCTATCTATTACAATGGCGACGGAGATGGGATCCGGCCCATAAAGAGGCGTCTATATAGTATTGTAAATTTTGCATTTCTTTGCATTACTGACCGACTCTTAGAGCTTACCAAGGGCTCTGATCTATTACGCATTATACACGAAACAAAATAAAGTTACCATGGCTTTATCACTGCCGATGATTCAACCCTTTTGATCTGAGAGCAGGGACCCTATTCTCTAACTACATTTGGATCGTTCCTAATCCAAATGATTTGGATTTGGGGTCGATTCATCCCCAAATGACACTAATCGGTATTCTGTAACTCCAAATCCCTTTTCATTTGGTTCAAACCCTATCCAAACATTTGGCAAGCCAAATGGCCGGCCAAATCGTCATTTGGATAGCTCTTTTCGCCTTTTTCACCCCGTTTGTGGCCGCCATTTTTTTTAAGGGGAAAAAATTTGAGAGTGGGTTCTTTTTCGTGGTAATTTTCATATTTTTTGAGGATTTGCTTATGGATGGATTTTAAATATAATATAAAGTAGGTTTCAAGCTTTAATATAAGCCTAATATCATAATTTTCCACCTTTTTATTGTCCCTCAATCTATTTCTAAACTTTTCTAATATCAAAGGCGCTGTGATTGGTCCAGTTGTATCACAAACCTTAAAAATATTTTCCCGAAAGATGATTTTCGTTTTGCTTACCTCAAACCCCCTCCCCCCCATGGGACGCCGACCCCTTTACGACTCTTTAACCGCTGGCAAATATTGTCAATTACCCTTAAAATCAGTTATCGGAAAGAGGCTGCAACGATACTTTATTGAGTTTACCATGACTAGTCAAAAGTAACGAAAAACCTATTTAAATTTCCTCACTAACAATAATAAAATGCAACCTCTTTTGAAGCCTTACAAGAGCAATTGCAACTAAAAAAATGGAAATATCTTTTTCAGCAAATAATAGGTTGATATTGATATCATTTTCATGGGCAAACTTACAATATCAGCCAGCGGTTAATTTAGGATATCGACTGTTTGTTAATTTGGAACTAAATAATGCCAATAAAATGATTTAAATCCTTTGGATTAATTTTGAAATGAATTAAATTCTAATATTAATTATATATATGTGTGTGTAATTAATTTATCGTAGAAAAGCGTGTATGTTTTGGCCTTGCAAAAGCAAGTTTTCAACACTTGCCACGGGAAGGCAGCATACTCCGCACATGCTCACGATGTTAGTCTGTTTATAAGATAACACGGAACTTCAAGTGTCACTAGACAGTAAATACCTCCAAAATGAAGAGTTTGCATTTTTAAAATAATCTCCTCGTCACAGGGTATCCGACGTTTTAAGTCATCATGCGTGACGATTCAATTCTTAAAAAAACGAATCTCTTTATTTTGGCGGTATGTCACTGTCTAATGGCCCTGAAAAGGGCCGTTTTTTTCTCCTCAACACAACTATTTTTTTGCGAAACTCGCAGCAAGGCTCTCAAAGGCAGCGGCAATCCTCATTTGAGCTTGCGCCAGCTCTTTGATCCCCTGTGCCATCTCTCTCTGACCCTGAGCAAGGTCCTGCAAAGCAGTGGCAGCTCTATCAACGGCATTTTTAATACCACCCAACTCTGTTGTGGTGGCTTGTTGGGCAGCCTCCAAAGAAACCGCAGCTCTTTCGTAAGGGGTCCTACGAGACCTTATGCGGTTCTTTTTCCTTTCATCATTGAATTCTATGGATATTAGGAAAGTTATCACATATTATGTTTTCACAGAAATATTATTATTGAAATATTACTTCTGGCAGATTCAACGACTGACTAGGAAACAGTTTCATTAGGGAGATCTTCCTCGGTGGAGTCTACATTTTCTTCTACTCGTCTTTTCCCAACGTGTGGTGTTGATTTTGGGATGCTTTCGCACCCAGAAACGAATGGCTCCCCTACTTCCATGGTAGATTCCATCGAAACTTCAAAATTTTCATTCAAAGTGACGTAGGAGCATGATGGACGCTCTGATTGCGGTGGTAGATTGCTTGAACTTGATTCATCTACTGGGGGGCCAAAACCCGCCTCAGGAACAGAATTTAGCCCCGTCACTGTTCCCCTTCCAATAATTGAGAGAAGCCGCTCCTCCAAATCTGTTAGTGGCTCGGCTTGCGGGCCACCACCAGTCTTATTCTTTAAAGCCTTGGAGGCTTTGGCTCTGACATTGCAACGCCACGCAGAAAAACACTACCGAAAAAGATTGCTTAATGGAATGTAAATTATAAATAAAATTTTACTTAAAGTGAGACATACCTTCTTCCACTTATCTACCGTTTTCGAAGGGCCTACACCACAACTGTTAAGCCTTGTTGCAAGTTCAACCCAAAGGGCATCGAACTTGGCCTTAGTGAAACTAGCACTAAAATTCATATAGACTAAATTCATATTAGCTTCCAAAAATTCAATGTAAATCAATTGCTGCTTCGTGTGCACTTTAACACCCATTACGGAAATAATTTTTAAACAAAAATTACGAATTAAAAGCTTCACAAAACAAGTACAACTTAACTTCCAAAAATTCAACGCAGAAAAAAACTTTACTTGTATATAAAGCGCGCGCAAAAAGAATTGACCAATAAAGAAGAAGGAAAAACTACGTCATGAAAAAGTAAGCGCGGGAAAATAATTGACCAATAAAGAAGGAGGAAAATTACGTAATGGAAAAATAATGAAAGAGGGAGTGACGTACATTTGGTTTGGATAACGGTTTGGCGAGAGATCCAAATGTCGATTTGGATTTGGGTTAGAGAATACGGTTTTAAGCGCCCTATCCAAATGGAGCCGATCCAAACGTTTAGATTTGGATCAACGTCCAAATGATTTAGATCCTTAGAGAATAGGGTCCCAGATCCAGAGAATTTGAATGCCGCTTGAGCGAAGTGGTGCAACAAATTTGTATATTACCTCATCGCGTCTGGCATAAGAGACCCAGTGCGACAATGGTCTTTGTTACTACATTGCGTGGGTAAGATCGTTCAAGATATATTCTATGCTCTTCCAAATGCTAGTACAACTCTCGACTACGAAGCTGCAAAAGTTCTCCATACTACATATTTTGCACCCAAACAGAATAGTGACTTTGAAATATTTAAGTTTCGCGAGGCAACGCAGCGGGGTGGTGAGACCGTTGATGAATATCACATTCGGTTACGATCCTTGGCAACGTATTGTTCCTTTACTGACCTCGATCTCGAGTTAAAACGGCACTTATTGCAAACCTGTACTTCTAAGAGCCTACGAAGGAAAGCCTTGCAGGACCCGTCTCTCGATCTGGCGGGATTGTTGCAAAAGGCAGGTTTAATGGAAGCCTCTGAGACGCAAACCCTGTATACCTCAAAGGAATGTTGAATTAACTTCTCTAGAAACAGTTATTGTAACGGTTGCGGAGCTTCTGAAATTTTAATAATAGTTCTAAAATAAAATAAAGATAAGTCCTTCAAGTAGCAGCTCTTTTTCTACAACATACTGTTACTATCCTAAAGAGCAAAGATCAAGAAGCATCACTATTATTAAAATTATCCAAGTCTGTAAACCAAAAACTTGGCAACATAACCTTCAGCTTAAAAAATGAGAGCGTAAGCCAAACTAGACGACACTGGAGGCTCGGGAGCTGGGTAACTGGGTTCTTCCGAGAATCAAGAATATATACAATACATAAGAAACATAAGCCTTGGTCTTAAAGAACATCCAAAAACCAAAATCTTATAATATAATGAAATCAATTATACCTGGATTGCTTTATTCAAGAAAATTTCGACCTGATAGCAAAGTATTTCTTAGCAAGAGTGTTACAGAAAATCAATAAAATGAAATAAACATTTTAAGCCGGTAAAATTCTAAACAAGCGTCGACTGCTCAAAAACAAGTTCAACCATGGAGCCTGTATCTTAAGATACGGGCTCCATGGTTCATATTCCACGGAATGAAGCAAACTGAAAATGTCAACTTAACTTGTTATCAGGCACAAAGCTAGGCCCTCCCTTGTTCTCGTTCTGTTTGAAAACTGAAGAAATGGGTATCAGCGCGCTAACAGGTTAACCTGACATTTAACACAAGAGCCGTACTTCTGTAATTAACTAAAATTAACATACTTAGGCTGCGTTCAGTAACCGGCATCAAAAACATCGATGACTTAATGATGACATCGATGTCTTACTGAACGGTTTTTCGCGTCTTTGGGCGTGACGTCATGATGCTCATCGGATGCCCATCAGAAAAATCAGCTGTGAGAGGAGGTTTTTTTGATGAGCATCCGATTCATGACGTAAATTTCGTCATTTTGCGCCGCGACAATTAAAATAATGTAGAATTGACAAATATTATCCTTATCGATAATAATACTAAAAAGCAATATATTATTTCGGTAAAAAATGGATTCTGACAGAATTTTGATTTAATTGATAAATTGAAGTACAATATATTTGTAAATATTTCGGATTTATTATTTAAGCCTCTGCAGTAACGTTATCATAATATCGTCGCCATTTTGAAAAGCATCGATTACACAAAATTGTGCCGTTCAACAACTGCAACGTCATCATGACGTCAAAAGAACACCGATTTCATTTTCCCAAACATCGATGTTTTTCCTGATGAGTGTTACTGAACGCAGCCTTAGACTTAATTGTTTTGATGAAACTAGCCGACAGCACACTCTGAATAATTAATTGTTAATTTAAGAGTACTCCGAAAAGTAACTTCGCTGTAGTTTTTAAGTTAGCGGTGGTGATAAATCACGAAAAACCCCATGTTAATCTACATTGGAAATTTACCAAAAGCATGTGAATTTTACTTTAACGTTACAAAACGGTATCAAGTCATATCTACAAGGACCTACTAGCCCTGTAGAATTGGTATGACTTATGATAAAAACTGAAGATCTCTTTAATTATTTCAGCAACTTCTTCTATTTCTTTGTTGCCTTTGAAAGCACTTTTAATAAGTAATTTCGTTTTAAGTGCAATATATTCCATGAAAAATTTGGTTTCTTTTTGCCTTTTAAGTATTTCTATCAAACCATTGAGTCTCCCATGGTAAACTGAGTAGCCGTCTGTTCCAATACAAACTAATTTTTGAATCCAGTTTTCTATTCCAAGTGTTTCAAAAAGATAATTTAGTCATTTTTTCAATGCCAGAGGCATTGAAAGCTTCTGGTCTGAGAATTGCCAAATGGGATTGAAAAACAATTTATATTTCAATTCTATATTGTTCCTTCCCTCACTAGTGACTTTATATTGGGACAAGATTTCCTTGAGGAATATAGGGTCAAATTAGATTTTGAATCGTCACAATGTTTAGTGGGTAACCTAAAGATCCCTTTTTCAATTCCGACAGAAAAGGATCCAATAAGTGAGGAGGTTTTGGATAATATTAAGGAAGTGGTTTCTGCAGCCCCTATTTCTAATGAACAGCGTTTTCAATTAGAATCCCTATTATTAAAAGTCCCTGAATTGTTTTCAGATAAAGTAGGAAGAACAGGACTAGTCCGCCCATAAAATCTCAGCCTTATCGCGTTAACGATCAGAAGAACAAATAATTGAACAACATGTTAGGAAAATGCTAAATGACGAGATCATTAGACCTTCCTTATCTCTTTGGGCTTCGCCCGTAGTTTTAGTTGATCAATCAAAACGGGGAAAACCCGATAGGTTTTGTATTGAATACAGAAAACTAAATAGTGTTACCATTAAGGACCCTTATCCCTTGCCCAAATAGAGGATATGCTAGCCAGAGTGAGAAAACTGAAATATATTCCGACCCTTGACCTAAAATCAGGTTACTGGCAGGTCGAAATGCACCCAAAAAAGGAGACTTTAAACTGCTTTTATGACTCATATGGGAAAGTACGAGTTTAACGTACTCCCTTTTGGGCTTTGCAGCACCCGTAGCTCTTTCAAGCGGATACTCGACGAGAGCTTAAGAGACGGTGACTATTTCCATTTAATTGACTGTTTAGACGATATAATCTCCCTTAGTGAAGATAGGGATCATTACTTAAAGTGTTTGGAATATGTCCTAAATATTGTAAAGGAATCGGGTCTCACCCTTCAGTTGAAGAAATGTAGGTTCGCTCAGAAAGAAGCTGCCATTTTTGGCCACATAGTTAATGAGAAAGGAGTGCGTATAGACCCTTCAAAAACTGACGTCATTAAGAAAATAAAATATTAGATGGATCTCATTGAAATTTTAACCACATATTGTGAGCACGGGCTGTAGTTCTATAGATTTTTTTAAAAACAGTTAATACAATACAAAAAACGTTACATCCAATCAAAAAACGCTCCTTATACATTAAAGGCAGTACGAAGTCTTATCTAAGAGAGCTACCGCTCTCCTAGAATTATTCTACATAGCCGGTAGGCCCTTGTAGATATGACTTGATGCCCGTTTTTAAAATAAAAAAATCACCTTTTTAGGGTTAGTGTCTCATAGAAAAAGCATTAAATTAAAATAGATAAAATGCATGTAATAAATTTGATTATAAAATGCATGTAATAAATTAAAGTTTTATATGCACGCGAATATTAAATTAGATAAATGTATGCATAGTAAATTGGATTAAAAAATGCATGGGGATATTAAATTACATTATACAATGCATGTACATAGTAAATTGAATTATAAAAAGCATGGGAATATTAAATTAGATTGTACAATGCATGCAAGAAGCGCATGTAATAAATTAAGCTATAAAAACATGCAAGTAGCGCATGTAGTTTAGTTATGAAAACAAGCAAGTAGCGCATGTCGTAAATGAAATGGTTCAAACAAAACCTTAACGCGTCAAACTGAGCGTGAAGAAAATAATATTCTATAATGATAGAATGGAAAAGACTGCATGTGAAAATAACTGAATGAGATATCTACAATGAGTACTATAAATTACAATGAATAATACAATAATTGGAAAGAGGTGAAAAGAGTTCATGCCAACGTGAACATGAATAATAAATACCGTGATTATGAAAGTAAATGTGCAATTGAACATTTCAAATGATAAAAAAATTACGAAGACGTTGTTCTCAAGATCTATCACGGCATTAAGAAAATAAATCTGTATAGTTAATTGCAACATGTTGCGCTTCAGCATGTCATGAAAATAAAACTTCTTTGCTGTCTTCCGTCATATAATGTGCTGTCTCTTTAGCACCTTCAATTTTGGCTTGATTTTTTTTGGAAATGAAATATTTAAATATCAACGATAGCTAAGGCATACGATTCCGGTCATTGATGTCACCACGTATTAATTGACTATTTTTAAATTTAATATACTAGTTAAGAAACTTGGGTTTGGAACGGTTTATCTTCAAGCAGTGATTTTATTCATTATTTATACTGTCCTTCATGAGGTTATTGTTATTATGGTGAAAACTTGGTTTAGCTGCTGTCTCATAGGTTGAGCCTTTCACGCGCTCGTCTGTTTCGGAGTGGGCGGCGGCGAATTGGTGTCGCGGATGTGGTGGTGGTCCTTGGGACCAGTGACCCTCGCATTAATTATTATTTTACCGGTCCCACTATAAATTAAATTTCTAAAATGGTGAGAATAAAAAGCACGTAAAGCCACAAAAGTAAAGAAGCTGAAAATTCTAATTGAATTTGAATTGTTTACTGTAGGAAAAAGTAGCATGTAACAATCCATAACAGTTAACTTTTATTTCTTATCACAATTTTTCAACTAGTTGCTTCTGACTCTCTCTCTGTCGCTCTCTCTCTGTCGCTCTCTCTGTCTCTGTCTCTCTCTCTCTGTCTCTGTCTCTCTCTCTCTCTGTCTCTGTCTCTCTCTCTCTGTCTCTGTCTCTGTCTGTCTCTCTCTCTGTGTCTCTCTCTCTGTCTGTCTCTCTCTCTTTGTCTCTCTCTCTGTCTCTCTCTCTGTCTCTCTCTCTGTCTGTCTCTCTCTCTGTCTGTCTCTGCCCCTGCTGATGTTGCTCGCGAGGCTTGCAAACGTTATGCAAACGATGCGCCGTCTATATTATCCTTGTCGCTACAGGTCCTGGTTGTCGCCATGACCGACCCTGCGATTCAAGCTATCGCCTCCGACACCTCAAGGAAAAACACGCGAAACGCCTACTACAGGCTTTCAGCGGCGATCAAAAAACTGCTTCCCGAGTCCCCCGCTGAAGCTTCTTCGTAATTTGGATCTTTGATGAACTGTTCAATTTTTAGCTTTAACCCCAGAGGTGTTGGTACTGATTTTACGTCAGTATGGTGCCGTGATTTCGTGAACCGCTTTAAACCCGCGATAGTGTGCCTACAAGAAACTAATATTTCTACTCCTTTTTCCAAATCTTATATTTGGAATTCGTGCTCGTACATTTTCCACCACTCTGCCGATGAACCCTTTCGCGGTTCTGGAGTCTCTATTGGTTTTACCCCCACATTACAAAACTGTGTTACCGCGACAGACGCTTTTAAGGGTCGGTGCATTTACGTCACTCTACGCGCTGATTCCCTTGGCTCTGCCTCCCCGGTCCATTTATTTAACGTTTACCTGTCAGCCTCGAGTGATCAATGTGCCTTAGATACCCTTGCCTTCGTGCGCGGTAAGCTGGAAAACATTAATCCGTCCCACCCGGTCATCCTGATTGGGGATTTTAATTGCTGTCTCCACCCCGACTCCGATCGCCGTAATTGTAGGGAATCTCGCTTCCCTATTTGTGGTGCTTTACGCTCCCTGGTATCCAGATTTAAGCTTTCGGATGCTTACCCTGTAATGCATCCAAATACCCGAAGTTTTACATGGCGTGCGCGAAACCATGGTCGTCTTCTTTCTGCAAGACTTGATCGTATGTACTTTCGGGCCCCCTTACGAGTTAAGACTTTTCGCCACATTCCCAGTTTTTTTTCTGACCATGATGCGATTTTTTGTAATTTTTTTGATTCGTTTTCCATTCCCCGTAAGCCCCCTTTTTGGCGGCTTAACGCTTGTTCCCTTGATGATAATTGTTTTGTCACCGCGTTAACTTCTCATGTCCGGTCCTTCATTGCAAACAAACCGCCCCTGCTCCCTGTTGTCCAGTGGTGGTTTGATGTTCTGAAGCCGGAGATAAAGTGTTTTTGCTTGTTATTTTTACATAACAAAAAGGTCAATGATACCAAAGATATTGTATACCTTGAGTCCCTTGTAGCCTCCACCGACCCTGATACCATTGAAGGACAGGCAAATTCCGTACTTCTCAATTCCTTACTGTTAAATCAGACTACAGACTCCCTTCGACGTGCTAGGGAAACGCACTTTAGTGCAGTTGACACCCCTTCCCGCGACTTTTACCGTATGGAGAAACGGGCCATTGCCACAAACCTAATGCCAGGTCTTTATGACTCTGCTGGGGTCCTAGTAGATGACCCTGAGTCACTCAGAGACGTGGTCATTGATTTTTACACGAAACTTTACAGTCGTTCCACTACTCCCCCTGACCAGCTTGCTCTATCTGACCTTGTTGCTGACCTTCCCTCCCTCAATAATGACCAGTCTGAACCCCTTGCGCAAGATTTTACGCTCGGCGAACTAACAGCTGCACTTAAGTTGCTTTCCCGTGGAAAGTCAAGCGGCCTTGATGGGCTCCCTGTTGAGCTGTACCTGGCCTTATGGCCCCTGTTAGGGGACATTTTACTGAATGTTTTTAACAACATTCGCAATCATCCGGGTTTTTGGAACCGGTTTTCCTCGTCTGTGATCTCCTTGATCCCTAAATCGGGGAATTCACTGGACTTGGCGAACTGGCGTCCTGTCTCCCTTACCAACTCCGATTACAAAATCTTTGCGAGGGTTTTAGCTTGCCGCCTAAACACCGTCATTAAAGTTCTGGTTCATGATAGCCAAACTTAAGTAGTATAGGGCTACAGTTCGTACCACGGTAGAGGTATAAAGTAGGTGCGTGGGAACTGGGTCACTGGGTCATGGGAACTGGGTCATGGTAACTGGGTCATGGGAACTGGGTCATGGGAACTGGAGCGTGGGAACTGGAGTACGCCGCCGCCGCGGTGAATCTTCGCGAGTTCCCCGCGAGTTCCTTCCCCCCTCACCCCCGCGGGGTTTACCGCGCGCGCCGCGAGTTCCTTCCCCCATTTTAACTTCGCGCGTGGCGCTAGTTTCGTACTATTCAATTCCAGGAAAAATTCTATTGTTAAATTCTTACTATCTACGTAGTGATTAATGCTTTTGGCATATATTCTATAGACCCATACTTATAGAGAGTATCATAGACTTATGGTGATAACTTATAGCGTATGAATACAGTTGTATTGTTATAGTGAAATCAATTCTAAATAAAGGAATAGGGTAATAGAATTTAAGCTTAGCAATAACAATGGAATCAAAATTAAGCCGAGTATATTACGATTCTGAAAACCCTCTTAGTTACGGAAGCGCAAATAAATTGAAACAAGGAGTAAAAAGTATTTCAAAGAAAAAATTGAGACTTGGCTTCAGTCTCAACCCACATACACTATTCATAAACCAAGGAGAATAAACTTCCCTCGAAATCAAACTTATGCTACAACAGCTGATGAAGTATTTCAATGCGATCTAATTGATCTACGACGTATCAAAAAGCATAACAAAGGTTTTCAATACATTTTGACTATAATAGACGTATTCTCAAAATATGCCTGGAGTTTTCCTTTAAAGAATAAAACTAGTAGAGAAGTTTTAAGCGCATTTCAGAAAGCGATCAAAGAGAGAAAGCCTTTGCGTATTAATGTTGACCAAGGCAGTGAATTTCTATCAAAATTGTTTAAAGAATATTTGAAGAAAGAGGGTATTCAACTCTATACAAGTGTTGGAAGGATAAAGTGCGGTGTTATTGAAAGATTTAACAGAACGTTAAAGGATAAAATATTCAAACTATTTACAAGAACGAAAAAATATAATTATATTGGTAGTTTGCCAAAAATCATGAAGGCCTATAACTCTAGTACGCATTCAAGTATTGGTTTCGCTCCAAAAGATGTTAATATCGAAAATGAACATTTAGTATGGCAGCGTTTGTATGGCAATCAAAAACCTGCTAAACCCCCAAAGTTAAAGATTGGTGATTTTGTCAGACTGTCAAAGAGTAAACCTCTTTTCGAAAAGGGTTATAAAGGTTATTGGACGAGGGAAATATTTACCGTATCAAAAGTTCTTTACAGAAATCCAGTTTGTTACGTAGTTAAAGATTACAACGACGAAGAAATAAGAGGTGCCTTTTACGAATGCGAACTTCAAAAAGTAGTCTACTGATATATGTCTATTGGCAAATAAATAAATGTTCATTTTAATCTAGTTAACCATGTCGAACGATTCATTTTATGTTACACTCGTAAGTTCGGCTTCTATGAATGTCTTTCCGGATAACACGCAATCTCATTTTAAAGTTCAGTTACCAGCTCCTTTAAACTTAGTTGGTAATTGGCATGTGGGGCTTGCCGAAGCATTTTTACCCCAGGCCTGGGATAATGTATCCGGCGAGTATTTATATTTCAATGCTGGAGTACATGACTATACTGAAAACAGCTGGGACCAGTATAAGATACAACTTGTCGCGGGAAACTTGCGTGGAGACGAATACGATGTTTATAAGAGTTTAATTAAATCTATTAATAATACCATACCCCTCGAAATACGACGGTCGGTTTATATGTTTATCACCTACAGTGATGACAATGAGAAGGCTTTTTGCGCTCTGAGAGCTAAAAATGGATATGAAGTTCAAATACCGGAAGAAATGGGTAAAATCTTGGGCTTACCCTTCATGGATTGGATCAAAGAGAGATACACTTTTCCCGAAGAACTGATTAAAAGAAAGAAAGACGATCCTTTAGAACTAAATAGTTCCAATAATTTTTTACATATAAGAAAAAGAAAAGGCCCAACGAATCCAAGGGAAATTACTCTGCAAATTCAACCCGGCCAGTATAACCACATTGAAAATGTTATTGAAGCAATGCGCCATGCAATTCCTCGAGAACACAGTAGTAATTTTGTAATTAAGCTTAATCCCGACGGAAAAGTAAACGTAAAATGTGAAAATAACTATTATTTGTGTTTTAACAAAAATCAGTCTGGTCTAGGTAGACTATTAGGGTTTCACATGGACCAAATGGATAGACCCCTTATGGATGAAACTGGAAAAAGTGTTGCCGATATAGACAAGGGTACGGCTAGTTTGTATATTTATACAAATTTAATTCTACCACAAGTGGTTGGTGACGTTTATGCCCCTCTTCTGAGGGTTATACCAATAATAAATGATAAATCTTCTAGCTTAGCTGTACATAGGTTTCAAAACATTGATTATTACCCTTTAAGATGTCCATCATTTGAAATGATCGAAATTGATATGAGGACAGATTTCGGAGAAAATATTATGTTTAAATTAAACAAGTCCGTCATAAAACTTCATTTCATTCTCAAGCATGTCACGAAGTAACATATATCTAAACTACTACTTAAGCCAAACCGGAAATGGTCTTAATCACTTCCGGGGGCCTGTATTTCAAAGAGGAAACGGTCTCGGAAGTATCTTCAAAAGTTTAATTAGATATATTACACCGATATTTCGACCAGCAGGTAAAGTGTTAGGTAGGGAAGCTCTCAGAACGGGGTCGAGAATAGCAGGGGATCTCGTAGCAGGAAGAAACCTAAGAGAATCATTGAAATCAAATTTGAGCGAAGCAGGATCAAATTTACTACAAAAGGCTAGCCAACACTTGGCTCAACAACAAACGGGCCAAGGACTTCGCAGAAAGCTGAAGCCTAAAAAGCGATCAAAAAAGAGAAAAAGAACGAAAACCGATTTTCTCGATTAAAAATAACAATGGTTGAAGGAATGATGTCTGAACTGGATTTGTTCGCGGAGCCACCAACAAATTACAACATAGAAAATAGTGATTATGCTATGTATAAAGCTTTGGCTTCGCTTTCTGATGATGGACCAATTGAATTTTTTATCCCTGGATCTAATGACGTCTTTATGGATTTGTCTAAAACCTTATTGCAAGTTCGAGTCAAACTAGTTAAGGAGGATGGATCTTCTTTAACTTCCCAAGACAAGGACGTTGGTCCTACAAATTTATTACACGCATCTTTATTTAGTCAAGTTGACGTATTTTTTGGAGATACGCAAGTTAATACACCAACGAATGCCTACCCATATTTGGCATTTTTTGAAACACATTTAAACTATGGTACAAGTGCCAAAAAGTCTTATCTTTCTTCAAAAATGTATTACAAAGATGACCCTGTGGACGCTAGTAAAATGTTTTTACCGGCGTCAAACAACGACAAGAATGGAATGCTGAAACGAAGAGATCGGGCTGCCCTATCGAAACGCATTGATATGTTGGGTGATTTACATTTGGATGTATGTCGAATGAGTCGATTTCTCATTAATAATATTGATGTACGGTTTCGCTTCATAAAGTCAGTTAATGAATTTGCAATTATATCTACAGCAGCACTTAATCCTAAATTTAAAATTAAAATTGACGATGTTACATTATTTATAAAAAAGATTAAAATAAATAATGAGATTATGTTAGCTCAGGCGATGGTACACGAAAAGCACAATGTAATTTATCCAATTAACAGAACAGTGTTAAAATACTTTTCCATCAGTAGCGGTTCCACTGACATTATACGAGAAAATGTCTTTATGGAAAGACAACCATCACGCGTAGTTATCGGCTTAGTTAGAACAACGGCCTTTAATGGAGCCCTAGATTTGAATAGCTTTGAATTCAATCATTTTAATTTAAGCTACTTGGCACTAACAATTGGAAATCAAACATATCCCAATCCTCCGTTTACACCCCACTATGCCGTTAACGAGTATTCCAGAGAGTACCTCTCAAACTATACGGCCTTGGATTTGTTCAAAAGTAATAAAGGAAACTGTATTACCTTCGAAGAATTTAAAGAGGGTAACGCTCTGTACGCGTTCGATCTTACACCGGAAGAACAAGCGGGCGCTGAACATTTGTCAAGAAACAAACAGGGAAGCCTAAGAATATCTATGAAGTTCAAATCTCCGCTAGTCCATAACGTAACTGTAATAGTGTACGCCGAGTTTGAATCTGAAATTATTATTTCTAAAGATCGTACCGTGATTTATAACCCATCGGGATAATGAATACGGTGGAAATAATCGAAATTTTAACGTGTGAACCTGTAACAAGACCTTTTTTCCTCGGTGTATTTGCTTTCGATCAAAAACCATTACCGCCAAAGCAAGCTAAATATTGCTTTTGTCTAAATACGGAACCTTCATCGAGTCCAGGACTTCATTGGTTAGCTATATATGTAAATAATAACGTAGGGAACTTTTTTGATTCTTATGGGAATGATCCCTCTTATTATAATCTTAGCGATCTTTATGTCTACGCTAAAGAATGGTTTATAAACCCTGTACCTGTTCAATATCCATTATCTTTAACATGCGGTTTACATTGTATTTTTTATCTAGTTAATGCCTGTTACGGTTATAATCTAAACGTTATTATTCAAGATTTATATAAACCAAATGATTTAATGTATAATGAAGCTTTGGTTCTATTGTTTTTATGTAATCATTTGTTGAAACATCAAAATAAATATTGCAATCAATAAAAAAACGTTTATTTAAATTTTTCTTTCCATAGTGTAGTGGGTACAACAGTTTTTTTATCTTTTCTGGTTTTACGTTTAGAATGAAGAGGCGAATATAGTTCTTGAAATTTTTTAAATTCATCTAATGATTGAGCCACGCTGTTTTTACGTAGAGTTTTTTTCTTTTGGGTGGTGGAGACTTAGCCGCTATAGCCGTAGCCGTAAATGGCTGCCATGTCAAGGTGGACCCGCTAGGTGGTGCTTGAAAAATGGTGGAACCCTGTGCAGAAGCGGTAGGCATAATGGGGGTAGTTGCGTGTATTCCTGTTAGGCTCGGAGTAATGGGTAAAGTAGCGGTAGAAGTAGAAACCACCGGGGTAGAAGGTAGCGCTGGATAAGTTGTAGGAGGTGCCGATACAGTTTTTACGGTAATGGGTTGTACTAGTTTCTTCATATTTAAATATTTTTGCAGGGTTTCCAAGTATTCTCTAAGTTTAGTTTCTGTAGACCCGGACTTTCGAAGAATGTTATGCATTTCTTGATCTAGCTCAGATAATTCTTTATCCACCGGGTCCAAAATGGTATTGGCAGGCACCAAAACCATTTTCTTCATGTTAAACTTTTTATAGCTGAGATAGCACTAGGGATAATACTAGCCAGTAACATTGGCCAAAAGGCTCCGCCTGATTGATTAATCATCAACTGACGCTTCTTACTTAATGGCAAAGACTTTTGAGCCAATAGCCTTATAACTCTCCTGTGACGTTTTAAATGATTTTTTAGTTTGGAGGTCAAAGGTATCCCGCCGTGTGTAATGTTAAAACAAATATTACAAAGCGTCTTTAATTGATCTTTGGTACTGTTTTTTAGAATGTGTTTTCTTTGAATTTTATTGCTTCGTTTAAGCAAAGTTAGGTAGGGGTATTTCTTACGAAGTGAGACCGGCAGAATCATTGTATTAAATAGATTAAAAATGCGCCGTCACTCTTTCTTATTCGTCGATAAATACGTACATATTTCCATCTGGAGGGAGGACATTTGTTCTAACTCGTAGACATTCATCCGTGGCTTGATGACAGTCAATCAAAATGTACGAGTGCGGCTTTTCTGTAGCAATGGCGTAGGCCTTCACTAGAAACTGACTTTTTCTAGGAAAAACTTGCCTACTTAAAAATTGTATTGGCGATGAATCCCTGGGACATTTGAATATTAAAATAAAACGCAATTTAGGCTAATCAATCTGAACTCTTTATTTTTACTAAATAAGCTCTGTGTAATTAAAATTATGCTGGTATTATAGTGGTGACTCCCCTTAATAAACATATCAGCTATTTCTTTACTATTACCACATTCTGAAGCTAAATCATCCAACACCAGGAGGTTATTTTGATTTCTATTCCAAAATTCTTCGTTATTCGGAGGTAACCCTTCCAAAAATTCTATTTCAGGGATTTCCCTTTTCAGATCATCAAATTTATTTTGGTAAATTGAATAGCAATAAACTATCCGATCTGGTTTTGGACTAATCATGCATGTTCTATATCTTAATAAATTAAAAACCCACGATGATTTACCACACATGCTAGAGCCTGCACAAACATCTGAAAGGGCGCCACAAATTTTATTCGACACGCCATGGTTAATAAATGTAATTAAAATGACACAAAAAATTCACACTCGAATATTTTATTGCTCAGTTCGAATTGTAATATTTTTGAGTAAATTTTTTCCACCTTTCGAATACGATCTTTAAACCTTAGCGCATCGTAAAGGGCGTAATTACGTCTATCTTCGATAGGTATTTCAAACACAGTTACATTTGGTGAAAAATGTACATTCTTCTTTTAGATCTACTCATCCTGAGTTGTCTCTGTTAAGTAACCATATGCAAATGTATTAAAACCCTTAACTACGCGCTTCTTAAATGTATATCCAAATGTCTTTTCCATTTTTTTATTTATTATTGTTGCCGTATATTTATCTCTACGTACATTAAAAGGAACGGCTACTTTAATTCTTTTCGATTGATTATGAATACTTTCAAATATGGAGTCAAAATTTACAATATTTTCATTTATTCGATTTTGAAGACTTAAGCCCTTTACTTTCACGATAGTTTTGTTGTCTGTAGTTTTCAGGGCGTAACTTTTTGGAGCATTGCAAACAAATTCTAAAATTGATTCCTCTCCCAGTTCGTTTACCCAACACCCCAAGTTAATACCGGTGGGGGGTATGTAGTCCCCCTCTTTTGCAACAAAGATTACGCTATCAGTATCCATATAAAGTACACGCTCATTCAACTTTGCAAGTGTTTCATAAAGAGTTAATCTACCATAACATGAAACAAAGCTGGCAACATATGGGTTCCCCTTATAATATGTGGGTTGAAACTCATCCTTAAAACTATACGTTAACAAACATAGCTCTTCGTTTAGGGCCTTAAATCTATAAGTTCTTTTGTGTCGTCTACTAAAATGCCAATTAGATCTTTATAATCATCTATTATGATAGACTTTGGTTTGTTAGTATTTAATCCAAATTTTCCCCATAGTGAGTTCAAACAAATTTTTGAGATTGCTCTCATAGCAGGGTTTTTAGTTACCTCATCCATTTCGATTTTGATTCCTTCAGTCTCATAAATTGAATCTAAATATTCCCTCTTTTCTTCGAAGGTTTTAACTGAGGAGGGGAACCCCGAGTTGGCCTGCTTAATCTTTAAAATTTATTTACGTAACCACCGAAAAGTCCGTCGCTTACACCTTTTTCATATTGAAAGTTTCTTTATAATGATGCACTTCTGATATTTTAAAAGTTTGTAACCCATTTCCATAGCTTTATAAATTTCTGGGGTACACCACACGCCCGAAATTGACCTTTCACCATCGCTATGACTACAAAGTTCAGTATTTTCTTCGATTACACAAGATTTACATAAAGGAAATACAATCGCCCATTATGTCTGTAGGGTAATACAGGAATGTACAGACCATATGGGGTAACAATGTCGCCGACATGATTCCAAAATAAGCGTCTTCCGATAATCAAAATTGAATTGAATCACCTCAGGGAAATGCTTCGGGTAAATACCATATTTATTTTGACTAGGGTATAAAGACATAATGTCAAAATATAAATACGTTCATTTTTACTTGGATCTGCTTTATAGTATAACTTTAGGGGCGCATCTTCCTCCATAAAGCGCTGATCTTGATAAGATAGGGTCACACACTTCGACTGAATTACAAAATTCCCTAAAATCTGAATTTTCAGCCATCAGTTTATCGTAATCACATTCCCACATAGTAATGATCTCAGCCCTAGGATGAAGCTCTTTAATGTATTGTATTCTATCAAGTCCTTTTTCGTAAATAACTTTATTGGTTTCCTTAACTACGCTATTCCACTCACTTCCTTTGTACACTTTTTACACGCGTGATATAAACAGCCCATGAATTCTAAAATTATTTCCGGGTCACTACAATAACCATCACTGCATATGGTCCAATTTTTTTTTTCTCCTGATGCTGACATTACAGTTTGAATCTCGACCTTTCTTTCCTTACTTACCCATGCCATCCATTTTATGGCTTTCTTGCTCTGGTTACCTGAACCACGGAATCCAGGGTTTGAACGACACCAAGGGTATTCTTCTGTAAGTATGTGTGAAGATACCGAAGTACAAGCTCCAGCTATGGTTATCGCACCGCAATTCATTGGGTCTAAACCCGTTACTGTTTTGAAATGGTTACGAAAACAGTCTACACCCTTCTGAAGGACTTGGACATCAGCCACGCAATATTCTTGTAACTCTAACATGGCATTATAAACGGGTTGTTTTGACTTTCACTATACCACTTTTCAAAAGCTATGTTATCATCTTTTTTCATAAACTCTGGCTGAAAATAAGATTTATCGGGATTTTTCCACATAATCTAAATTGTTTTTGTTTAAAAAGATATATGGGAAAAACTGCTTGCAGGTTGAACCCAACTGAAATGTCTCCGAAAAGCCTTAATGGTATAGCCAGAAAGGAAAAACTACATATACATTTTAAATTTTTGGTTTTTAACAACATTGCTAGCAGTTTTGCTCCATCGAATATAATTTCTATTTTTCCATAATTATGGTTAACCATTGTAAAATGAAAAACCCGTCATAGGCTCTCATGTTATGAGCAACAATAGTACCATTTTCAACCTAGTTTGGTTACTCTACGTCTTTTGTTTTCTCTTGTAAAAACAATTTTTCATCTCTACTGGGTTAGGTATTGCATAAATTTGTCTACGCAATCTAGTCCTCTAAAATGTTATAATCGTAACATTTTCCTCTATTTGCATAGCAGAAACTAGAATATTGGGGTATGAAGGAATTATCTAATATGTTTTGGGATCGAAATAACAATGGTGTTTTGGGTTTTTTGACTATACTTGTTAAATAAGGGGTTGGACGTTTGAAAGCAAACAACCCGCGGGTGTTCAATTTTACATTTTGGGCATACTTTACTACATTTGTGTTTTTTCAATTCCTCGCAGCAAATTTTGCATCGTTTACTTTTCACAAATTTTATTAGTTCTATGTATTTGGAAGCATTCGGGACCTTAAAATACCTATTACAATCTGGACATTTCACGACGTCCAAGGAGGGCTCTCGTGGAATGTCTCAGAGTAACATCGCCAACATTTTTGGGTTCATTATAACATTTATGATTTGAGGCCCTAAATACATTACTAAATGTTACTAGCATTTTTTACAATAAGAAACATCCGAACATGGTGCTAAACTTTTAATAACATGCATATGTGTATCTACAAGCAGAAGGAAATTTTTTTTTCCGTAAATTTTCACCTTCATAAATTTTCTAAAATTATTTTCAGCGCTAAACACTATAATTTGGTATTCGGGTTCTAAGATTTTTGAAAAGCCGAAATCTGTTCTATACTAACGGGTCCCTACCGGTAAGTTAGCTTCATGGTGAAGTTTTAGGGCCTCTTCCCTCTGTAGCGGTCTGTTAGGTGCCTGTATTCTACGGTATCGATTATAGTCGAAACCAGATCTATCTTGTTTTTTGTTGTTTTAAATAGGTTAAGTCCGCAACCATTTTTCCGCACACTATGCTTCGAGCTACGCAAAGATCGTCATCGTTAAAATTGGTAAAAAAGTCCTCCCGTTTCATGTAATGTTCTAGTGATAACATCGATCTATTTCTGACTGATTTTCTACCCGATATTGGAATATCAGTTTTTAGAAAAATTGCATCAATTCTAATATCACCGTCTAAAATGAAATTACGATTGATTGACTAACTTGACTTATAGCACCAAAAAGCCTATCAACTGTCAGTTCGTTCAACGCCATAAATCTTAAATTTATGGCATTTTCCAGCTGTCACTTCTAACACAAAACCTGACTCTGTTGTAGTCTCTACCCCGTTGATAATAGTCTCAATGATTGATTGAAATATGAGTTTCAATTTTTCATATAGTTCCGTCACACATATTTTATCAAGGTTTTTAAAGATAATTTTGTATTCGTAGGATGAACAGTTAAATTTCCTAGATCTGGCTACATTTACTATCTAATTCATAAAAGTTTTTCTGCTCTAAAAATAGAAAGGTCTAGTGGTTCATCATCAGACATTTACTACTTCAACGTAACCTTCTTCAAGATGCTCGATATTAGTTCTACTACTCCGGTATATCGACGGCCTTCAAATCCAGTGCTTCTCGCGCTCTTGGCCCCTATATTTCGTTATTAGACAACACTTTTCTTTATTTTCTCGATTTCCAACATCCCAGGCAAACAGGAACTTTGCGGTAACTTATTCAGAGATGCTAATTTCAAAACCTTAACTAAGTCGTCTACTATTTCAATGGGTATGCATACCCCCGATTTAAGGGGTCTGAGTAGAGCGTACTTTCTTATGTCTACGTATAATTTATTATTAAACTTGCATAGTTTAACTCCTATTTGTTCGGATTGACTAAACGTAGTTGAAGTCTCCCAAGGGTTGCTGCTTTGAGCCTAGATAACATAAAACTATGGGGTAGTAAGAAAAAGTACCAAAATATATATTTATATATTATTACTTACCATTTGAAGAAATTATTACTTTTAGCGGGGATTAAGCGAAAGCAATGAGGATATTTTGTAGTTGCGGGGCGGTGGGTGCGTATTTATATTGTTCAGACTTCTTAAAGGGAGTGTAAAAGGTAATTTATGTAGTTTATCATGCCTACCGCTTTTGTACGTGAAGCAGGGGAAAATTGGCGCTCTACTTAAACGAATAGAGAAATAAAACTTAACAACCATACCTTTAAATAAAATTAAAATTTCTTGGAACTCAAGCCTTAGAAACAATGACGTTTTAGTTAATTCGCAGTTTGGCATAGAAGGATTTTCTTGGAATTATGACTCAACGCAACAATTAACTTTGAAGTCTAATGAGCCTATATATGCTTTACTATACTTAAA
>JAEQBA010000811.1:73259-162501 GCA_019434445.1 Phalangium opilio
TTCATCCTAGGGCTGAGATCATTACTATGTGGGAATGTGATTACGATAAACTGATGGCTGAAAATTCAGATTTTAGGGAATTTTGTAATTCAGTCGAAGTGTGTGACCCTATCTTATCAAGATCAGCGCTTTATGGAGGAAGATGCGAACCCCTAAAGTTATACTATAAAGCAGATCCAAGTAAAATGAACGTATTTTATATTTTGACATTATGTCTTTATACCCTAGTCAAAATAAATATGGTATTTACCCGAAGCATTTCCCTGAGGTGATTCAATTCAATTTTGATTATCGGAAAGACGCTTATTTTGGAATCATGTCGGCGACATTGTTACCCCCATATGGTCTGTACATTCCTGTATTACCCTACAGACATAATGGGCGATTGTATTTTCCTTTATGTAAATCTTGTGTAATCGAAGAAAATACTGAACTTTGTAGTCATAGCGATGGTGAAAGGTCAATTTCGGGCGTGTGGTGTACCCCAGAAATTTATAAAGCTATGGAAATGGGTTACAAACTTTTAAAAATATCAGAAGTGCATCATTATAAAGAAACTTTCAAATATGAAAAAGGTGTAAGCGACGGACTTTTCGGTGGTTACGTAAATAAATTTTTAAAGATTAAGCAGGCCAACTCGGGGTTCCCCTCCTCAGTTAAAACCTTCGAAGAAAAGAGGGAATATTTAGATTCAATTTATGAGACTGAAGGAATCAAAATCGAAATGGATGAGGTAACTAAAAACCCTGCTATGAGAGCAATCTCAAAAATTTGTTTGAACTCACTATGGGGAAAATTTGGATTAAATACTAACAAACCAAAGTCTATCATAATAGATGATTATAAAGATCTAATTGGCATTTTAGTAGACGACACAAAAGAACTTATAGATTTAAGGCCCCTAAACGAAGAGCTATGTTTGTTAACGTATAGTTTTAAGGATGAGTTTCAACCCACATATTATAAGGGGAACCCATATGTTGCCAGCTTTGTTTCATGTTATGGTAGATTAACTCTTTATGAAACACTTGCAAAGTTGAATGAGCGTGTACTTTATATGGATACTGATAGCGTAATCTTTGTTGCAAAAGAGGGGGACTACATACCCCCCACCGGTATTAACTTGGGGTGTTGGGTAAACGAACTGGGAGAGGAATCAATTTTAGAATTTGTTTGCAATGCTCCAAAAAGTTACGCCCTGAAAACTACAGACAACAAAACTATCGTGAAAGTAAAGGGCTTAAGTCTTCAAAATCGAATAAATGAAAATATTGTAAATTTTGACTCCATATTTGAAAGTATTCATAATCAATCGAAAAGAATTAAAGTAGCCGTTCCTTTTAATGTACGTAGAGATAAATATACGGCAACAATAATAAATAAAAAAATGGAAAAGACATTTGGATATACATTTAAGAAGCGCGTAGTTAAGGGTTTTAATACATTTGCATATGGTTACTTAACAGAGACAACTCAGGATGAGTAGATCTAAAAAGAATGTACATTTTTCACCAAATGTAACTGTGTTTGAAATACCTATCGAAGATAGACGTAATTACGCCCTTTACGATGCGCTAAGGTTTAAAGATCGTATTCGAAAGGTGGAAAAAATGTTACTCAAAATATATACAATTCGAACTGAGCAATAAAATATTCGAGTGTTGAATTTTTTGTGTCATTTTAATTACATTTATTAACCATGGCGTGTCGAATAAAATTTGTGGCGCCCTTTCAGATGTTATGCGCAGGCTCTAGCATGTGTGGTAAATCATCGTGGGTTTTTAATTTATTAAGATATAGAACATGCATGATTAGTCCAAAACCAGATCGGATAGTTTATTGCTATTCAATTTACCAAAATAAATTTGATGATCTGAAAAGGGAAATCCCTGAAATAGAATTTTTGGAAGGGTTACCTCCGAATAACGAAGAATTTTGGAATAGAAATCAAAATAACCTCCTGGTGTTGGATGATTTAGCTTCAGAATGTGGTAATAGTAAAGAAATAGCTGATATGTTTATTAAGGGGAGTCACCACTATAATACCAGCATAATTTTAATTACACAGAGCTTATTTAGTAAAAATAAAGAGTTCAGATTGATTAGCCTAAATTGCGTTTATATTTTAATATTCAAATGTCCCAGGGATTCATCGCCAATACAATTTTTAAGTAGGCAAGTTTTTCCTAGAAAAAGTCAGTTTCTAGTGAAGGCCTACGCCATTGCTACTGAAAAGCCGCACTCGTACATTTTGATTGACTGTCATCAAGCCACGGATGAATGTCTACGAGTTAGAACAAATGTCCTCCCTCCAGATGGAAATATGTACGTATTTATCGACGAATAAGAAAGAGTGACGGCGCATTTTTAATCTATTTAATACAATGATTCTGCCGGTCTCACTTCGTAAGAAATACCCCTACCTAACTTTGCTTAAACGAAGCAATAAAATTCAAAGAAAACACATTCTAAAAAACAGTACCAAAGATCAATTAAAGACGCTTTGTAATATTTGTTTTAACATTACACACGGCGGGATACCTTTGACCTCCAAACTAAAAAATCATTTAAAACGTCACAGGAGAGTTATAAGGCTATTGGCTCAAAAGTCTTTGCCATTAAGTAAGAAGCGTCAGTTGATGATTAATCAATCAGGCGGAGCCTTTTGGCCAATGTTACTGGCTAGTATTATCCCTAGTGCTATCTCAGCTATAAAAAGTTTAACATGAAGAAAATGGTTTTGGTGCCTGCCAATACCATTTTGGATCCGGTGGATAAAGAATTATCTGAGCTAGATCAAGAAATGCATAACATTCTTCGAAAGTCCGGGTCTACAGAAACTAAACTTAGAGAATACTTGGAAACCCTGCAAAAATATTTAAATATGAAGAAACTAGTACAACCCATTACCGTAAAAACTGTATCGGCACCTCCTACAACTTATCCAGCGCTACCTTCTACCCCGGTGGTTTCTACTTCTACCGCTACTTTACCCATTACTCCGAGCCTAACAGGAATACACGCAACTACCCCCATTATGCCTACCGCTTCTGCACAGGGTTCCACCATTTTTCAAGCACCACCTAGCGGGTCCACCTTGACATGGCAGCCATTTACGGCTACGGCTATAGCGGCTAAGTCTCCACCACCCAAAAGAAAAAAAACTCTACGTAAAAACAGCGTGGCTCAATCATTAGATGAATTTAAAAAATTTCAAGAACTATATTCGCCTCTTCATTCTAAACGTAAAACCAGAAAAGATAAAAAAACTGTTGTACCCACTACACTATGGAAAGAAAAATTTAAATAAACGTTTTTTTATTGATTGCAATATTTATTTTGATGTTTCAACAAATGATTACATAAAAACAATAGAACCAAAGCTTCATTATACATTAAATCATTTGGTTTATATAAATCTTGAATAATAACGTTTAGATTATAACCGTAACAGGCATTAACTAGATAAAAAATACAATGTAAACCGCATGTTAAAGATAATGGATATTGAACAGGTACAGGGTTTATAAACCATTCTTTAGCGTAGACATAAAGATCGCTAAGATTATAATAAGAGGGATCATTTCCATAAGAATCAAAAAAGTTCCCTACATTATTATTTACATATATAGCTAACCAATGAAGTCCTGGACTCGATGAAGGTTCCGTATTTAGACAAAAGCAATATTTAGCTTGCTTTGGCGGTAATGGTTTTTGATCGAAAGCAAATACACCGAGGAAAAAAGGTCTTGTTACAGGTTCACACGTTAAAATTTCGATTATTTCCACCGTATTCATTATCCCGATGGGTTATAAATCACGGTACGATCTTTAGAAATAATAATTTCAGATTCGAACTCGGCGTACACTATTACAGTTACGTTATGGACTAGCGGAGATTTGAACTTCATAGATATTCTTAGGCTTCCCTGTTTGTTTCTTGACAAATGTTCAGCGCCCGCTTGTTCTTCCGGTGTAAGATCGAACGCGTACAGAGCGTTACCCTCTTTAAATTCTTCGAAGGTAATACAGTTTCCTTTATTACTTTTGAACAAATCCAAGGCCGTATAGTTTGAGAGGTACTCTCTGGAATACTCGTTAACGGCATAGTGGGGTGTAAACGGAGGATTGGGATATGTTTGATTTCCAATTGTTAGTGCCAAGTAGCTTAAATTAAAATGATTGAATTCAAAGCTATTCAAATCTAGGGCTCCATTAAAGGCCGTTGTTCTAACTAAGCCGATAACTACGCGTGATGGTTGTCTTTCCATAAAGACATTTTCTCGTATAATGTCAGTGGAACCGCTACTGATGGAAAAGTATTTTAACACTGTTCTGTTAATTGGATAAATTACATTGTGCTTTTCGTGTACCATCGCCTGAGCTAACATAATCTCATTATTTATTTTAATCTTTTTTATAAATAATGTAACATCGTCAATTTTAATTTTAAATTTAGGATTAAGTGCTGCTGTAGATATAATTGCAAATTCATTAACTGACTTTATGAAGCGAAACCGTACATCAATATTATTAATGAGAAATCGACTCATTCGACATACATCCAAATGTAAATCACCCAACATATCAATGCGTTTCGATAGGGCAGCCCGATCTCTTCGTTTCAGCATTCCATTCTTGTCGTTGTTTGACGCGGGTAAAAACATTTTACTAGCGTCCACAGGGTCATCTTTGTAATACATTTTTGAAGAAAGATAAGACTTTTTGGCACTTGTACCATAGTTTAAATGTGTTTCAAAAAATGCCAAATATGGGTAGGCATTCGTTGGTGTATTAACTTGCGTATCTCCAAAAAATACGTCAACTTGACTAAATAAAGATGCGTGTAATAAATTTGTAGGACCAACGTCCTTGTCTTGGGAAGTTAAAGAAGATCCATCCTCCTTAACTAGTTTGACTCGAACTTGCAATAAGGTTTTAGACAAATCCATAAAGACGTCATTAGATCCAGGGATAAAAAATTCAATTGGTCCATCATCAGAAAGCGAAGCCAAAGCTTTATACATAGCATAATCACTATTTTCTATGTTGTAATTTGTTGGTGGCTCCGCGAACAAATCCAGTTCAGACATCATTCCTTCAACCATTGTTATTTTTAATCGAGAAAATCGGTTTTCGTTCTTTTTCTCTTTTTTGATCGCTTTTTAGGCTTCAGCTTTCTGCGAAGTCCTTGGCCCGTTTGTTGTTGAGCCAAGTGTTGGCTAGCCTTTTGTAGTAAATTTGATCCTGCTTCGCTCAAATTTGATTTCAATGATTCTCTTAGGTTTCTTCCTGCTACGAGATCCCCTGCTATTCTCGACCCCGTTCTGAGAGCTTCCCTACCTAACACTTTACCTGCTGGTCGAAATATCGGTGTAATATATCTAATTAAACTTTTGAAGATACTTCCGAGTCCGTTTCCTCTTTGAAATACAGGCCCCCGGAAGTGATTAAGACCATTTCCGGTTTGGCTTAAGTAGTAGTTTAGATATATGTTACTTCGTGACATGCTTGAGAATGAAATGAAGTTTTATGACGGACTTGTTTAATTTAAACATAATATTTTCTCCGAAATCTGTCCTCATATCAATTTCGATCATTTCAAATGATGGACATCTTAAAGGGTAATAATCAATGTTTTGAAACCTATGTACAGCTAAGCTAGAAGATTTATCATTTATTATTGGTATAACCCTCAGAAGAGGGGCATAAACGTCACCAACCACTTGTGGTAGAATTAAATTTGTATAAATATACAAACTAGCCGTACCCTTGTCTATATCGGCAACACTTTTTCCAGTTTCATCCATAAGGGGTCTATCCATTTGGTCCATATGAAACCCTAATAGTCTACCTAGACCAGACTGATTTTTGTTAAAACACAAATAATAGTTATTTTCACATTTTACGTTTACTTTTCCGTCGGGATTAAGCTTAATTACAAAATTACTACTGTGTTCTCGAGGAATTGCGTGGCGCATTGCTTCAATAACATTTTCAATGTGGTTATACTGGCCGGGTTGAATTTGCAGAGTAATTTCCCTTGGATTCGTTGGGCCTTTTCTTTTTCTTATATGTAAAAAATTATTGGAACTATTTAGTTCTAAAGGATCGTCTTTCTTTCTTTTAATCAGTTCTTCGGGAAAAGTGTATCTCTCTTTGATCCAATCCATGAAGGGTAAGCCCAAGATTTTACCCATTTCTTCCGGTATTTGAACTTCATATCCATTTTTAGCTCTCAGAGCGCAAAAAGCCTTCTCATTGTCATCACTGTAGGTGATAAACATATAAACCGACCGTCGTATTTCGAGGGGTATGGTATTATTAATAGATTTAATTAAACTCTTATAAACATCGTATTCGTCTCCACGCAAGTTTCCCGCGACAAGTTGTATCTTATACTGGTCCCAGCTGTTTTCAGTATAGTCATGTACTCCAGCATTGAAATATAAATACTCGCCGGATACATTATCCCAGGCCTGGGGTAAAAATGCTTCGGCAAGCCCCACATGCCAATTACCAACTAAGTTTAAAGGAGCTGGTAACTGAACTTTAAAATGAGATTGCGTGTTATCCGGAAAGACATTCATAGAAGCCGAACTTACGAGTGTAACATAAAATGAATCGTTCGACATGGTTAACTAGATTAAAATGAACATTTATTTATTTGCCAATAGACATATATCAGTAGACTACTTTTTGAAGTTCGCATTCGTAAAAGGCACCTCTTATTTCTTCGTCGTTGTAATCTTTAACTACGTAACAAACTGGATTTCTGTAAAGAACTTTTGATACGGTAAATATTTCCCTCGTCCAATAACCTTTATAACCCTTTTCGAAAAGAGGTTTACTCTTTGACAGTCTGACAAAATCACCAATCTTTAACTTTGGGGGTTTAGCAGGTTTTTGATTGCCATACAAACGCTGCCATACTAAATGTTCATTTTCGATATTAACATCTTTTGGAGCGAAACCAATACTTGAATGCGTACTAGAGTTATAGGCCTTCATGATTTTTGGCAAACTACCAATATAATTATATTTTTTCGTTCTTGTAAATAGTTTGAATATTTTATCCTTTAACGTTCTGTTAAATCTTTCAATAACACCGCACTTTATCCTTCCAACACTTGTATAGAGTTGAATACCCTCTTTCTTCAAATATTCTTTAAACAATTTTGATAGAAATTCACTGCCTTGGTCAACATTAATACGCAAAGGCTTTCTCTCTTTGATCGCTTTCTGAAATGCGCTTAAAACTTCTCTACTAGTTTTATTCTTTAAAGGAAAACTCCAGGCATATTTTGAGAATACGTCTATTATAGTCAAAATGTATTGAAAACCTTTGTTATGCTTTTTGATACGTCGTAGATCAATTAGATCGCATTGAAATACTTCATCAGCTGTTGTAGCATAAGTTTGATTTCGAGGGAAGTTTATTCTCCTTGGTTTATGAATAGTGTATGTGGGTTGAGACTGAAGCCAAGTCTCAATTTTTTTCTTTGAAATACTTTTTACTCCTTGTTTCAATTTATTTGCGCTTCCGTAACTAAGAGGGTTTTCAGAATCGTAATATACTCGGCTTAATTTTGATTCCATTGTTATTGCTAAGCTTAAATTCTATTACCCTATTCCTTTATTTAGAATTGATTTCACTATAACAATACAACTGTATTCATACGCTATAAGTTATCACCATAAGTCTATGATACTCTCTATAAGTATGGGTCTATAGAATATATGCCAAAAGCATTAATCACTACGTAGATAGTAAGAATTTAACAATAGAATTTTTCCTGGAATTGAATAGTACGAAACTAGCGCCACGCGCGAAGTTAAAATGGGGGAAGGAACTCGCGGCGCGCGCGGTAAACCCCGCGGGGGTGAGGGGGGAAGGAACTCGCGGGGAACTCGCGAAGATTCACCGCGGCGGCGGCGTGCTCCAGTTCCCACGCTCCAGTTCCCATGACCCAGTTCCCATGACCCAGTTACCATGACCCAGTTCCCATGACCCAGTGACCCAGTTCCCACGCACCTACTTTATACCTCTACCGTGGTACGAACTGTAGCCCTATAACCCTGGACACTCATTCTAAGATCTTATGAATACCAATTGGGAAATTTCCTATTGCCGCGCTTAAGTTTCTTAGGAATTCCCCCAAGTTCATAGCTGTAACAAGACGATTGGTAATTAATTCAGCACAATAATCAACATCAGTAGAAGCTGGAACATTAGACCAATCATGTGGTATAGAGGAGATTGTAGTCTTCTTGAATGTAAACGTAAGCAGGTCCCTGAGGCGGAGTCACAGAGCCAAGGTTAACAGAAAAAGTCATAGTGAACGGTGTCGGTGGGTGATACTTATCAATAGCAACAACTAGTCCATTAATATTAGTTAGGCAAAGGTCTAAAAGATTAACTGTGCTAAGGGTAAGGTTAACCTGGGTAAAATTAAGAGCAAAACACAAATCCATAATGGAAGTAGCTTTAGCTTGGGTAAGGGAGGAGCAGCACTGATAGCCATAAAGGTTCCAATCGACTCCCGGTAGATTAAAATCACCGAGTAAAATTACATTTGTCAATGAGGGGTCTATGACAGATACTAATCGGTTATAATACTCTTTGTACTCCAAGTTAGAAATTCTGGAATAAGGGAACGACGGGAATCAAGTCTAATATCTACAAACACACTTTCAGAAGTAGCCTCAAGGGCATGCCTCCGAAGGCAAACAATAGAATTCTTTATAGCAATCAGGGAGCCCCCACCTCGAACATTTTTAAAGTTGAGGGTCAAGGCGATCGGCAAGATGTTACCGTGTATTGGGACGGAAAATAATCACTTGAAAATGTGAACTATTCAACCACGTTTTTGTGATACAAATTATGTCCAAGTAAGTGGTAACAATTTTTCTGAAAAACTCATCAGATTTTGTATGAAGACAGCGAACATTTTGGTTAGCAATGGCAAGCTCTGGCATAATATTATGCATAAGTTTGATGAGTAGTATCACTTAATCCAGAACTATGTTTGTGAGTATCCGGAAGAACACCGTGGAAGTCAGTGATTATGCAATGTAATGGCCAGATCAGAACGTTTTTCAAACTCATTAGCATCAGTACAATTAACGTAAAAAGAGGAATGGTCTGCCGCAGGGTTTTTAGGTTTAAGTCGAAGACAATGAGCAGTCATTATACCAGCTTCTTCAGAGAGTGTGTCCTGTTAGTCTTTGGAGAGCAAGGGAACGTTGAGGCGACTAGTTAGTTATTGCTTTGAGCTTTGTGGTACTGGCAGACCCAGTCTGCACAGGCTAGGATTGGTTTTTGGTTGAAGCCAAACGGCCATCGCGGGACAAGTGAGCAGAACAAATGCGGTAGGACCTGGAAACTGAGCGGGAGGAACAGTAAAGTTGGTGTACAATGATGAAGATTGATGTCGGGTGGTGACGTCAGCAAGTGACTATGGAGCACTTCGCTCTAATATACTT
Source organism: Phalangium opilio (assembly GCA_019434445.1). Taxonomy (NCBI): domain Eukaryota; kingdom Metazoa; phylum Arthropoda; class Arachnida; order Opiliones; family Phalangiidae; genus Phalangium; species Phalangium opilio. Next base: position 82,746 of record JAEQBA010000811.1, read on the forward strand.
TAATTATTACATGAGAGACAATATAATTTTATTACTATTAAAGATACAATATACTTTAATTATTATTAGAGAGACAACAAACTTTAATTATTACTAAAGATACAATATACTTTAAATATTATTAGAGAGAAAATATACTTTAATTATTATTAGAGAGACAATATACTTTAATTATTATTAGAGAGACAATATACTTTAATGATTATTAGAGAGACAATATACTTTAATGATTATTAGAGAGACAATATACTTAAATTATTACTAAAGAAACAATGTATTTTAAATATTATTAGAGAGACAATATACTTTATTATTAGAGATACATTCTCTAACTCTTATTAGTGATACAATATAATTTAATTATTATTAGAGAGAAAATAACTTTAATGATTATTTGAGAGACCATATACTTTAAATATTATTAGAGAGAAAATATACTTCAATGATTATTAGAGAGACAATATACTTCAATGATTATTAGAGAGACAATATACTTCAATGATTATTAGAGAGACAATATACTTCAATGATTATTAGAGAGACAATATACTTCAATGATTATTGGAGAGACATAAAGGTCCTGTATGGTTTTATGTGAGTCGTTTACCGTTTTGCATATTTCGTTCCATTTTTTTAAGACATTGGGACACCAACTGTTAAAAGACCAGCAACAACCGCAAATATCCTTCCAGGTATTTCTGTAGTATGAAATTTGCACTTCATTTTAAAGGAAAGCGCGTCGCAATTCACTCGCGCTTATAAGAGTAATCATTGATCAAAAATGACCCATTTTGCTTAATTTCCTATAGTTTTTTCTCGGTATATCCAATGTTATGTGATACTTAATAATGGAACTTTTAACATACCATAAAAATGAATCTCTTTACACATTACTAACGTCAAAACCCACTTAAACCTACCAGGAGGCTAACTTGGCCGAAAATGGCGCAGCCGAAAACTATTTAGTTTGCCAACATTCTAGAACTCAATAGAAGTCGAACAAGCATAAATATTGTAACTATGAGACTTGTGGAATTTTTGCCAAAATATCGGTGCTTTATAACATAGTGCATATGGCAAGGACACTTTGCACTTGTCATTCCTATTATCAAGGAAGGCGCTATCGCGTAGAAAAATCTAACTGGGCAGTAAAATGCTAAGAAACTTTAAATACCCAGGGTTTGCAAAAATACAGCTATTTCCAAAAAAACTAGATCAGCCTAAACTTTAGTCTCATTAAAAATAAAGGTTTCAACTCTGGCTTTTTTTCTCGATAGTGAAAACTCGTCTAGGTGGTTCTTGCCAACCCTGCAAATACCAAGCATAATTTTGCCTTGGTCAATCTGGTTCATGAGAATTAAGAAATATTTAAAAGCGTTGTCGCTATAAAAGGCGAAATTTTAAAATGTAGTATGATATATGAAAGAGTACTTACCATTAACAACACGACTTTCATTAAAACTCGGTTATCCATGACTGATTATTTTTTAAGTATCAAGAATATGTCCAAACGAATAACAAGCTCTAAAAGTTCAACGGAAATCGTGGAAAAGAAACAAAAAATATACTGAATTATTTATAAACATTTCTTTAATAAATAGTTCTGAAATCTAAGAATTCTAATCTATTTTTTTAACAAGCTCATTCGCAGGTTTGAAACCATATAAAATAGCATTTTAATGGAAATTAAAAGTGAGTTTCCCTATTCAACATTATTATACAATATACATTTCATCATTATTTCTCAAAACTCTACAAATATAGCAGCGATAAAAATCAATATTTTTACCTCTTTATGCTCTAGTCTAACTCGGCCTTAACACGCTCAATATTCTGCACTGTATCCCCCTATATCACCCGACATCATTTTCCCCAATCAGAAGAATTTAACCCAAATCATATATTCTTTCTTCAACCAAATGTATTTATCCTAATTCCCGTTTGCCATAAAAGGCGATAAAACAGAAGTTGGCACAAAAAGCAAAACCAATATTTTAAAATAAGATTTTTAAAATTAGTATACAAGAGACTGTTGATCAGTGTAATTTATTAAATATGGAAGTCGAATGGCTTAAAACTTCAAAAGGAAACTATAACCCCGTAATTCGTGGCCAGATAATTACGATAAAAAGCACAGTTCTAAATCGCAAATACTGGCAATGCCCGATAGCGGAATGCAAGTTGATTATGAAGGATAGAGTTATTTCAAAGCCACTGGATTCTTTTAACAAAGTACGTAAGAGATATTTAAATACCTTTTTCTGAGATGGGGTTAGGTTAGGTTTGGTTTGGTTTTGGTTGGGTTATGTTGGGTTATGTTTGGTTAGGTTTTGGTTGGGTTATGTTTGGTTTGGTTTTGGTTGGGTTATGTTTGGTTGGGTTTGGTTCGGGATACGTTTGAGATTAGTGAAGAAGTGACACTAGTGGCAACTTGAAAACGGAACCAAAACCGCCGAAGAATTCCTAGAAATTATCAAATGGGGCTTTAAAATGGATTAAAATGTATCCCTTATGGAATGAAAAAATAAATAAACCCATCAAATTCTACTCTATTTGAGTCTTTTTTGGTATGCTATTTTGTGTTAATTGGAATATGAGAACTGGGAATTGGGATGAATGAGATTTGGGTAAATGGGTATTATGGAATTAAATTGGGTGAAATGGGGTAACCTTTTGCACAAATTAAATGGGGGACATCTTTAAAATTCTTGATCTTACAGATTATTCCCAAAAACTTTTCACTAATTGTGCAAATAAAAATCCTACATGATGTTGAATGCCTAATATTTAGAAGAAAAAAACCCTAAAACTTTATTGGACAAATATATTGATAAAATTACACATGATTTAGTCAAGTATATTGAATATACTTTGGTCACATTAAAAATGTTGATATTGAATCCATCGACCGGGTAAAATTTTATTGCCTAAACGCGTCGAAAAAAACAGACTTTAATGTTATTCGAAAGCGAAATATTGTTCAATTGTTTGAATAACATTATGAGCAATAAAAAGACTTATTCAATGTATATTTTCAGTTTATTACGCAAATATTTTTCAAAAATAACCGAGAATGGGGTTCCATTTCCTAAAACATATTGTGGCATTATATTTGAACTTTACACAAATGTTAGTCTGAATAAGGTTTTACTTTTACTTTGTAACTTAAACAACGGACCCCACGTTTTTCTGTGCAAATTTTCGAGCGTGTAGGGTCCTCTTAATTACATATAACACGCTACAATAACAAAAATATAACGGTTTTATTTATAAGAAAATGTTTTTATTTAATTTGGAAGAGAAATATCAGTTAAGTTTTAAACATAATTCATGGATTTTATTGGGGAATATTTTGTCCATTTTAAGAGTCCTGAAGCATCCCTGTTACGCTGAATTAATAAAAATCTTCTGAATTACCAAAATGTAGGCCAGTAAGAATTGGTTTAAAGATGCCTATTGAGTGTTGCCAAATGCTATATTATTTCCAACCATTTTTCACGGAAAATTATAATTTCGTGTACTTTTCGCCATTTGAGCTTTTATAATAATATATTTGGACTCTTTTCCACTTTATTGAAAGGATAGTCCTGACGAGAGAAACGTCCTCGCCTGTAAGGAACCCGCGATTTTCATTGAAAGTCTATCCCCAAAATATTTTAATTCATTTACCGATTTGCTTTATATTACTTCCTAATATTTAAAATCTGGCAATACTTCTTTCTTCTCTGTGAACGTTTGACAATACCAATGTAGGCCTAGTAACCAACTATAGGTCGGAATTAATTTCCTATAAATAACCTGAAGTAAATAAACGATGAAACGAGAAACAATCAATGTAATAGACGAGTTGTATAACCATTACCTACTCAAACGTTTTGGATTTGATAGACTGCAAGTCGTCTGTGAAATTTATATTTGAAAATAATAATGGTGCTAAACGAATATAAACTATCTCGAATAGTTCTTGTTATTTTTACTGAATTTCGGAGGATTAGTAATTGGCCTACCATAAACTGAAACCAAAATTCAAACTTGCAATTCGTATACACGACACGAAATAGTGCTCTCCTCTATGCGTAAACCAACTCATTAACTTCAAAGATCTCTTTTTTTCGATGATAATATTTCATGGATTCTAACCATAATTGTTCTTTTAATACAACTATTATTATTACCACATTATTCCTACAAGCATGAATAATACATTATTTTAAATTTAACGTCTGCAGTTTAAGGTTTCCCACAGTTCGGTTCAAATCGGTTTTGGACTAAAACCGACACTGAACTGAAACTTTTCAGTTAAGATTTTCAAGAACTGAAACTGAACTGAAATTATCAGTTCGGTTTAGCCAGGAAACCGAACTGAGTGATCAGTTCAGTTTTCAGTTATAACTGAACTGAACTGAGAACCCCAGATTGTAACTATTAACCGCTAACATTTTATACTACTACTAAGTATTTTGGAATTATTGAGTGCCATACCTTAAGAGTCATGTTTATTTCACTAACTACTAATTATTAACATTGAACAATTTAACTTTGACTAATTAACTATTTATGATTCCCTTTTTAGTTACTAATTATTGGTATTCTTTTAGCCTGTGTCTCTCTGCAGAGGGTCCCAGCTAATCACGGAACTTAAATTAATAGCTTATTTCTATGCATAATTAAATATACGCGACACCAAGAACGAATTCAGGATACCATAACAACGTTGAAACAAGGCAATGCTGGCGCCATGACCATGAAGTCATACTTTTCATAATATGAGGGAGGGGCCTATTTTTGGGAATATGGAAATTGGAGTCTCCTAGGTCTAGGAGTGTTGGTGTCGGTGTCAAGAAAAAAATTGTTAAAATCGTTAATGATGAACTGATATATTTAAAAAGAGTGGTAATAAAGAATCTAGATTTTTCTATTAGAGAGCCTGATTTATCTGGGACAAAGTCAGTACAATGGATTTAGGAACTGCAATTAATAGTGGTCAAAATCAAGAAATAGAATTAGTCAGTCAAGCCGCGGGTGAAGAAATAGATGTTGAAGATGAAAATACAATGAGCCATTCACAAGATTTTTCAGTGTCAAGTACAAATAAATTTTGTGGAAAGAAAAGAAAATTTATAGAATCTTGGAAATCTTAGTATGACTTTTTAGACTACAGTGAAAATGAAAATGTCATGTTTTGCAAAGTTTGTAGGAGACTTGAGAAAGGGAATTATAAAGAAAGCTCAAATTTTTTCATCAGAGGTACAAGTAACTTCCGAGCATCAGCTATTCAAAAGCACCAAAAATCTATTTCACACGCTAGATGTGTTTCTGTGGAGAAAATGTTACAGAAAAGTCCTCAGAGCCAAGCCCTTTACCTGCTGCTATGTTAAAACTCGACGAAAGGAACAAGACTAAACTAACACACATATTTAATACGGTATACTACATTGTAGTGTCCAATTCTTCTTACAATAAATTTCCTGATTTGTGCAACCTACAAAGAAAAAATGGTGTTGATCTGGGAAGTGCCAATACTAGTCATAACAAGACTGTGCCATATTTTGCCGATTATATTTCACAGGTTTGTAAAAATGAGACAGCAATGCAGATAAAAAAAGCAAATTATTTTTCCTTGATCATGGATGGTTCTACAGATAGAAGCTGTAGTAGCCACGAAATCATTTATGTTTCTTTTCTTGATGCGGGCAAACCTGTTACGAAATATTTAGCAATATTACACCCAGAAGCTGGTACTGCAGCAGGTCTTAACAAATGTCTGCAAAATCACTTTGAATCTCTCGGAATTATGAATTGGATTGAGAAGTTGGTTTGTATTGGTACTGATGGGGCTTCGGTCTATCATGGGAAAAACTATGGATTAATAGAAATACTAAGGAAGCAAAAGCAAAATAGATTTCTTATCGGGGTTCATTGCATGGCTCACAAAACTGAACTCTTGTGTAAAGAAGCGTTTCGTGATAATAAGAATATTGAAGACTTTGCTGAAATTATTAAAGACATCTTCAAGTTCTACTACAAGTCCTTAAAAAAACTTGATGTAATACAAGATATCGCCAATGAAATACAAGAAACAATATTCAAATTTGGATCACTTCCCAAGACTCGTTGGCTTATGTATCACTTTCAGTCGGTAAAAGCGGTAGAGAAAAATTGGAAGCCTTTAGCACTCCATCTGAAGGAGCTAATAAATTCAAATGACACTAAAACAAGGGTAAAAGCCCTGCATTTATATGAAAATATTCAAAAATCGTCATTCATTGCTACCCTAGCTCTAATGTACGATATATATTTTCAACTTGGGCGACTTTCAAAACAACTCCAAGAAAGGGACATCCTAATGTATGAAGCAAAAGACGAAATCGAAAGTGTAGTGAAGGAGATATGAAATCTCAAGTTAGACGGGGGAATGAAAGTAAAATCCATGACTGATTAACTTTTACAAACACCTGTTGTATTTAGAGGCCTAGATATTAAAATGGATTTAGAAAATGCAAACTCGTTTCTACAAGAAAGTGCAATGCTTTGTGAAAAAGTGGCTTCTTGCCTAGAAAATCTCTACTTAACCACTGAAAAAATTCTAGCCGGTCACATTTTTGACTCCAGACTCTGGCCATGTGATAGTATTTTGGATGAGTTTGGAACATTAGAAATTGAAGAAGTGAAAGCTTTTTTCCAACCAATGCTAAGTGAAGAAGAAATGATGAGCTTAAACACCGAGTGGATAGGATTCAAAAGAATGGTATCTACCCAGTTTCCATTGAAAGTCAAAAACAGCCCAAAGGAAGTATATAGTCTAACAATTGAAAAGTATTCGCATCGCTATCCAGCTCTTTGCAAAATTTTGGAAGTTATATCATTAGTGGTGCCCTCTTCAGCTGAGGCTGAAAGAGGCTTCAGTAAATCCAATGTCATTAAAAGCAGCAATAGAACTCTAATAAGTACTAAGAACTTGGACAATTCCTTACGAATATGCTTGGAAAAACCACATTACAGGATTTTGATCCCAATGGAGCTCTTGCTCTCTGGCTACCTGATAGTGAGCGAAGATTTGGTCACCGAAATAATGTTAAACGCGATAAGGATAGTGTAGAAAAGCAGGACGGATCATATGACATGTGGAAACTAGTCGAAAATTTGTAAAATTGTGATAAAATATGTAAAATTGTGATAAAATATGTAAAATTGTGATAAAATAAAAGTTAACTGTTTTTTATATTGATATGCTACTTTTTCCTACAGTAAAAATTTAAAATCAATTAAAATTTTACTTCTTTTGTTTTTACGTATTTTTTTTCTCACCAATGGGACCGGTAAAAAAATAATTAATGCAAGGGTCACTGGTCCCAAGGATCAGTTTAATAATTCCAACATGAGGGGTCACTGGTCCCGAGGACCACTAACAAAATTCTCCTTATTTCCAACCCTGAAGAGTACTTAACTATCTCTTCAGTTCAGTTTTTATCAGTTCAGTTTAAGAAATAAACCGAACCGAACCGAACTGAAAACTGATCAGTTTAAGAAATAAACCGAACCGAACTGAAAACTGATCAGTTTAGAGATGTGCAAACTGAAACTGAACTGAAGCAATCAAATCAGTTTAATCCCTAAACTAAAACCGAAAATAATTGAACTGGGGAAACCTTACTGCAGTTGTTATTAATAAAAAGCAATAGTTCTGAAATTCAGGTAAATAAGTGGGTAGAAAGTTATCCTCTCGACATTAGAGGTTTCTTAACTTTTTATTAAATCAATTAATGAGTATAATGGATTTTCTCTTCCGCCAAGTTTGAATGATGCTAATTTGGAGAATATGAAACCTGATCACGTGTCAAACTATAACTTAAAAGCTGTTATTTTTAAATTTTCCAATGAAATAGTAATGTTATTTCTTTAGTCGAAGTATAAATATTAATTGCATTTTTTCGAGAATTTTTTAAAGAGTTTGTCTATGGTTGTTGAATGAGTGTGGTGGATGATATTCACTAATTGGAATGAAGCATAAGCCAATGAAAGATAAAATATATGCTATATGATCTTGTTGGGTTAATTTCTCAACAAATTATTAAATAAATTTATATGAATAATCACGGTTTTTCTCACGTCAAGCAGGTCTAACAACGCTTGGTTTACCTTTAATAGAAATATAATGAAAAGTAATATTCTTAAAGTTACTGCTTATTTGGAGACTTTTCCTTCCGTTCTCTTTGCAAGATTATCTCTATCTGAAGCGAATATTATACATCGGAAGTATTTTATACTATTTGCAACTTGTCTTTTCTGCATTCGCATTTACGAAAATATGATAGCCATATTTTTCCATTTTTAATCAACAAATTATTTGCGCGATCAATGCAAATATATATATGCGCTCTCGAAACTACAAAATTATCGATTATATGAACTGTTCCATCTTGAGACTACTTCCAAGTCTACGAAGCGTTTACTTAGTATATTACTTCGCCTATAATCTTGCTCCTCTGCGGTTTTCCCCTGTGATAAAATGGACTGTTATTCATTTCAGTCATCAGCCCTAACACAATCCTCTTGCGTGTTATTTTTAACACAACATTTGCTCGAGCTTGGTGAACAATTTGTTGGAATGATCGTTTATTTTCATGGACTAAGTATAAACAGTACCAATGACAATGGGAACCTAGGAATATTTGCATTTATTTTCGAATAGATAGCTATGACATTATTTGTTCAAGTCTTGATGGCTTTACTCTCTGTTTGTATTAAAATGTGCAATCAAATGGAAAATGCTTTGCTAAGGTATAACAAACAGCGAAGTTAGATTGGCTTTTGGGCCTCCTTTCGATTTAAATTAAACGAAAACGACTACAGTCAAATTTAAAATGTTCTGAACGGAGCGATTCATTCAACCTGAATCGATCATTAATTAACTTAACACTTTGTAGTTGACATCTGAGCTAAGTATAGCTGGGTTCTGTTTCCAGCAAGGATCATAAACTGCACTGACCTGAAATTTTTAAGTGTCTACCGGGTAAAATGAATAAATTTGTATTAGCAAGTTTTAGGTTTTGGCGAGAGCACGGGCATTCAAGATATGATATAGATAAATTTATTATTTCTTTTTGAATTTTTGGTTCAACCGAAAACCAATGGGATTTTAGATTTTTAACACAGAATGTTTTATTTTTTATAATATGTATTTAATTCTGAATTTGTTTTGGCTGTAATTATTTATTGAAACGAAATTCTCGGATTTTGTAACTTTAATATGTTTGATTATTTTTATTTCTTTTCTTTCTGCCTTCTACTGTGCTAAATTGCGTTGCGTCCGACGTTTATGAATTCCATCATAATGCAGCGCGGATTTGAAAGTTGTAAAAAAATTGTTTCTAAGAAAAAATATCATGCAGATATTTGATAGTGGTGGGTTTAAAAACTGTTTACTTTTCAGTGTCAACATAGATAAAATCGTTTCGCGGTATCCATCCCATTAAAACACCGGGCAAGCTTATCGTTTCAATCATTTTGAAAGTTTAAAAAATAAAATGCAGGTATTTGATTAGGGTCAGTGTGGTGCGACTAATCTATAGTCCTCAACACTTCTCGGTTTCTATTACCAGAAAACATTGGGCAGCGACACGTAGCTTAGCTAGTTGCTTATATTACCTACTCACTATCTTGACACCAAGTTACGTAGGTCTCTCTACAGTAAGAAATGCTTAATGCAAATGTAATGTTATTTTTTTAAAATAACGTTTCGACTTCTTTGATCTAAGTTGAACTTGTAATAAAACCAAGTATGCAAATATCTAGAAATCGTTGAATAACGAAGATTTGAAGGCCAGATTCACTTTTCGTTTAAATTTTTAATGAAGAGAACATCTAAAGAACGAATGAATATTTCGAATCGGAAAAGTGAAAAAATGCTTAATTTGAAATAGTCATTGATTCTTATGCCTTTTCGAATGAAATAAAAAATTCGAGGTGATTTTTTTCTGACATTTACCACAAATTCTATATCAGATCAAGGTGCACGAAGTGCACTTTTGTACAATAAAATGAAAAAACCACAGAAATGTAATGTAAGCAAAAGCATTTTGTTAGAAAAAAATCTTACTAATGTAAGAGTTTCAAATACCGGTGATTTTTTATTTTTGCTGTCCGCCTGGTTGTGGCAGTCTTCTAGAGTAGTACTAACCTGGAACAGAAATAACACAAATTGGTGAATAAAAGTTGAATTCGTTCAAATCAACTCACTCTGTTGAAAGGTTTTGAAACTTGGAAATCAAGTGTTTATATCATATGCAAAAATATAATTCTATTTTCTATAGAGTGCCACACCTGTTTAAACTCCGTGTTCGAATGAAAAAGTTTCCAGACGAAATGAAATCCAAGCATCGAACTAACAATGGGCTACTGTTTCGGTGTATGGGTTTCACTATGGCAAAGGTTTGTTTGACTCTTTGTTTGTATGGACACAATTGATGGGGAAACAAAGTGTTCAAAGCCGGGCAAGGTGGGCTTTGATCCAAATAATATTCAAAAAATAAGGGTGGGTCTATGGTTTACATTTGTTCGCCTAGAATTGTATGTTGAATCTTCAGATTGCTTAGAAATGTTAGCTCAATCTTCGGATTTCAGTTTCCTTATAAATCATGGCCTGTACAATTCTGTATCGAAGTACCATACACCTCAACGCCAAATTAAAAGCTATTCACGAAATATCTTAAGTGCAAGATTCCTTATTTGATCACTGACTTACTCAATGACCGATCAAAAAGATACTTCTGGAAGAGATAGAATCTTAAAAGTTTTGATTTAGATAGTAAGGAATAATTAAGAGATGCTGAAATTTCTGAAAACTACTGTTATAGATCCGACTTTAAATTAGTCTAGGCGGTAGTTATGGTCCCGTCGGCACTTCAATGTCCCCTCAGTTTTTTTTTGGGTTTATAAAGAGACCTACAGGTCTTGTAAAAACATGGCCCAATTTGGGTAGGTAAGTCGGCCATCTTAGAAAATGGCAGCCAAATTGAAATATTTCATAACTCGTAAACTTATAAACCGATATTAACGAACGACCTGTAATTGTCATCTTTGGAATGATATGTCTCTATATAAAGTCTTAAAACTTAATTATTTTTCATAAGTCAAAGTTCAAAAAAAACATTCCGCTATATCCCTTTCAAAAATTAGGACTAAATCAGACAATCGATCATGCGCGACAAGAAATGATCGAAAAAGAAAAAAAGAGATGGCGAGATGTATTGCATCGTATTCTAGACGCCACGTTGTACCTAGCAAAGCATAATCTTCCATTCCGGGGTCACAGGGAGAATACTGAGTCGGCAAATAGAGGCAACTTTATCGAGCTTGTTCAATTTCTCTCAAATTACGACTCTGTTTTAAAGGAGCATTTACTAACTATAGCATCTTCCGAAAAAAAGGCGTATACTACATACCTCTCACCGCAGATACAAAATGAGTTTATTTCCCTCTTGGGGGAAACAGTAAAACCAAAAATTCTCATTGATATTAAGGCGGCCAAGTATTTTGGTATTTTGTTAGACAGTACACCAGATGTATCTCATGTAGATCAAATGTGCGTAATAATAAGATACGTTCACATTGAAAGTGGGAAAGTTGAAGTCCAAGAGTCTTTTTTACGATATGTTCCCCTCGTAATGAAAGATGTGGGTGCTTTAACGAATGACATTTTGCAGAGTCTTGAGCAAGAGGAACTTGATATTCATATGTGTCGTAGTCAAGGTTGCGATAATGCGGCAACAATGTCCGGCGTTCATACAGGTGTTCAAGCGAGAATTAAGGAGATTAACCCAAAATCATTTTTTGTGACGTGCGCAAATCACTCTTTGAACCTTTGTGCGGTGCACACGTTTTCTATTGTTGCTTCTAGTGTCACATTTTTCGGAACTTTGGAAACCATTTACACTTTTTTTCTGGATCTCCACATTGTTGGCAAATGCTTAAAGGACACGTTGAAATTACGGTTAAACGCGTGACCGAGACAAGATGGAGTGCTCATTATGATGCTGTGAAGCCAGTGATGAAACAGTTTGGTAAGGTAATTAAGGCTAATGAGGCTCTGACCGATCACACCGAAAATATTGATACAAATGGAGCAGCTCAAATATTGCTATCAAATGTTTGTGATTTTTCCTTTTTATGTTACTTGTATTTTTGGTATCACGTTTTGGAGGAGGTAAATGCAACTAAGAAATATCTGCAAATTTCCGGAAGAAGTTTGGAAAAGATTGTCATGAAGCTGCGGTATTTACTATCCTTTCTTAAAAATAGTCGAGATGAGTTAGTTGACAACTCCATAAAATAAAAAAACAGATTTGTGTCAAGAGATGGGCATCTCAATGGAACGCAGAGGAAGGCGAAAAAGGAAGAAAATGATGCCTGGTGAGACCGCCAGGGACGCGTAACTTAAGCTACCTCAGGAACTTCGGAGAGCTATGCTCGAGTGTATGAGTCATTTCTGTGTAGAACTGACTCGGCGCTTATCATCTATGGAATTTGTTGCTTCCAAATTTGCCATTTGTGAAGTCCAGAACATATTCCATGCCACACGTGAAACTTTAAACACCCTAGCCTCTAATTTGTCGGAACACTTTGACGAACTGAGCAAGGACGACTTGGTTAAAGAAGTTATACGTCTCAGGCGCTACTTAGCATCGGCTCACACCCCCCGAAGTAAGTGAGAAGTGGACGGCTCTGCAATTTCTTCAGTTCGTTGATTTTGAACTATGCGACTCTTTACCTAATGAATTTTTAGCCCTAAAATTCTACTTAACTATTTGTGTTTCTATTGCTTCATGCGAAACTTGTTTTTCCAAGCTAAAGTTAATTAAATGTTACCTTCGTTCAAGTATGACCCATTTGCGACTCGGTTATCTCGCACTTTTGTCAATAGAGATAGACATTGCGAGCAGAATTGATTTTTATGACGTTATCAAAACATTTGCCAAAATCAAAGTGCGAAAACAGAGATTTTAATTTGCAAACGCATTGTCCGAAGTAATTATGTGTATATGAATGCCACATATCTGATTAATTCCGCAGAATAGTATTGCTTTTTGTATTATGCTTGTACCACTATAACACTAGCAATTGTTTATAAACAAAGAATAAATAATTTTTTGAAACAAAATTTGTGTCATTCATTCACCATTTGATCGACTACCAAGGGGTAATGGATCGGGGGGACATTGACAGCCGCAACCGCCCTGGGAATCAAAATCACTGGCTACACCTCTGTGACAATGTTTTCCTCGTAAATATCAAAGACAACGTCTATTCTTTGGCATTCTGGAGCGATCGACAGAGATTTACGCCAAAGGTGCCACGCTAAATCCACTAACGACTTGAGATTTGAAGTTTTTACTTTGACTTTTCTTGCTTGCGACATGAAATCAATTATCACAGCGGTCTTAAACGTTGTTTTTTTGGGACTTAGACAAGATTTCAGCTGTTGTATTTTCGAGGTCACGTACAGTACAAGTTGCGATTTCAGCTGTTGTATTTTCGAGGTCACGTACAGTACAAGTTGCGATTTCAGCTGTTGTATTTTCGAGGTCACGTACAGTACAAGTTGCGATTTCAGCTGTTGTATTTTCGAGGTCACGTACAGTACAAGTTGCGATTTCAGCTGTTGTATTTTCGAGGTCACGTACAGTACAAGTTGCGATTTCAGCTGTTGTATTTTCGAGGTCACGTACAGTACAAGTTGCGATTTATCTGGTTTTCGGAGAAGGCCATCTTTAGTCAAAAACAATGATGTAGACGTTAATTCAAACAGGAGCAGATGACAAAGGAGTCTCGGACGCTAGCTTCCATAATGTAGAGGGCAATGGGATCCGCGAACGTCACGGTTATTAACCAAAATCATTACGCCAGTGCCACCTCTCGTAGGAAATTTGAGCTTTATTTTCCAACCAATAGCGTGGCTGCAAAGTCTCGAAAGGAGATCTGGGAAATCGCGTCTGGAGCCTCTCTTTAAAAATACGTATCGTCTGCTTATAATTAGCCTAGGCTTAACGAGTATTCGAGTTAAAAAATGGATTTCAACGACTTTTTAATTTTTTTTAGACTAAAATTGATAATGAAAAGCCCAGCGAGTAACGTATGTACACTATTAAAAAACTAAAATGTGTTTCAGTGCCAAAGTTTTCTAAATTTCTTCTTGAATTAGATGATAGCTACAAGAGATTGGGAAAAGAAATCACTCACGATCTTTTAAAACACAAAAAGTAAGAGACAGTGATTTCGTTTCCAACCTCTTGTAAAGTCAATAAATTCCTACCTTTAAGGTCACAAAATGTAGTCTTATCTTTTATCTTAATACCAACGATTACAAGTGTTTGAATAAAGTAATTATATTGTGTATATTTATGTCGCGATCGGGTAAGACGAACCTCAGTAGCCACCGTTAGTCCGTTATTACAAAAAAAAACAATTCCAGCAGACTTTGGTGCCAGATATAATCCACCAAAAGCATCGTCTGCTATAATGTCTGATAGCGCCTCTATGGCAAACGATACCGCTACAGCTGTTACGTACGCGGGTCCCATTGCCCTCTATATTGTGGAAGCCAGCGTCCGAGACTCCTTTGTCATCTGCTCCTGATTCAAATCAAAATAAACTCTAAATAGAATATCCCCGAGTTCTTGCAATATCAATAAGCCTTAGGGCGTTATTGCTTTGCTTTTCGACACTGATTTGTTAAGCTTTCGGACCTTTTGGTTTTTGTTGTAGCTTTTTTATTGGGTCAAAGATAGACTTTGTCTTTTCTTGAAATCGTTCACGAACAAACTCTATATAACTCTCATCTCAATTTCTTAATAGCGCACTTTGAACTACAAATCGGTTTCGTCCTTTCCAGTGATGAGGTTATCTAGGCTTTGCTTTGAATCAGACGGAAAGGAATTAGAATGGCACTTGACAAATTCAATCAATTCTTTTATGCTAGTCTGATCTTGGATGGTCAAAGTCAGAGTATTCATGGTGTAAAGAGTAATTGTCTTGGTAATCTTGACTAAAAAATTCTCGATGGAACTGGGCGATGTCGAGCTTTTCATGTTTTATGACGTCATACTTCACAACTGAGTCTTTCCTTCAACTTATTCAAAGGCTTGGTCGATTGCCATGGAGCTGAAGTTTCGACTCGTGTGTTTCACGGTGAAAAACCCGCTGCTAAATTCATCGAAAATGTTTGGAAATTTTTCTGGAAGACTAAAGCAGTATTGGTAATATACGGAGCCCCAACTGCAATAATTTAGTCGATCAAAACGCGAAAAAAGGTGTAAAGTAGCGCGTACTGCTGACACATGTAAATTCCAATTACGTTATCTGTTGGTTCGGAATAAAGTTCTCATTATTGGTAAATGAGTAATACGAAATAGCTCTAATATTTGAACCGTCGATATGGCTGTTTCCTTCTTTTCGAGATTGAAAACGACATATGAGCCAAATTAAATCATCATCACTATCTACTTCCAATCGTTGATCCAAGACGCCAACTTGATGTTCTGGTATTTGGCCTCTTTTAGATGACTTCCTACATGGAACAATATCCTGACCCGGTATACTTACTGAAAGGGATCTTCGTTTAGGATTGATGTTGTAGCTATCAATGTTTTCTGAAGCACGAGGCTCATTAATTGGACCGGCTAATCTATCTTAAAAGAGCACTAAAAATGTATCATGAGATCCACCAATTCCCGATAGCGTCACCTCTTCGTGGTCAAAGTTATCCATTGCACCTCTAATAGATTGGCCAGGGAGAATAGCGGGTGTTATTGGAACTCGATGAAGTTCGTAGAATGGCCTGGGAGAATAGCGGGTGTTATTGGAACACGATGAAGTTCGTAGAATGGATCTATTAGCCAGCGCTTGGTCTTCCCTGAGAACATCGTCATAACTAGTACACGGGCCAAGTCGATTGAAGGAAAAAATCAAATTCTTTGACCTGCAGGTTTCATGTATCATCTCAGCGTTACTAATGTGCCATGGAGTCTTCTTCTGGCCGTTATGTATTAGGTTGTAGAAGCACTGGAACATCATATCACATTTTCTCAGAATTGATTGTGAGTTGTTATAAGATGGGAATAACGTTCGGAAGAAACAGGTCCATTGCCTTGGACGGTTTTTCTAATATTCTTCAGTGACTTCAAGAAGATCTTGCTTATGATAGAATTTCCCCTCAAGCTTGAAGTCATAATCCTCACATTCTTTTTTCAGCATTTTTGCGCACTCCTGGACTTAGTTAACTGATGCAATTATGCTAACGGTTCACTCTAATTGTATTTTAGAAGAAAACACTGTCTGGGAAAGGTTTTTCCCTCCATATATGCAAATACTCTCACCAAAGCGTTGAATTAACATATGCTTGAGTTGCTTGTTTGTCACGCCATGGTCCTTTAGGTATATCATGTTGAAAGTTGTTCTTAAATCGGAAAGACTATAACCATTTTTTTTCTAAGTTAACTGTTAACAAGAAGTACTCCAGTTTTTCTCATCGGTATGGTCAATTTACCTCGTTTGACCTTCTCACATTTCTACACTTCTTTCATATTATTTTATGTAGCCATTGATACATCCCTTGTGACACATGATTTCGGTTGCAAAGACTTTATAAGCATCTTCTAAAGTACTGATTTTATCAAAAACGGCGTCTTGAAAATGTCTTGCTGCTTCAAGTAGTGACTGCATATATTCTATACAGTATGGGTCTGTTTTTGCTTGATTTTTGTCTCAAATTAAGCACAGAAAGCCCGTACTGTACTTTTACTTCTAGTTGTTTTAGTAGCTCTGATATGGTCTTTATCATCTGCGGATGTACTTGGTTGAAGCATCTGCGGATAAATGTTCGGAAGCTCTGGTGGTCTTCAATGTATATCGTCTGTAGCATGACATGTGATATATTACGTTGCTATTATCCGATGTCTTAGAGTCAGTTTCGTTATAAGCACCGTACTTTAAGATTCTGGAGATATTTCTAATTTTCTCTCGGCCAAATTCAGTGACACAAATCAACTAATGTTTTTACTAATTTTACATATTACAGACAAACTAACATGTTTTCTTTTATCTGTTGAACAAACTAATTATACAGCTCCCTCGATTTTGAAATTAAAAAGGCTGAAATAACCATTACTGTTTTTGTCGCAAGAAGTAAATGGGGTTCAAGCGCATTGAGACCTGACACAAGATGAAAACAACTGGTGCTTGTGCTTGCAGTTTGTTCTGTGTAAAAGAACCTCTAGCCCATAAAACGATATTCTTAGCTCAGCGTATCTCGATCACGATGCCACCTAGGCTCCAGCAAAAAATATAATAATTTCAAGTTTACATATCTCAAGCTTTTCATCCTTTTCTTATTTGGGGGTCATAAGAAAAGATAAATATCTGCAGTTTATGTAAAGCGTTTCCTACTTTTCAAATTGAATTTTACAGCTGAGAAATAGGGCAACACAAACATATTCATCCGATAATTCCAATTATATATCACATATGCGAAAATTACAAATATGAGGGATTTTTGAAAGGGATATAGCGGAATTTTCCTTTTGAACTTTGACCTATAACAAATAATTAAGTTTTAAGAATTGATGTAGATAAATATCATTCCAAAGATGACAATGACACCTCGTTCGTTAAAATCGATCCATAAGTTTACGAATTATGAAATATTTCAATTTGGCGGCCATTTTCCAAGATGGCCGACTTACCTACCTGAATTGGGTCATGTGACCAATGTTTTTACAAGCCCTGTAGGTCTTTTTAAAAACCCAAAAGAGAAACTGAGGGGACATTGAAGTGCCGACGGGACCTTAGCTAGTGCCTAGACTAATATTACCGGACGGTAAATTACCGACTCACATCTCTACTTACGAATCTTTAACGAGATACTAAAATAAATAACTAAAGAAATTCAACTCACTTTTATAACTTAGATTTTTATCTCCAAATCAGTGGCTGGAGAGCTCTACTTCTCAAAAAAATGGCACGAATTTTACTAGGTTTTGGTGAAAAACTTCCAACATCCGCCACCATAGCGTTGCTCTAAGAAAACCTAGCTCCCTATAGCCCATTACAAAGAGTAGGAGGTGGCTTTAAGAAATATGTAGCTTATACGTCATCAGTGATGAATTTCTTCCTAGTTTGAGTGCGCTGTTAAGCGCTGAGAAAATTCTAAGTTTGAAATTATTGTAAACATCCGGTTTGTTTCTCGCGGTTTAATGGCGTCGTAAAACTCGTAATATAGGTCTTCATATCTTAAAGTCTTAGGTTTCCGGGATTTAAGGTTGGAAATATCAATTTTCTGGTTGAAACGTTTCCCACACATTTTGGAAATCCAATAGATGTCTACAGCCTGAGACTGTTTTATAAAGATGAGATATGTGACGAGAGCTAAATTATTAATGATAGGTCAGTTGTTGGAAATTTACACCAAGTAGCGTTTGTAATTGATATTATGAAGTTAAATGAAAGTTTAAAAGAAAAAATTGAAGATATGGCTACGTAATATAATCTGCTGTTTTCGAAAAACGAACACCATGCCCGAGGAGGTTACTCGGCCTTTTTATTCTCACGGAACAAATGGGTTCACGAATTAGTTTATGGCGTGAACGCACCGGATTCTGTTATTAAGTGTCCAGAGGAATACAGGAATGAACGTCTAAACGTGCTTCAGTGGCTTGGTTGGAGATTAATAGATATAAAGGCAAAAGAAAAGCATATAGGAAAATCCATAAACTACGTCCTGCAAAAAAGGCATTTTCTGACCCTTCCGTCCACCCAGATCACGCTTCGTCACGTTTTATCAGACCCCTCCCCTAAAAACCACCTCACATTTCTTTAACCCCCCCCCAAACGCACTATGATTTGCCTTAATTTATAAATTTAATTTGAAAAGAGACCCTTTCTTCTCGAGTGATATGGGATCCACTCAGAAATATTTCTATCGGCTTGAAATTCAAAGTTCACTTCCCGTTTTATGCTTTTGGAAATATCGTTAGCCTCTTTAGAACTTTAATGTTTGGATGTGCTTTTTATTATCTTTTAAAATATTTCCATAACGGGCAAATTTCATAGTTTTCGACATTGTTACACGAAAACTTTTGGCTAATCGAGCTTGGGATTCAGATTTTAAAAATGTGCGAAAGAAGCGAAACCATTTCAATCGGAAGGAGGATCCGATTCATCCTCAGTTATGGTATTGGTGACTTAAAAGTGGCATTAGGGAGTTTAAGGTGACACTACGCGTATTTAGCAGTCCTTACTTGTACGTGTAAACTAGTTCTGAAATGAACTGGTCTGTTTATTTTAAGTGCGCTTTTTAAATTGGCTACACGTAATTAGTTAACCACCCGATATATGGAGTGGTAATTAGGTCATTTAAATGTGCCGCCAGCCTTCTAGCGCGCTAGACTCGCGCGGGGGAAAACCGGTTTTTTTATCCGGGTGGGTTTCTCTGACTTCGTTTATTGGTTGATAGTGGGGGTCGCCAATTGATTAGGTCTTTGTTAATTGGTTAAAGGGTAAAGGGCGTAAACTTGTATCTCTTTATTCGTGACGTAATCGTCAGAGTTAAATTAGAGTTTGTCTGATAAGAGAGTGATCTCTCTTTATCTCGGTTATTCGCCCTGAAGAGAGCAGTGAGTTCTAATGGATATCTTCTTACACCCAATGCGTTATATAGTGACGTATCAGCGATTCAAAGGGCGCGAGGATTTCCAATATATGGTCGCGTATCTTTTAGATCAATGCACTAAGTATACAATATGTTTCGAACACCGAGTATTTGAAAGTGGGAAATATGCTCGTGTTACGAAGAAATGCCCGATGTTTAAACCACCCGAACATCGTCAATTGTAAAAACGGACTAGGTTTCGCAGGTGACTACATCACGGTATGTATTTAGGTTTTTTTCGTACTCTATTAGCATATTTTACAAAACTATCTATACAGATCGAAAAGCTGGTGTTTCCCGTGAGGGGGAGTTTGACGATGATGTTCAGGCGCTAGAGGAGGCCTTCACCCACCCAGCCGGATTTCCATCTGTTCCATCAACATCCACGTTAGCAATTATTGATACTACCACCACTACAGCGATTCATACCACCACTCCAGCGATCCAGGCTTCATCAAAGTCTAAGAAAGCTGGCAGGGTGGTTAAATCCAAACCAACTCGTACAGTAGCCGCTAAAAAACACCCCACCAAGAAGAAGCCGGTAGTTGAAACACCTGTACTCAATAATATCATTGAGCAGGAGTTGAAGTGTCTCGCAAAACTCACACCTGCTGACGGTACTTCCAGCAGTGAGGAACTAATGGACTCAGACTCAGATTTAAAAATAATAATAAAAAAATAAAAATATATCTTTGAAATAAATTTGAGAAAACAGAATTTGTGGTTTATTTATATCAATAAGTAGGTACTTAAAATGAATAAATTTAAGTGACTTTCTTAGGGGTGGGGGTTAAGTCTAAAACATATAAATACTCTTATTTTTAACACAGCGGATTCATTGGGAGTTATGATACTGATAATTCACCATGTTTCCGTGTAACATATGGTTAAAACAGTTTTCACGACAATTTAATTTGAATCGACATATACAAGAGCAGCATAAGAATGTAAAATATAGCTGTCTCACTTGCGGGATTTCCTTTGCTCGAAAGGATAGATTGAGGAGACATTCCAAACAACACCCCATTAAATAAAACTCTCTAATATCACGCAATCTCAAAATGTTCTACCGGATGATTTTCAGGAATTTACCGTGTTAGGAGACGCGATTCTTAACGCCAAATACACCCCCTCTAAAGTCTTCACAGATGTCGACTTATTTATGAGCTCCATCGCACCAAGTTTACTGAAATACTTGGAAAACCATTTGAGATTGAAAAAGGCTATCAAATGGTATATTTTATTAAGAGTAAAATATACAAAAGTTCTGAAAAGTGGAGAGGTCGTCGAAGACTTTCCGTACCTTCGATCTAAGACGCAGACTAGCCTCATGCCTCAATTATTACCAAGACTACTTGACATTTGTACTACACAAATTGCAAAAGCGATGGAGGAGTATGAAGGAAAAGGGAGTGGATGGGTGATCGAACGCATGACACTTTTGCAAGTGGATATTATAAAGTATCGCCCCCTAGTCGGAGGGACGTTTATTAAACTACCGAATGCAATTTAAAATTGTAAAGGTGTTTTAAATATAAAATCGGACGATGGGAAATGTTTTTATACTGCATTCTGGCTAAATTACATCCTGCAAAATCAAAGGCTGACAGAGTGGTAAATTACCTCAAATACATTGATGAACTGAACTGTGCAAATATTACCTTCCCCTTCGAATTAAACCCACTGCAACTAAAAACATTTGAGGAAAAAAACTATCTCTCTATAAATGTATACGCTACGAAAGTGGTGTTTTCCCTCGGTACGTTAGCGAGAACAGAGTTATTGAAACTCGGGATGTAGACCTCCAATTAATATCTAAAAATGGCCGAAATCATTTCTGTTTGATTAAAAACCTAAGTAGACTATTGTGTGGCTTTACCAAACACAATGGGTCTAGATGTATCTGTCGGTTTTGCTTACACGCCTTTTCAGGAGTCAATTCCAAGCGAAATTACTCTGAGCATATTAAAAACTGTAGTGTTCACGAACCACAGCGTGTGATAATGCCGTTTTATAAACCTACCCTCACCTTTGAAAAATATGAGTGGATGCAGAAGGTAATTATTTAAATACATTTCTTTAGATTATTTTTTAAACTTCGCACTATCTTACAGAAAGCCTACGTTATTTATTGCGATTTCGAGAGTACCTTGAAACCTATTCATACCTGCATACCGGATGTGAATAATTCTTCAACCAGAATACTGGATAAGCACATATCTTGCGGGTTTAGTTATGTAGTAGTTGGACCTGATGGTAAAATGTACACCCTCGAGAAGCCTATAAGAACGTCTCATTCATACCTTCTAAAATAATAGGTCAACCCAAAGCACCGGTGACATACAGAGGGATCGATGCTATACAAATTTTCATTGAAAGTCTTCTAATAGAGGAAAAGACTATTGCTGAGGCTTTAAATCAATTTGAACCAATGAATTTATCATCCCTGGAAGAAGCCGAGCATCAGAAGGCTACACGATGCTATCTTTGCACACAGATTTTAACATCAGAGGATCCTGGTGTTCGCGATCATTGTCACTTCAGTGGTATGAATTTCATACTAAATTAAGTTTATTAATAGTTGTAACATATCTAATCTAATTTTGGGAATTTTCGTGGTACTGCACATCAATCTTGTAATCTGAAGCTTAAGGTTGGATACGTAATTCCCGCGATCGCCCATACTTTAAGCGGGTGATTATTTTAACCTGTCTTTGAAGGAACTGATGCTTTGAAATTAACCGATTAAACATTAAATATGTATGATTCACATCTTATTCTGGCAGGACTCACTCTCGTAGAAGATAAAAGAATCAAGTGTATCCCCTGTAATACTGAAACCTACTTCAGTTTTAGTATTGGGAGACTACGATTTGTTGACTCAATGAGATTTCTTCCAGCCTCATAGGAAACTCTAGTTTCTAATTTAGCCGCAGGTGGAGCGGAGAAGTTCCCCATTCTTAATGCAATATACCCCCCAGAAAAAGTTAAGCTCATGCTGACCAGAATCACCAACCTTGCATACCCATATAATTACATGTCTTATATGGAGCGATTCGATGAATGTACCTACCTTCCAAACAGGATTTCTTCAACACTCTCACGAACGAACATATTTCCGAGGAGAGATATGAAAATACACGTAATGTTTGGAATGAGTTCAACATTCAAACCCTGGGTACTATACCCTCTAACCAATTCTTAAATTAATAATTTCGGCGTTTAATATTCAATCTATTTCTAGGGGAACTACACGATATATACGTAACCTGCGATTGCCATCAATTAGCCTCCGTATTCGAACAGTTTAGGATAATGTGCTTGGAATATTATAAACTGGACTGTGCTCATGCCTTCACTGGCCCCGGTAATTAATTTAGTTTTGAAAACAGTACAAAAATGAGTTTCTAAAGCCTCCATACCATAGATTTTGCATGGGAGGCTGCCTTACTCATGACGAGGGTTAAACTTGATCTAATTTTGGACCCGGATATCCATCTGTTCCTAGGTAATATTCTTCTGAGTTCTATTAAATAGTGTAAAGATATTCTAATAGAGTTAATAATATAGAGAGGGGTATTCGTGGTGGTGTAGCGATGGTGGCTCATATACATGCAGAAGCCAACAACAAGTATCTCCCGGAGACATTTGACGAATCTAAACCATCCAACTATATAGTTTATTTGGATGTCAACAATCTCTATGGTAATAATATCTTATTGTGAATACATTAATTGATGGTAACCGAATTAACTATATGCGCAACTTCTTTAAGAACAGTTATGGAGTATTATCTTCCTACGAGAAGGTTCAGCTGGGTAAAAACTGAAAATCTTTTAGATTATACGGAGAAGCAAATTTAAGACGACTCTCCATATGGATTCATACTATCCGTTGATTTGGAGTACCCAGTTGAACTTCATGAAGATCATAATTGCCTTCCCCTTGCACTGGAATTCAAGCGAACAACTACGGATATGTTTCAGCGTATTATAAGCTTATGATTAAAGGAAATGGTTTGACTGTCAAGGACACGCTACCCAAACTTCTAACTGATCTAACCAACAAACGTGATTACGTTATTCACTATCGAAATTTAAAATACTACATATCGCTGGGTTTAAAACTTAAACAAGTTAATCGTATTTTGACTTTTGAACAAACCCCGTGGCTTCAACCGTATATTAATTTTAGTACTGAGAAGCGAATGAATGCCGTTAATTCCTTTGAGAAAGATTACTTCAAGCTAATGAACAACAGCGTTTTTGGTTGGTACTTATTAATATATGATTAAAAACTAATAAAAAAATTTAATTATCAAATAATAAAAAATGTTTAATAAAAATGTTTTTTAATATATGATTAAAAACTAATAAAAAAATTTAATTATCAAATAATAAAAAATGTTTAATAAAATCTTTTTAGGGAAAACTATGGAAAATCTACGCAATCGAATAATTTTCCACCTCATTCAAACACCTGAGATGGCTACCAAGAAAGCATCATCCCCTGCTTTTGAAAGATTCATTGTTTTTCATAAGAACCTTGTTGGTATACAGATGGCTAAAAAAATCTTTAACTCTGAACCGTCCAATTTATACTGGTTTTGCTATACTGGATTTATCCAAATTGTTTTTGTAAGATAGCTTTTTTTTCTTTTAAATAAACCTTGTGAAATCAATTGAGTTTTTCTCTCTAGATATCAGTTTCACTACGACTTCATAAGAGCCTACTACGGAGAAAGGGCAACCCTACTTTTCACGGATACTGATAGCCTGACGTATTCAATTGAAACCTTGGACGTATACGTTGACTTTCAGCAAAACCAAGAGTTATTCGATTTCTCGGGCTATAATCAAGATCATCCCTTATTTTTCAATGAAAATCGGAAGGTCTTGGGTAAGCTGAAGGATGAGATGGATGGAGTGCCCCAAGGTGTTTACTTTTTAATTCAGCTTTACTACATTTATATATAGTGAGAGAGGGTGCAGCCAGTATAGTGCAATTCAAGATGGCGGCCACTCAAGGTCGAGGAGTCGGGTTTTCCCGATCTCCTCTCTTTACCTGTCAATATTTGATTGATAGTATAGGCTTATAACAAAAGATGCTTTTGTAGGAATAAAGACCATAATATAAAGTGAAAATTATTATTGACAAATTTATTCTAAACGTAATAAAACTAATTGCAATTACAAAAAACACAAAAAATGTCGGCAGACAAAACTCCAAATTAATTAAAAATACAAAAATTATATATACAAATTAATTTTACAAATTTACTTAAGATACCCGTAAAGGGTTGTGGTGTAATCTGGGAAAACTCTTACTTTATCGACGACGGCTTGATATGTTTTAGTTTGATCAATGGTAATTAAAGTATGATTAGGTAAACGTCGGATTTGGGGGCCAATCGGTACTTGTACAGAGTTCATTTCTGGTTTACCATCGTTGTTTACACCTAACAACTTTTTCATTATATCGAAATTTACGTGGTTCTCAGTAGACGAATTTAAATAAAATCCTTTAACTTTAATTATGTTATTGATCTTTTCTGTTGCGGGGTCGTAAATATTCATCGAATAATTTTTCGCACCATTGCTTCGAAACTCACAAATATAGGCGTCTTTGCCGTATGGTTCTAACTCATTCTTTAACTCACCAAGATAATCTCCTGTAGGAAGTATAGGGACTCCATCTGGCGAGAGGTAGATAAGGCTGTCCGTATCCATATAAAAACATAGGTCTCTCACCATCTCGAGATGTTTTAAAAGATGAAGGCGTGCCATAGTCGTAGTATAGCACGCTATAACTACGTTTCTATGCTTGTGAGCTATCTCGTTTTCCGCAATGTCTGTTGATTTGACTAGAATAGTATCATCGTTTGATGTCAATAGACTTTTAACCTCTTTGTCTGGGTTAAGAAGTAACTCGTATAGAGCTTTTGCGTCTTTTATTATATCTGTTGAGGTGTGTCTCGTGTTTTGTCCAAACTTCCCCCAAAAAGAGTTGAACATTAGTTTACTCAGGCATCTCAACCCCTCGTTCTTTTCAATTTTATCTATATCTAAATCGATCCCCTCGACTTCTTTGTAGTTCCTGACGTACTTTTCTTTATCCTCTTGGGTGACGCAATCAGCAGGAAAACCACTAGCCAGAGTTTTATACTCCAGAAAGGCGTTTACATAGTCTTTAAAAAGACCACCTTGTTTGGTCTCGGGATCGTATTGTGTTATTTTCTAGGACCAGGCTTCATACATCCGCGTGATTTTGTATCCTTGCTCCACGGCGTATCTTAGTTCATCTGTTACCCAGGTACCTCTCAGTTCTCTCTGATCAGGTGTGTGGGTGCAGTCACCTTGAAATTGAGTTTTGCAACAGGTGTAGCATAGAGGGAATGTTAACTTCCCATTTATCCTCGCAGGTAAAACAGGTTGTATCAGGTTTTGAGCCGGAAGTACGTCACATTTGAGGAGTCCATCGAAAGAGAAGATATCGGGAAAATTATCTAAAATAATTTGAGGATGACCAATGGGAATTTTTCCCGTTTTGTTGACGAAAGGGTACAGGCTAGTGAAATCCACGTAGTGCATTTTTTCTGTACCCGTTGTTTTATGGTAGAGCTTGTTAGCGCAACACCTTCCTCCAAAGAAGGCGTCGCGAGGGTTCAGTCTTTTGGATGTTTTAACGCGGATGTCGTTCCGTTTTAAAAATTCATTAATTTCGGGGTTATTTGTTTTGTCTTGTTGCCATTCACATTCCCATTTGACATTGACTGCGTGTCCGAGGGCCCCTAGTTTGCTAATTTTCTTCTCAGTTCTCGTGTATCTTGTGTTTAACGTTTCAGTAGGGTCACCATGTAACATCTTGTTTCTATTGATGGGAAAGTGTATTTTGCATCCATGATAATAGCATCCCATATATTCGAACACTTCTTTGTTGATTGAACAATAACCGTCTACCTTTAGGGTTTGGATTTTAACCTCTTTGCGCCTAAAAGAAGATTGAATAGGAATATTTCTCTCGTGAGAGGTCCATTCAAGCCATTCAATGGCGCCTAAAGATTGATTTTCACCACGTCTGTAGTAGTTTGTTGGGATGATGCTATTGGTGTTCGATTTAAGATAATTTTTCCTGAAAACGTAAGAACTAACGCCATGTAGGGTGACTGATCCGCAATTAAATGGGTCTACGCTCGTAACTTTGAGTAGGAGGGACCGAAAAGTTAAGCATCCTAAAAATAGGAGTAGAGTGTCGTTTTCGCAATAATAATAAAGCTCATTTAAAAAATTAAAGCCTTTACCCTTACAGACTTCTGAAGTGTGCCATTTCATAAAGGCGTCCAAGTTTTTCCTGGTAAAGTACTGACAACCATATGCTTCTGTAGGTGGTAAAGTATTTTCTAACACGTAGTTAGTCTCCTCCTGCCTATCAGTATCAAACTCGTGATCCACTACGTTGAAAAGGAAATGAGGAAAGTACCCTTTAGCAGCATTAGGGAGGCCGAAAGTAGCTGGAAACTTAGATAAAGCGACGGGAATAAAATTGTATGAGTCAAGGAATAATAGATTCGATAGCTTCATTTCTAAAATTCGAGTTCCGTTAATTTTCAATGATTCGGGTACAAATTTCTCCTCCCTATTAATTATTTCCCTAATTACTAGCTGGTTGTCATAATTGCTGCCAAAATGGGATAATACAATAACCTTCTTTACGTCGAATAAGCTGACTAAATAATCTAGGAATAAAGCTATGGGTTTTCCACCAGTGAAACGTTGTTTGCGAGGTCCAAATTGGTTGCATCTGATGCAATTAAAATCTAGGGATTGTTCTTCTATACAGTCTTCACAAACAGAGATACTGACGCATAAGATAGCTTGATGTTCATACGCCCCCAGCTTCTCTTGACATATTTTCGTCTGTATGCATTCTACATCAAAGAAAACATACATTAGTTCCGCTATATTACGACGAGGTCTTTTCGAGGGGATAACGCTGGGGTTTTTGTCCTTTATCACTTGAATGTAGCATAAATGATCACTGGGTTGATGTTTTCCACATACTTGACAAAACATTTCTCCACAAATATGGTTAGTTTTGCGGTTTGTGAAATCTATTGTTTTAAAACAGTTTTTACAAAGGTAGAGCCTCTCGCAAAGAGGTTTTTTGTTACCAGTTGGAACCAAGTGACTGTTATAACAATCATCACCCCAGAATTTTCGCAAACATGACCCACATGTTTTTTCACGGCCATGACAAATAGCGGGACGCATACATTTAAAGCACCAGTCGTTGCATTTATGAGATTGAATACGCCAGTAGGGAGTGAGACACTTCTCGCAAAAGTACTCGTGACTAAACAATGGTTTTAAATTTGTAATAACGTTGTAGTGATTATTTTCGTTAAGTAGAAAGAGGCGTGGTCTGGTGTCTGTAGGATCGTTTTCGCCTAATATTAAAATGGGTACCCTATTTTCGAATTTATATACAAAGATGGAGTAAGCCGATAAATATAGTTTAAATTTCTGGAACGAATCGGGTGTCCCGCATTCGTCTAAGGTGACTCCCGCCTTACGACATAGCTCTAGAGCGGCTATTTTTTGCATTTTGTTGTGAGGACCTGGTCTGGCTACTGCGATGTAATGTTTAGTATTTTAACATTTTTTTCTTAACTTTATTTTAAACTTTTCTTTTTAAATTTTTTTAACAAATTACTGTTAGTACATTTCTGTGGAGATTTTCAAAATTTTAAGTATATTCGTGAGGAAAAAATGGTGTGCAAGGTCAAGTCCTACTTCAAGTTGAAGTCGGTTATCCCTTCTTCAGCGGAGGGAGGGATAACACACTTGACCTTGCGCACCATTTTTTCCTCACGAATATACTTAAAATTTAGAAAATCTCCACAGAAATGTACTAACAGTAATTTGTTAAAAAAATTTAAAAAGAAAAGTTTAAAATAAAGTTAAGAAAAAAATGTTAAAATACTAAACATTTAATAAAATTAAAATTTAAAAAAAGATCAAAAATATTTTAGTATTTTACTATAACTAAAATTCATTATATAAATGACTATATGTTCTTCATAATATTACATAGTATTTGTGGGATGGGGGCGAGCCCTAGTCTAACATCTCTTGTACTTATTTCGGTTTATGAGTCAATAAACTGAATATCAAGACAATTACTCTATTCTGTCTTTTACCACATGCATTAAACACAGTGTTGCTATCTAATGGATAAAATGTAAAGAAGTGTCTTCGACATCTAAAAATATTTTTATACCTCTTTCTTAAAATAACAATAGGTATAGTATTTAAAGCCTTTGCCCTTGGTACCACTAATGTAAAAAACATGTCAAAGTTTCTGTCATCCGAAAACGGACTATTTTATATTATTCACAAAACTAACCGAATACACAAATCAGTGGCTTTTGTGACTTGTCTATTATATTTTCGTCTTTTGTAATACTTACGGTGTTGTCATTCTACCATACTACCGATTGCTCTAAGGTTAGATGCATTTAACAACTGTAATTAACTTCTTTAAGCTTTACCTCTACCCAACTTACGAGTAAATAAATTATACAATAGTAAACTTGACCTATTTATCTATTAATAGAGACATCCCTAACCTGTCAATATTTGATTGATTGAAGAAATATTTTTCTTACATATTCATGCTTTGTCGTAAAAACCCAAGAAATGACGCATCAGTTCTTTTATTATAATCCTTTTGTTGAATTTCTAAATCTATTGATGACTCATCCTTTTGTTATCATTTGACACCTCTTAAAATCAATCAGACGTCAATCTTATGTCACCTATTGTTGCTTGACACACAATTTTAAACGTGTTTAAACACGTCCGAAAGGTCAACGTGCCCTTGGCCAATAAAAGATTATGTAACCCTCCACCCCCTCCCCTGCTAATACGCCTAGAGAAATTTAGTATAAAATAACGAGAGAGAGCAACAGAATATCACATTCGAATTTTAGACCTCGTAACATAGGCCTTGGCCCCTAACTTCACTATACAAGTTTTATTTTTCCTATGTACCTATTTACAAATCAATCCTGCTAATGTACCATCAACTTTACCCAGCTTTATTGCAAATGGTGCTTTAAATATAATCGAAACTTTTTTGGATATTATCTCGTACATGAGAACCGTCCCTAGAACACCGGAAGACTGTCATACAATAGGCGAACTAAACCACCTAAGTAACTTAATTCCTAGACCTCTAAATATTTCCTACGCTGATCGCATAGAAAGACGCCGGAATGACCTAATACCCACTAGCCATGAAGAAACCTTAATCGACGATTTCAACAACCCTCAATACGATATAGAGATGGCGGCATTTTTGAATCAAGAATGTCAACAAAACGATCCTTTTGAGTACCTGTCTCTGAACTTGCCCGACTACCTACCCAGTGAACAAGAATCTCTCGTGGACTCGGAAGAAGCCGTGGCCGATGCGTACGACCAATGGGGAGGAGGCTGCCCACCTTCACGTATTCAGGATGTCCCTTATTGCGAAATCTTAGAACAAAGCGAAAAATTCTATGAACAATTTAATATGTATGGTAGAGAATTAGTTCTAAACATCACAGACGACCCCGTTGATAGTATTAGTATTACAGAGCACGTATTAAACGAGTATCTACCCACTGATTATGTCCAAATAACATTGAGAAGCCTAGGTGTAAATTCCCCAGTAGCACTGCCGACGTAGGGCCTACATGGTCGGCTTTGTGTGTTACCGACGAGTTGGTAAAAAGTCACTAATAAGTCGGGAGAGTAATGGTTTGAAAGTCGAAATGTCCGCCTGGAGGGACGATGGCCCGCCGGTTTTCCTACTGTTTTGAGGCTACTATAAAACGACTGTTGGCCGACTATATGTCGGCGTCATTATGCCTACCTAAAGCCGCGCTCAATCCGACGATTTCCCGGCTATTTAGTATAGGAACGGTAAATCGTCGGTAAAGGGCTGGTAGAGTAAGGGTTTGAGAGTCGAAATGTCCGCCCGGCGGGACGACGGCCCGCCGGTTTTCAGACTGTTATGAGGCGACTATAAAACGACTGTTGGCCGACTATAGGTCGGCGTCATTAAGCCTACCTAAAGCCGCGCTCAATCCGACGATTTCGCGGCTTTTTAGTATAGGAACGGTAAATCGTCGGTAAAGGGCTGTAGAGTAAGGGTTTGAGAATCGAAATGTCCGCCCGGTGGGACGACGGCCCACTGGTTTACCGACTGTTACGACACGAATGAAATACGACCCTCATCCAGCACGTTTGAGAGTCGACTTAACCGCCTGTCAGCAAGAGGTCCGACGCTTTTGCGACGATCAAACCTTAACTCGAGGCTTGATTCGCTTATAGTAAAGGATACTGATACCAAGTATTGAAATTTCTTTAATACATTTTGCGGAATAGTAAAAGTAAAAAAAAACCGTCCCACGGAAAAAGAAGGCCTATACAACAACTTCGTTTTTCATTTTACTCTTTTATAACGTGACCATACCGACTAGCGGGAAGGAGTTGGTAATCAATTGGCAAAAGTGGGTTTCGTGTTTAGGACGGTAGGCAAGCCTACTTCAAACCACCACAGTTCCAACAGCCGGATAAATGTCGGTTACTAAACGGCCTAAGAATAACTTTGTTTTTAATTTTACTCGTCTTAAACGTCACAATAACGACTAGCGCGAGGGAGTTGGTAATCAATTGGCAAAAAATGTGTTGGAATTCTTTAGACGGTAGGCAAGCCTACTTTAAACCATCTCAGTTCCAACTGTCGGATAAATGTCGGTTACTAAACGGCCTAAGCATAACTTTGCATTTAATTTTACTCTTCTTAAACGTCACAATACCGACTAGCGCGAGAGAGTCGGTAATCAATTGGCAAAAAATAAGTTGAAATTTTCTAGACGGTAGGCAAGCCTACTTTAAACCATCTCTGTTCCAACTGACAGATAGATGTCGGCATTGCCAACTAAAAGAAGTAGTCGGCTTCATGAGTCGGAAAAGTATCGAAATAAGCATGGTACAGCTGACTGGACCGTAAACCGACTATTCGACCTTTAACCGACTGTTATGCGGAAGGCTTGTGCTACTGGGGTTGCAGGTCTGAATTAGAATTATCATTTAAAAGACTAGACCAAGTTGATCCCTCTATTCTCTTTGACCAACTATCCGAATTGCTTTATGATGATGAAATTGAACATTTTTTTCAAGGACCCGTAAAAATGATTTTCCATATAGTGAGAATTCCCCAAGGATACGGCCGATCTAGTCGTCGTCATCTTAAACCCTTCAATATTTTCTCTAAAGATAGGCGTGGAATTCGTCAGATTACGAGTGCCGATAATCTCTGATTGGCCCGAGGTCTGTGTGTAGCTGTTTCGCATCGTGACTACATGAACAACAAAAACAACAAAGAGTTAAAACCCATTACATCGCAGTAGCCAGACCAGGTCCTCACAACAAAATGCAAAAAATAGCCGCTTTAGAGCTATGTCGTAAGGCAGGGGTCGCCCTAGACGAATGCGGGACCCCCGACTCGTTTCAGAAATTTAAACTATACTTATCGGCTTACTCCATCTTTGTCTATAAATTCGAAAATAGGGTACCCATTTTAATATTAGGCGAAAACGATCCTACAGACACCAGACCACGCCTCTTTCTACTTAACGAAAATAATCACTACAACGTTATTACAAATTTAAAACCATTGTTTAGTCACGAGTACTTTTGCGAGAAGTGTCTCACTCCCTACTGGCGTATTCAATCTCATAAATGCAACGACTGGTGCTTTAAATGTATGCGTCCCGCTATTTGTCATGACCGTGAAAAAACATGTGGGTCATGTTTGCGAAAATTCTGGGGTGATGATTGTTATAACAGTCACTTGGTTCCAACTGGTAACAAAAAACCTCTTTGCGAGAGGCTCTACCTTTGTAAAAACTGTTTTAAAACAATAGATTTCGGAAACCGCAAGACTAACCACACTTGTGGGGAGATGTTTTGTCAAGTATGTGGAAAACATCAACCTAGTGATCACTTATGCTACATTCAAGTGATAAAGGACAAAAACCCCAGCGTTATCCCCTCGAAAAAACCTCGTCGTAATGTACCGGAACTAATGTATGTTTTCTTTGATGTGGAATGTATACAGACGAAAATATGTCAAGAGAAGCTGGGGGCGTATGAACATCAAGCTATCTTATGCGTCAGTATCTCTGTTTGCGAAGACTGTATAGAAGAACAATCCCTAGATTTTAATTGCATCAGATGCAACCAATTTGGACCTCGCAAACAACGTTTCACTGGGGAAAAACCCATAGCTTTATTCCTAGATTATTTAGTCAGCTTATTCGATGTAAAGAAGGTTATTGTATTATCCCATTTTGGCAGCAATTATGACAACCAGCTTATAAATAGGGAAATAATTAATAGGACGAGAAATTTGTACCTGAATCATTGAAAATTAACGGAACTCGAATTTTAGAAATGAAGCTATCGAATCTATTATTCCTTGACTCATACAATTTTATTCCCGTCGCTTTATCTAAGTTTCCAGCTACTTTCGGCCTCCCTAATGCTGCTAAAGGGTACTTTCCTCATTTCCTTTTCAACGTAGTGGATCACGAGTTTGATACTGATAGGCAGGAGGAGACTAACTACGTGTTAGAAAATACTTTACCACCTACAGAAGCATATGGTTGTCAGTACTTTACCAGGAAAAACTTGGACGCCTTTATGAAATGGCACACTTCAGAAGTCTGTAAGGGTAAAGGCTTTAATTTTTTAAATGAGCTTTATTATTATTGCGAAAACGACACTCTACTCCTATTTTTAGGATGCTTAACTTTTCGGTCCCTCCTACTCAAAGTTACGAGCGTAGACCCATTTAATTGCGGATCAGTCACCCTACATGGCGTTAGTTCTTACGTTTTCAGGAAAAATTATCTTAAATCGAACACCATTAGCATCATCCCAACAAACTACTACAGACGTGGTGAAAATCAATCTTTAGGCGCCATTGAATGGCTTGAATGGACCTCTCACGAGAGAAATATTCCTATTCAATCTTCTTTTAGGCGCAAAGAGGTTAAAATCCAAACCCTAAAGGTAGACGGTTATTGTTCAATCAACAAAGAAGTGTTCGAATATATGGGATGCTATTATCATGGATGCAAAATACACTTTCCCATCAATAGAAACAAGATGTTACATGGTGACCCTACTGAAACGTTAAACACAAGATACACGAGAACTGAGAAGAAAATTAGCAAACTAGGGGCCCTCGGACACGCAGTCAATGTCAAATGGGAATGTGAATGGCAACAAGACAAAACAAATAACCCCGAAATTAATGAATTTTTAAAACGGAACGACATCCGCGCTAAAACATCCAAAAGACTGAACCCTCGCGACGCCTTCTTTGGAGGAAGGTGTTGCGCTAACAAGCTCTACCATAAAACAACGGGTACAGAAAAAATGCACTACGTGGATTTCACTAGCCTGTACCCTTTCGTCAACAAAACGGGAAAAATTCCCATTGGTCATCCTCAAATTATTTTAGATAATTTTCCCGATACCCTAGTAGCACTGCCGACGTAGGGCCTACATGGTCGGCCTTGTGTGTTACCGACGAGTTGGTTAGAAGTCACTTATAATTCGGGAGAGTAATGGTTCGAAAGTCGAAATGTCCGCCTGGAGGGACGACGGCCCGTTGGTTTTCCTACTGTTTTGAGGCTACTATAAAACGACTGTTGGCCGACTATATGTCGGCGTCATTATGCCTACATAAAGCCGCACTCAATCCGACGATTTCGCGGCTTTTTAGTATAGGAACGGTAAATCGTCGGTAAAGGGCTGGTAGAGTAAGGGTTTGAGAGTCGAAATGTCCGCCCGGCGGGACGACGGCCCGCCGGTTTTCCGACTGTTATGAGGCGACTATAAAACGACTGTTGGCCGACTATATGTCGGCGTCCTTATGCCTACCTAAAGCCGCGCTCAATCCGACGATTTCGCGGCTTTTTAGTATAGGAACGGTAAATCGTCGGTAAAGGGCAGGTAGAGTAAGGGTTTGAGAATCGAAATGTCCGCCCGGTGGGACGATGGCCCACTGGTTTACCGACTGTTACGACACGAATGAAATACGACCCTCATACAACACTTTTTAGAGTCGACTTAACCGCCTGTCAGCAAGAGGTCCGACACTTTTGCGACGATCAAATTTTAACTCGAGGCCCGACGGTTTTGCGACGATCAAGCCTTAACTCGAGGCTTCATTCGCTTAAAGTAAAGGATACTGATACCTAGTATTGAAATTTCTTTAATACATTTTCAACGAAAATCACTTTAGAATTTGTACTTTGAATATTTCAAGTAACATACAGGTTGAGCATCAATTATAGCAATTTCAAATATTAAACTACGTATTCGATATTACACGACTAGTCTAATGGAAATATTAGCTACCTAGATAATTGGTTTCAACGAAAAGTAAACTTTTTCAGGGCGAGTATAATATTTACATAAATTAAAGCATTTATTAATATTCATTGTTAATATCTTCGATGTGGCCAGTTACTATCTCTTAAATACAAAAATCTTAATGAAAAATATTATTATACGCTGCCAGATTTTTTAAGGAAAAAGAAAAACATACAATTCTAAAGGGTATTATTTCACACATTTTTCTCTTAAAATGTTTGAAACCGCATAAAAATTCTGTAACTAAAACAAATTGAGATCTATTTTGGAATTCAGTTTTATTTTCACAACCAAAAATCTCTAAAATACTTAATATATAAGGTTTTTGAACTCCAAGCGCCCTAAAACACTTGCTTCTTTTATATTCAAACAAAGAAACTGAAGGTATACATAAACGTTTAGGTTTTGGTTTCACTTTAGGGTGTGGCTCCCAGCAGATGAGAAGCTAGGTAAAAAGCAAAGGCTTATGCATAAACCTGGCTCTAAGAGGTAGATAAATTGATAATTCAATAACAAAATTCAAACCTTACGTGACAAACGAAGACGTTTCTAGTAGAGGTGTGCGGTTAACCGTTTCAATCGAATAACTCGATCGAATACCGAACCGAATAATTCGATTCGGTATTCGATAAGCCCATTTTCACAATTCGATTCGAATATCGAATACCGAACTGACTATTCGGTTAAAGTTCGACTACCATAAATTTAGGTCCTTGGCAATAGAGAGACCCACCTTATTAAAAAAAATATCATCCCAATTTTATTTGTCTCCCATCAAAAACTACCAGCAAGTGCATAGGAAAATTTTAAGAAATACTTGACCACCCATGAGGAGAGGTATTTTGAAATTTAGGAGCTTCTAAATGTTCTCCTTGCTTTGTATTGACTATTGGCAAATATTAGGGTTAATACCCGATTAACCGCGAATAGTTGGCGTAGTATTCGCGAATATTAGGGTTAAATATTCGCGATTAATCGGGAAGGAAAAAAATTACCAAGGCCCAACTATTCGGTATTCGATTTGGAATAAACTATTCGATTCGGTATTTGATAAGGAAATTTTTTGGTATTCGATAACCGGTTTGATACCCAAAAAGTGGTATTCGCACACCCCTAGTTTCTAGTTTATATAGTGTGACAAAGAACCTTAGCGATGAAATTGAAAGTTAGCAAGCCTAGAACTAATCATTTTCGACCACAAAAATCTCGTTTAAACATTCTAACGACTCAGCAGCGTCAGAGATACTGGAAAGGCTGACTAGCTTTCGCACTAGCAGCGCCCTCTTCGATGATGACGTGCATGGCGTTAACTAAGTTACGCCAGTAGAACAGAGGCGTGTCACCTGACCGGAGAAATTACAGGAGGGAAAATTCAAACTAGAAAATCAGATGTGTTTTCTTGCTTTGCAGTTTTTTGTAAGGTTATGTTTCTAGTGTTGCCAAAAATATAGTATTATCAACTTCTAATTGCGGGTCGAAATATAGTATAAGTTAAATATTTAACAAAAATATTTTGGTGGCATATGCTGAACAGTAAAAGTCAAAAAAAAACCGTCCCACGGAAAAAGGCCTACCGACAACTTCGTTTATCATTTTACTCTTTTTAAACGTGACAATACCGACTAGCGCGAGGGAGTTGGTAATCAATTGGCAAAAAATGTGTTGGAATTTTCTAGACGGTAGGCAAGCCTACTTTAAACCATCTCAGTTCCAACTGTCGGATAAATGTCGGTTACTAAACGGCATAAGCATAACTTTGCTTTTACTTTTACTCTTGTTAAACGTCACAATAACGACTAGCGCGAAAGAGTCGGTAATCAATTGGCAAAAAATAAGTTGGAATTTTCTAGACGGTAGGCAAGTCTACTTTAAACCATCTCAGTTCCTACTGTCAGATAGATGTCGGCATTGGCAACTAAAAAAAGTAGTCGGCTCCATGAGTGGGAAAAGTGTCGGAATACGCATGGTACAGCCGATTGGACCGTAAACCGACTATTCGACCTTTAACCGACTGTTATGCGGAAGGCTTGTGCTACTGGGGACAACACAAAAATACCTCTCGGAATTCTATGCTCTATAATGCCACTCACTTGTTGGCATACTAGAGAAGCCTTTCCTGAGTATTAGATATATGTTATTAAAATGAAACAATTCGCCGTCGGAAGTGGGGTTCGAACCCACGCCCTCATACTAGAATCAGAGCTTAAATCTGACGCCTTAGATTGCACGGCCATCCTGACACTCTTTCAATCGTTTTCCGTGAAAATGAAGCTTTAGTACAACACCAAAATACCTCTCGGAATTCTATGCTCCATTGCTGTTGTTGTTGTTGCCATACTAGACACGCCTTTTCTGAGCATGAAATACATGTTATAAAAGAAAAAAAAATCGTCGTCAGCAGTGGGGTCCGAACCCACGCCCTCTTAGGAGGATCAGTGCTTAAATCTGACGCCTGAGACCACTCGGCCATCCTGACACGGTCTTAAGCGTTTTCCTTGAGGTGAAACTATCGTACAACACCAAAATACCTCTCGGAATTCCAAGCTCCATGAAGCCACACATTTGTTGCCATACTAGAGAAGCCTTTCCTGAGCATGAGATACAAGTTATTCAAGTAAAACAAACCGTTGTCAGTAGTGGGGTTCGAACCCACGCCTTCATACAAGGATCAGAGATTAAATCTGACGCCTTAGACTGCTCGGTCACCCTGACACGCTCTTAAACGTTATCCTGGAAAATGAAGCTATCGTACAACACCAAAATACCGCTCGAAATTCTGTGGTCCATAACGATATTCACTTTTTGCCATACTAGAGAACCCTTTCTTGAGCATGAGATACATTTTTTTAAAGTAAAACAAACCGTTGTCAGAAGTGGGGTTCGAACCCAAGCCCTCACACAATGATCAGAGCTTAAATCTGGCGCCTTAGACTGCTTGGCCATCCTGACACTCTTAAAATCGTTTTACATGAAAATGAATCTATAGTATTACCCCGAAATACCCCTCGGAATTCTATGCTCCATAAAGCCACTCACTTTTTGCCAAACTAGAGAAGCCTTTCCTGAGCATGAGATACATATTATTAAAGTAAAACAAACCGTTGTCAGATGTGGGGTTCGAACCCACGCCCTCACACAAGGATCAGAGCTTAAATCTGACGCCTTAGACTGCTCGGTCATCCTGACACGCTTTTAAACGTTTTCCTTGAAAATGAAGCTATCGTACAACACCAAAATACTGCTCGAAATTCTATGCTCCATAAAGCTATTCACTTTTTTCCATACTAGAGAAGCCTTTCCTGAGCATGAGATACATTTTATTAAAGTAAAACAAACCGTTGTCAGAAGTGGGGCTCGAACCCACGCCCTCATACAAGGATCAGAGCTTAAATCTGACGTCGTAGACAACTCGGCCATCCTGACACGCTCTTAAACGTTATCCTTGAAAATGAAGCTATTGTACAACACCAAAAAACTGCTCGAAATTCTATGCTAAATAAAGCTATTCACTTTTTGCCATACTAGAGAAGCCTTTCCTGAACATGAGATACATATTATTAAAGTAAAACAAACCGTTGTCAGAAGTGGGGTTCGAACCCACGCCCTCATACAAGCATCAGAGCTTAAATCTGGCGCCTTAGTCTACTCGGTCACCCTGACACGCTCTTAAACGTTATCCTTGAAAATGAAGCTATCGTACAACACCAAAATACCGCTCGAAATTCAATGCTCCATAAAGCTATTCACTTTTTGCCATACTAGAGAAGCCTTTCCTGAGCATGAGATACAAGTTATTAAAATGAATCAAATCGCTGTCGGAAGTGGGGTTCGAACCCACGCCCTCATACGAGGATCAGAGCTTAAATCTGACGCCTTAGACTGCTCGGTCATCCTTACACGCTTTGAACGTTTTCTTTGAAAAAGAAGCTATAGTACAACACCAACATACCGCTCGAGATTCTATGCTCCATAAAGCCACTCACTTTTTGTCATACTAGAGAAGCCTTTCCTGAGTATGAGATATATGTTTTTAAAATGAAACATTTCGTGGTCAGAAGTGAGGTTCGAACCCAAGCCCTCACACACTGATCAGAGCTTAAATCTGGCGCCTTAGACTGCTTGGCCATCCTGACACTCTTAAATCGTTTTACATGAAAATGAATCTATAGTACCACCCCGAAATACCTCTCGGAATTCTATCCTCCATAAAGCCTTTCACTTGTTGGCATTCTAGAGAAGCCTTTCGTGAGCATGAAATACATGTTATTAAAGAAAAAAAAATCGTTGACAGAAGCGGGGTTCGAACCCACGCCCTCATACGAGGATCAGATCTTAAATCTGACGCCTAAGACCACTTGGCCATCCTGACACGCTTTTAAACGTTTTCCTTGAAAATGAAGCTATAGTACCATCCCGAAATACCTTCCGGAATTTTATGCTCCATAAAGCTACTCACTTGTTGCCATACAAGAGACGCCTTTCCTGAGCATGCGATACTTGTTATTAAAGTAAAACAAATCGTTGTCAGAATTGGTGTTCGAACCGACGCCCTCATACGAGGATAAGAGCTTAAAATGACGCCTGAGACCACTCGGCCATCCTGACACGCTATTAAACGTTTTCCTTGAAAATGAAGCTATAGTTCAACACCAAAATACCTCTCGGAATTCTAGGCTCCATAAAGCTACTCACTTGTTGCCATACAAGAGACGCCTTTCCTGAGCATGCGATACTTGTTATTAAAGTAAAACAAACCGTTGTCAGAATTAGGGCTCGAACCGACGCCCTCATACGAGGATAAGAGCTTAAATCTGACGACTGAGACCACTCGGCCATCCTGACACGCTCTTAAACGTTTTCCATGAAAATGAAGCTATCGTACAACAACAAAAAACTGCTCGAAATTCTATGCTATATAAAGCTATTCACTTTTTGCCATACTAGAGAAGCCTTTCCTGAGCATGAGATACAAGTTATTAAAATGAATCAAATCGCTGTCGGAAGTGGGGTTCGAACCCACGCCCTCATACGAGGATCAGAGCTTAAATCTGACGCCTTAGACAGCTCGTTCATCCTTACACGCTTTGAACGTTTTCCTTGAAAAAGAAGCTATAACACAACACCAAAATACCGCTCGAAATTCTATGCTCCATAAAGCCACTCACTTTTTGTCATATTAGAGAAGCCTTTCCTGAGTATGAGATATATGTTTTTAATATGAAACATTCCGTTGTCAGAAGTGGGGTTCGAACCCAAGCCCTCACACAATGATCAGAGCTTAAATCTGGCGCCTTAG
Organism: Phalangium opilio; assembly: GCA_019434445.1. NCBI lineage: Eukaryota > Metazoa > Arthropoda > Arachnida > Opiliones > Phalangiidae > Phalangium > Phalangium opilio. Next base: position 123,241 of record JAEQBA010000811.1, read on the forward strand.
ACTGCTTGGCCATCCTGACACTCTTAAATCGTTTTACATGAAAATGAATCTATAGTACCACCCCGAAATACCTCTCTGAATTCTATGCTCCAAAAAGCCCTTCACTTGTTGGCATTCTAGAGAAGCCTTTCCTGAGCATGAGGTACATTTTATTAAAGTAAAACAAACCGTTGTCAGAAGTGGTGTTCGAACCCACGCCCTCATACGAGGATCAGAGCTTAAATCTGACGCCTGAGACAACTCGGCCATCCTGACACGCTCTTAAACGTTTTTCTTGAAAATGAAGCTATCGTACAACACCAAAAAAAACTGCTCGAAATTCTATGCTATATAAAGCTATTCACTTTTTGCCATACTAGAGAAGCCTTTCTTGAGCATGAGATACATATTATTAAAGTAAAACAAACCGTTGTCAGAAGTGGGGTTCGAACCCACGCCCTCATACAAGGATCAGAGCTTAAATCTGACGCCTTAGACTGCTCGGTCACCCTGACACGCTCTTAGACGTTATCCTTGAAAATGAAGCTATCGTACAACACCAAAATACCACTCGAAATTCTATGCTCCATAAAGCTGTTCGCTTTTTGCCATACTAGAGAAGCCTTTCCTGAGCATGAGATACAAGTTATTAAAATGAATCAAATCGCTGTCGGAAGTGGGGTTCGAACCCACGCCCTCATACGAGGATCAGAGCTTAAATCTGACGCCTTAGACTGCTCGGTCATCCTTACACGCTTTGAACGTTTTCCTTGAAAAAGAAGCTATAGTACAACACCAAAATACCGCTCGAAATTCTATGCTCCATAAAGCCACTCACTTTTTGTCATATTAGAGAATCCGTTCCTGGGTATGAGATATATGTTTCTAAAATGAAACATTTCGTTGTCAGAAGTGGGGTTCGAACCCAAGCCCTCACACAATGATCAGAGCTTAAATCTGGCGCCTTAGACTGCTTGGCCATCCTGACACTCTTAAAATCATTTTACATGAAAATGAATCTATAGTACCAACCCGAAATACCTCTGGGAATTCTATGCTCCATAAAGCCACTCACTTTTTGGCATACTAGAGAAGCCTTTCCTGAGCATGAGATACATATTATTAAAGTAAATCAAACCGTTTTCCGAAGTGGGGTTCGAACCGACGCCCTCATACGAGGATCAGAGCTTAAATCTGACCACCCGTCCATCCTGACACGCTTTTAAACGTTTTCCTTGAAAGTGAAGTTATAGTACCACAAAAATACCTCTCGGAATTCTATGCTCTATAATGCCACTCACTTGTTGGCATACTAGAGAAGCCTTTCCTGAGTATTAGATATATGTTATTAAAATGAAACAATTCGCCGTCGGAAGTGGGGTTCGAACCCACGCCCTCATACTAGAATCAGAGCTTAAATCTGACGCCTTAGATTGCACGGCCATCCTGACACTCTTTCAATCGTTTTCCGTGAAAATGAAGCTTTAGTACAACACCAAAATACCTCTCGGAATTCTATGCTCCATTGCTGTTGTTGTTGTTGCCATACTAGACACGCCTTTTCTGAGCATGAAATACATGTTATAAAAGAAAAAAAAATCGTCGTCAGCAGTGGGGTCCGAACCCACGCCCTCTTAGGAGGATCAGTGCTTAAATCTGACGCCTGAGACCACTCGGCCATCCTGACACGGTCTTAAACGTTTTCCTTGAGGTGAAACTATCGTACAACACCAAAATACCTCTCGGAATTCCAAGCTCCATGAAGCCACACATTTGTTGCCATACTAGAGAAGCCTTTCCTGAGCATGAGATACAAGTTATTAAAGTAAAACAAACCGTTGTCAGTAGTGGGGTTCGAACCCACGCCTTCATACAAGGATCAGAGATTAAATCTGACGCCTTAGACTGCTCGGTCACCCTGACACGCTCTTAAACGTTATCCTGGAAAATAAAGCTATCGTACAACACCAAAATACCGCTCGAAATTCTGTGGTCCATAACGATATTCACTTTTTGCCATACTAGAGAACCCTTTCCTGAGCATGAGATACATTTTTTTAAAGTAAAACAAACCGTTGTCAGAAGTGGGGTTCGAACCCACGTCCTCATACAAGGATCAGAGCTTAAATCTGACGCCTTATACTGCTCGGTCATCCTGACACGCTCTTAAACGTTTTCCTTGAGAATGAAGCTATCGTACAACACCAAAATACCGCTCGAAATTCTATGCTCCATAAAGCTATTCACTTTTTTCCATACTAGAGAAGCCTTTCCTGAGCATGAGGTACACTTTATTAAAGTAAAACAAGTTGGGAAAACCAAAATATTACCTCTCCGAGTCGGGGAAAAGACGACTCAATATCGAAATACTAGACCAACATTTTTTCGCTTTATTTTGTCTAAGTCATTGAAAAGTTTTCTCTACATTGTCAAAATATATAATCATCCACTTATCCTAGGTTTCAAATCATTACTTACAAAGAATATATAAGTTCTATGTTAAATTTTATTCTCTGATGCATACCACCAGCTTTGCCTTATATAACGTTTAATTCAGAATAAAATCTGTAAGACACGATTTCCATTAGAACATACCTTTACGAGAAGATCTTGTTTCCTTTCTAACGAAAAACTGAACTTTCCTTATAGAACTGAAAGGGTTTCTTTTACCTTAGCGTTTATCTCGGTAATTTTAAAGTTCACTTTCAAATCATAAATCTTTATTTAATCTCTAGTCTCCCTAATTAAAAAAACATGAAATGTCCTAAACGTATCTCTAATTTTCATTACTACCAATTTATGCAAAACTACTAATGGCTAATTCGAACCAAAAAAACCACTCGTACGTCTAAAACAAGGTTCTGGGAAAACCCACTTATGTTTAGTAAGTCGACAGAATTAATTATAATAAAATATTTATTGACTGTGCTCATCAAGTGTCCAATATAAACTGACTACAAAGTAGCTAGCTCCTTTATGAGGAAACCTCGTTATTCGCACTAGTGGAATAGATCAGGGTATACTAGTGGCGAGACTAACAATATATGATAATGTTATTAAGAGTATATAGCAAGAGTATATATCAAGTGTATTTCGATAGTATATAACAGGAGTATATAACATCTTTCATTCTTTAGAAAATTAAGTATTACGAAAACGTTTTGGATTGAAAATATTAGTTCTTGTTCGGGTTGACCTTGGTTGTTGTGTACCTGCTGTAAATGTGTAAATGGTGCTCGTGTGCTGGGTATGGCAGATACAGAAATTGTTTTGGGAAATGGGGAAGTTCCCGGAGAAATTCGAGTAGCGCTGTTTGGGTGTTGTCCAGCGTCTGAGCAGTCGTCATGCCAGAAGGACTTAAAGTCCTAATGTTTGATATTGATGTTGTACGTGGCGGTTCGAGTTTACGCGGTGTAATTACAACCACTATTTGCTTTTGGTTTGGTCTTGACGTTTGAAGTATAGTAGGAGATCGGATCTGTGTTGCTGAAATCGGTGAATGAGTTTGAGTTGTTAAGACTGAAGTTTGATTTTGCAAGGGTCCTGGTGTTGGAGATGTGTTCTGCGTTGCCGAGGTCGGTGAATAAATTTGAGTTGTTGAAATTGAAGTTTGTTTTTGTATGGGTGGTGGTAATCTTCCTAGTCTGAAGTGGTTCGGTAAGTATTGGCCGCAGGATCGGGTAGATTGGTTAAATTTTGCCGCAAATGCTTAACACAATTGTCCTCCACCTGTTGTACTTCTTGTGCCGTGTTGGGTTCAGCGTAGTCGCTTTGAGGTACTGAACTGAGTAGGTGTGTCGGACGTATTTGGTGGTGAGTTCTCCGCAATGTTTTTCCGTCATTTATCTTCAGGATTGACGACAAGGGATCTTTGCTTTCGTGTAGTACTTCTGCAGGTTTCCATTACCGTGGTCCGACATGGTCATATACTGGTCTCCCGGCCTTTAGGGTTTCAGGTATTGTGCGGTGCGCGTGATTTTGACGTTTAATCATTGGGTTTTTTAATCCAGTAAGGTTTGCGAATATGACAAGTTGAGAAGTGCGTTCGAAGTGTTTGTTTTGTTTATAGTTTACGGTGTTCTGGTTCGGCGTCCTTTTAACATCTCGCTGGGTGACGGTAGCTTTCCAATGGGCCTCGAACGATATTCCATAAGAACATACTGTAGGTCACGACCTTCCTATTGCGCTTTGATTGCCAGGTTTTTTATTGTTTGTATGGTTCGTTCTGTCATACCGTTGCTTTTTAAGAATGATAAGCGCTGGATGTTACGTGTTCTACTGCCCATTGTTGTTGGAACGGTCCCTTTTTTCGGCAAGTTGTACAGTTCTGGACATACTTTGTGATGTCTCTTTTCATTTGTGGCCAGCAGAGATACAGCTTGGCTTTAGATAGGCACGCGGTTATTCCTTGATGAACCGAGTGAATTTGGGTCATGACATCACGGCGGAGCACTTCGAAACGTAAAGCGCATCCCCTCGGTAAATTAGGCCTTCTAATACATGAAGTTCTTCTTTTATCGCCCAGAACGGCTTTAACTCGGTGTGTAATTTTTCGTATGCAGATGGCCATCCTTCTTTTATGTAGAAAAAATCGTTTGTGCAGCTGGCTCAGGTGCGGTAGCGTTGTTGAATTGAGTTTGTTTTCCTTGCAACAGAACCATACTCCCGGCTCATCGGTTTCTAAGTAGGATGAGTCAATTTCTGTCGTGGATTGAGGAGCACGTGACAACGTGACGGCCACTTGTAAATGAGTGCCAGGTATGTAGACCTTCGTTATTTGGTATCTGAGTAGGCGAAGAGCTAAGCGCTGGATGCGTGGTGAGAGTCTTAATGATGAAAATTAAAGGTTTACGATCGGCCTGTACGATAAAGGGGACTCCAATGACATAATAGTGGAATCTTTCGCACGCGTAGACTATGCCTAGAAGTTCACGTTCTATTGGCGCGTAGTTTAGTTGAGTGCGGGTGAAAGAGGTTGAAGCATACTCAACGGGTTTACCATTTTGTAGTAGTACTGCACCGACGCCTATTAGGCTGCTTTCTACTGATATTGTCCTGGTGGCTTACGAATTGTAATAGGCCAGTACTGGGGACGAGGAGATTAGGCGTTTAGGTTTTAGGACGACAGCTTCCCTCTTTGCGTCCCACATGAATGAGACCTCTTTCTTCAGGAGCTCGCGTAGTGAAGCTGTAATTATTGAGTGTTGGGGCAGGAATTTTGCCAAATAATTCACCATGCCAAGGAATCTTAGTAGTGATTTCTTGACTGTTGGGGACGGTATTCATTGAATCGCTTGAACTTTTGTTGGTGAAATTTCGAGGTCTTTTTTAGATTGTCAAATATTTTTTTCGCCGTTTAATTTTTTTAACACCAGCTTGTAAAAAAGGTCTCTTTCAAACTAGGGGTGGGGGGGGCGTATGAAAAAACAGTTAAACATTATTCATAGAATAATTTCCATATATGGGGGTAGGAAAACGGTAACAGTTGACAAAGACTAATTGTATTTACCTTAAGTGGACAAGCAACGTTTCACTATTTTGTGGTTTTGAAAATGCATAGCTTGGCAACACTGTCACTTGTCCCGCGAATCGGCGTATGGGTTTTCCATCTTGAAGGAGAGAGGAATGGAGTGGAAACCCCCATACCTATAGCGTTGCCTGTGTACCCCCACCTACGGCACCGTAGTCCTCCCAGCATCCTCAGCGGTTAGGTAGGGTCGTACTGGACAAAATTGTAAAGGGCGCTCCCTCTATCTATTGCCGAAAATATTATCCGTATTTTCATTTTAATAGAGCTATTTCAGTGGGGGGGGAATTTCGTCTGCTACGAAAATTGGGCCTGCCTTTGAGTGTAGGGCGGACATTTTGTGAGGGTTTTCTCTATGGGCAAATAGCATTGGTGACGTAGCCATTACCCCCTCTGAAATAGCTCTATACAGAGAAAAAGAAATTATTATGGTTTTGAGAGGAGCTTCTCATTTTGGTTGTTGTTTAAAATATAACGCAATGCACGGGCCTAGATACATATTAATCAAAAATGTCTTGATTAGATCAAGACCTAAAAAAGTATCGATAAGACTGAGGTTATCACTTGTCTGAAGGATCGGATATTAATTTTTCTTTTTAATTGAAACTAAATGCATGCTTAAGAAAAAAAAACAAACGGTTCCATTCCGTTTCCGTTGAAATAAATTATTTTACTGGTAATCAATTTCAAAAATTACTTATCTCGGCTTTTCGACCACCAATTCCATTCCCCGAAACATTATCATTACATTAATACTTTGGGAGAGTACGTGTATGGTTTTGCGTTTTAAAAGGTTCCTAAAGACGTTACATCCCATTCGTAATTTAATTTTAAAACCAATGGCGCCAAATTCAATAGGGGACAGTAAGATTTTTACTCGCGGTTTTGCAAAATGATGTAATATCAAGTGTACTTCAGTCAACCATCGTATTGTTCTTTCTAATAGTTCAGGGCATGATCATTGTTACTGCCCAAATCTCTCTCTAGTTTCTAACAATGGTTAGAGACTATTTGATATGGCACGGACAGCGTTATATACATTTGTAAATTCGAAGTAGCACAAAAGGAAAAAAATCCAATTTTTTTATATTTAGCTTGAATTAAATAAACTCATGATAGTAGTTATAACGAACAGAAAGTCAAGGGAATGGCACCGGTAATGAGCAGCAAAAAGAAAGGAAAGTTTGCTTCAAGTTAGCAGAGGGACATGGTAGTGAAATGGTAATCTAGAATTTTGTTCGTTCAAACCTTAATATATCATGAAAAATTCAAGTGAGGAGGGGGGCACTACCAAGAAAGATTGATTTTGGCAGATAACAGCAAAAAATTGCTTCTACACACACTGGGACTATGAGAGAGTTTCAAGGCCGAGGTCGCACATGATGAAATTTCCACTCCAGTTTACATCAATTCTCCTGGTCGTACTAGTAGCAGGTTAAGCCATAAATGGCTCAGGTCCTGTTAGTCTCGAAAGGGTAATATAGTGCTTGAAACTTTTAAAAGATTCTTGTCATGGCTAAACAGACCGTTTACAGTTTTTTATTACTTTATAGGTTATTTTGACACGTTATCTCCCAAAAGTAATTATGTAATGATAAAATGTTTTCGGGGAATGGAATTGTGGTCGAAAAGCCGAGATAATAAATTTTTGAAATTGATTACCAGTAAAATAATTTATTTCAACGGAAAAACGGTAATGGAACGTGTTTTTTTCTTAAGCATGCATTTAAGTTTCAATTAAAAAGAAAAAATTAATATCTGATCCTTCAGACAAGTGATAACCTCAGTCTTATCGACACATTTTAGGTCTTGATTCTAATCAAGACATTTTGATTAATATCTGTTCCTTCAGTCTTCATTTTAATTAAGAATGTACCCACAAGTACCTACAAGCACTCAAAAGCCACAATCACCCACAAGCACCCACAGAACCCACAGTACCCACAAGCAACCATAAGTAGCCACAAGTATCTAAAAGCATCCACAAGCACCCACAAGCACAAACAAGTACCCACAAGCACCCACAAGTACCCACAAGCACCCACAAGTACCTACAAGCACCCACAAGTACCTACAAGCACCCACAAGTACCCACAAGCACCCACAAGTACATAGAAGCACCCACAAGTACCTACAAGCACCCACAAGTACCTACAAGCACCCACAAGTACCTACAAGCACCACAAGTACCTACAAGCACCACAAGTACCTACAAGCACCCAGAAGTAGCGACAAGCACCCACAAGTACCCACAAGTACCCACAAGTACCTACAAGCACCCACAAGTACCTACAAGCACCCACAAGTACCACAAGTACCTACAAGTACCCACAAGTACCTACAAGCACCCACAAGTACCCACAAGCACCCACAAGTACCTACAAGCACCCACAAGTACCTACAAGCACCCACAAATAGCGACAAGCACCCACAAGTACCCACAAGTACCTACAAGTACCTAAAAGCACCCACAAGTACCTACAAGCACCCACAAGTACCTACAAGTACCTACAAGCACCCACAAGTACCTACAAGCACCCACAAGTACCCACAAGTACCTACAAGCACCCACAAGTACCCACAAGTACCTAAAAGCACCCACAAGTACCTACAAGCACCCACAAGTACCTACAAGCACCCACAAGTACCTACAAGCACCCACAAGTACCTACAAGCACCCACAAGTACCTACAAGCACCCACAAGTACCTACAAGCACCCACAAGTACCCACAAGCACCCACAAGCACCTACAAGCACCCACAAGCACCCACAAGTACCCACAAGCACCCACAAGTACCCACAAGCACCCACAAGCACCCACAAGCACCCACAAGTACCAACAAGAACCCACAAGTACCAACAAGTACCTAAAAGCACCAACAAGTACCTACAAGCACCCACAAGTACCTACAAGCACCCACAAGTACCTACAAGCACCCACAAGTACCTACAAGCACCCACAAGTACCTACAAGCACCCACAAGTACCTACAAGCACCCACAAGTACCTACAAGCACCCACAAGTACCTACAAGCACCCACAAGTACCTACAAGCATCCACAAGTACCTACAAGCACCCACAAGTACCTACAAGCACCCACAAGTACCTACAAGCACCCACAAGTACCTACAAGTACCCACAAGTATATACCTACAAGTACCCACAAGTACCAAAGGCAGTTGGTTACATAATTTATTAGTGTGGGGGACCTTTTCCAACTTAACTTGTTAGCTCAAACAAAGCTAGGTCCCCTTGTTTTTCAACCACCACGAAATATGAACCAACTAGCTTTAAAAGTGCTAACATCATAAACTGTCTCTTTTCACTGCTTAAATATCGCAGATTGGTATGGTTTTGAAAATTTAAATTTAAACATACTTAGACTTAATTATAGTCAATGAAAATTGCTTAGCGGAATATTAGGTGTTGTACCTTCCATTTAAAACCGTTTTCAAGTCTAACAAACGTATAGTTTTTCTAACATCGGAGCCACCGGATCGTTTTTTTTCAGAACATTACCCATGTATCAACAAGCACCCACAAGTACCTACAAGCACCCACAAGTACCTACAAGCACCCACAAGTACCTACAAGCACCCACAAGTACCCACAAGCACCCACAAGTACCCACAAGCACCCACAAGTACCCACAAGTACCCACAAGTACCTACAAGCACCCACAAGTACCTACAAGCACCCACAAGTACCCACAAGTACCTACAAGCACCCACAAGTACCCAAAAGAACCCACAAGTACCAACAAGTACCTACAAGCACCCACAAGTACCTACAAGCACCCACAAGTACCTACAAGCACCCACAAGTACCCACAAGTACCTACAAGCACCCACAAGTACCTACAAGCACCCACAAGTACCTACAAGCACCCACAAGTACCTACAAGCACCCACAAGTACCTACAAGCACCCACAAGTACCTACAAGCACCCACAAGTACCTACAAGCACCCACAAGTACCTACAAGCATCCACAAGTTCCTACAAGCACCCACAAGTACCTACAAGCACCCACAAGTACCTACAAGCACCCACAAGTACCTACAAGTACCCACAAGTATATACCTACAAGTACCCACAAGTACCAAAGGCAGTTGGTTACATAATTTATTAGTGTGGGGGACCTTTTCCAACTTAACTTGTTAGCTCAAACAAAGCTAGGTCCCCTTGTTTTTCAACCACCACGAAATATGAACCAACTAGCTTTAAAAGTGCTAACATCATAAACTGTCTCTTTTCACTGCTTAAATATCGCAGATTGGTATGGTTTTGAAAATTTAAATTTAAACATACTTAGACTTAATATAGTCAATGAAAATTGCTTAGCGGAATATTAGGTGTTGTACCTTCCATTTAAAACCGTTTTCAAGTCTAACAAACGTATAGTTTTTCTAACATCGGAGCCACCGGATCGTTTTTTTTTCAGAACATCCTTGCGTTCCCATGTACCTACAAGCACCCACAAGTACCTACAAGCACCCACAAGTACCTAAAAGCACCCACAAGTAACTACAAGCACCCACAAGTACCCACAAGCACCCACAAGTACCCACAAGCACCCACAAGTACCCACAAGTACCCACAAGTACCTACAAGCACCCACAAGTACCTACAAGCACCCACAAGTACCCACAAGTACCTACAAGCACCCAAAAGTACCAACAAGCACCCACAAGTACCAACAAGTACCTACAAGCACCAACAAGTACCTACAAGCACCCACAAGTACCTACAAGCACCCACAAGTACCCACAAGTACCTACAAGCACCCACAAGTACCTACAAGCACCCACAAGTACCTACAAGCACCCACAAGTACCTACAAGCACCCACAAGTACCTACAAGCACCCACAAGTACCTACAAGCACCCACAAGTACCTACAAGCACCCACAAGTACCTACAAGCATCCACAAGTTCCTACAAGCACCCACAAGTACGTACAAGCACCCACAAGTACCTACAAGCACCCACAAGTACCCACAAGTATATACCTACAAGTACCCACAAGTACCAAAGGCAGTTGGTTACATAATTTATTAGTGTGGGGGACCTTTTCCAACTTAACTTGTTAGCTCAAACAAAGCTAGGTCCCCTTGTTTTTCAACCACCACGAAATATGAACCAACTAGCTTTAAAAGTGCTAACATCATAAACTGTCTCTTTTCACTGCTTAAATATCGCAGATTGGTATGGTTTTTGAAAATTTAAATTTAAACATACTTAGACTTAATTATAGTCAATGAAAATTGCTTAGCGGAATATTAGGTGTTGTACCTTCCATTTAAAACCGTTTTCAAGTCTAACAAACGTATAGTTTTTCTAACATCGGAGCCACCGGATCGTTTTTTTTCAGAACATTTCCCATGTATCTACAAGCACCCACAAGTACCTACAAGCACCCACAAGTACCTACAAGCACCCACAAGTACCTACAAGCACCCACAAGTACCCACAAGCACCCACAAGTACCCACAAGCACCCACAAGTACCCACAAGTACCCACAAGTACCTACAAGCACCCACAAGTACCTACAAGCACCCACAAGTACCTACAAGCACCCACAAGTACCCACAAGTACCTACAAGCACCTACAAGCACCCACAAGTACCTACAAGCACCCACAAGTACCCACAAGTACCCACAAGCACCTACAAGCACCCACAAGTACCCACAAGTACCCACAAGCACCCACAAGTACCCACAAGCACCCACAAGCACCCACAAATACCCACAAGCACCCACAAGTACCCACAAGTACCCACAAGTACCTACAAGCACCCACAAGTACCTACAAGCACCCACAAGTACCTACAAGCACCCACAAGTACCTACAAGCACCCACAAGTACCTACAAGCACCCACAAGTACCTACAAGCACCCACAAGTACCTACAAGCACCCACAAGTACCTACAAGCACCCACAAGTACCTACAAGCACCGACAAGTACCTACAAGCACCCATAAGTACCTACAAGAACCCACAAGTACCTATACCTACAAGTACCCACAAGTACCAAAGGCAGTTGGTTACATAATTTATTAGTGTGGGGGACCTTTTCCAACTTAACTTGTTAGCTCAAACAAAGCTAGGTCCCCTTGTTTTTCAACCACCACGAAATATGAACCAACTAGCTTTAAAAGTTCTAACATCATAAACTGTCTCTTTTCACTGCTTAAATATCGCAGATTGGTATGGTTTTGAAAATTTAAATTTAAACATACTTAGAATTAATTATAGTCAATGAAAATTGCTTAGCGGAATGTTAGGTGTTGTACCTTCCATTTAAAACCGTTTTCAAGTCTAACAAACGTATAGTTTTTCTAACATCGGAGCCACCGGATCGTTTTTTTCAGAACATTTCCCATGTTATTTCTATGGGAAAAATTCCTGTTTTTCAACAAAAGGTGTGATGAATTTTATGGAAATGAAAACCACCCTTAGCAACTTTATTTTTATAAAATTAACTAATTAATGGATCTCTTTGAAATTTTAACCACATATTGTGGGCCAGAAATGTAGTTCTGTGGAATTTTTTCAAAACAGTTAACGCAATACAAAAAAACTACATCCAAACAAAAAACCCTCCTTACACATTAAGAGCAGTATGAAGTCATATCTAAGAGAGCTACTTCTCTCTCAGAATAGCAGGCAATGAATAAAATATATCGCAATGCACGGGCCTTGATAGATGGAGGAGGCAATGTAGGAAACATAACGCAATGCACGGGCCTTGATAGATATAGGAGGCAATGATTTAACGACTTCGGTACTTGGGTTTATCTTTAATATTTAAATAAATATAATTATTTTTAATTATTTTAATCGCCAGTAAATAACTTTAAAAATAGTTAAATCGTTTAAAATAAAAATGTTCATAATATCTTTCGAAAATTTGCTAATATTGACGTTTAAAGTGAAGGGTACCCTTCTTGCCCGCTTTCTTCAAATTTTGGGGTATATATACGATCCGTTTCCATTATAATAATAGATAAAAACGCATTCGCGTGAACCTTTGGTGGAAGCCCTGCCATTGGGAGGCTAGACGTTTCTCGTAACCCTAGCTGATCGCCGCGTATATCTTAAAACCAAATAATAGATAAAAACGCATTCGCGTGAACCGATGGTGGAAGCCCTGCCATTGGGAGGCTAGACGTTTCTCGTAACCCTAGCCGCTCGCCGCGTATATCTTGAAACCAAACGATGACGGTGGAAAAGAAGCCAGAATGGACTGACCGGCGTCCATGTGGAATGGACAAAAGGCCTGAAGATGGTGGTGCATAGAAGCTGGTGTCAATGTGGAATTGATGAAGAACAGAAGATGGTGGTGCATAGAAGCTGGTGTCAATGTGGAATTGACGAAGAACAGAAGATGGTAGTGTAGAGAAGCTGGTGTCAATGTGGAATTGACGAAGAACAGAAGATGGTGGGGCATAGAAGCTGGAGTCAAGGTGAAATTGACGAAGAACAGAAGTTGGTGGTGCTTGGAAGCAAGCACGTACAGACTAGTGTCCATGTGGGATGGACAAAGACTAGCAGATTGTGGTCCTTAGAAGCCAGTTAGTAAAGACTGGTGTTGGTAGATGAATGACCAAATTTCCGTGAACCGCGAACGCGTTCCGGAAATCGGGTATTTGTTTGCTCCGATTTGTAAACTGCGAACGCGGTCACGTGGGGTCTGACAGACAGACACACAGACAGACACGGCCGGTGTAATACCTCTCCGTGACATACGTCACTCGGAGAGGTAAAAAAATGCAGTACGCTCAGAAAATGGTCCTTGTCCCTAGCTCTACCTTTAAAAACGACCCGTTCCCACACTCCCAACAACAGGTAATTTCGGAATTGGACAATGAGATGAATGTTATTTTAGCTCGTAAAGATTTAGACGAAGCTTCAAAATGGCGCTTATACGAACAGACCCTACAAAGATATAATAATTTACATATTATCGCTAGGCAACCTATACCCACGGTCCCCCAACCAACATCCAACTATTATAACTTGGCGTGGTTAGACGATATCCCCCTTAAATATATAGGGAATGTACAAAGTATCGTTGATCAGATTTCCACTAGCTCTGAAAAGCTTAGGTGGACAGATAGTGGGGAATTTATAGTTAATGATGCAATAATACCCGGCTCGAATATTAGAGATATAGCTTTAGAATTTGTCAAGCCTTCCTCTAACAAAGACCCAAAACCTAGAGGTTTTTACGCATTTACAAACCTACTTTCTAGTTTTTCCTCTCTAACCTCGTATACAATACCTCAACAAATTAAAATTAAAAGAACTAGAGCTCCTAAAGTTAGTGTCAAGTCAGCAGCTAAAAAACTTAAAACCGACTCTCCGAAATGGGCAGCGTACGTAAAATCTCCAAAATTTTAGAAGGTATCTACTTTAACCCTTCCCACCCCGCCAGTTTCGGGGGTGCTGAAAAATTATATTTAGCAGTAAAATTAAAGGGGATTAGTAAGAAACAAGTACTAGATTGGTTAAAGGGAAAAGACGCGTACACTTTACATAAGAGAGTTTTTAGAAAGTTTAAAAGAAACAAGGTGGTTGTAACTAACATAGGGGATCAATATCAGGCGGATTTGAACGACATGCGTTCTTTGAATCAGTACAACGACGGGTACAAATACATATTAACCGTAATAGATTGCTTTAGCAGAAGAGCTTGGGCCGTACCTTTAAAATCAAAAAGCGGTGTTGAAACGGTTGAGGCTTTTAAGTCTGTCTTTAGTGAAAGAGTTCCTAGGAAGCTACAGACGGATAAAGGTACCGAATTTAGAAATTCCCAATTACAAGGATACTTGAAGGAGAAAGGGGTTATATTTTTTACAACTGAGAATGACGATATAAAAGCGTGTATGGTAGAAAGATTAAATCAAACTTTAAAGTCACGCATGTACAGACGGTTAAAAAAGTCTTTGCGCGTTGCAGTTTTCGCAAATATTTTACTATATTTCAAAAACTATTAAAGCTAGCGCTCTTGAATAAAGTGCGTTATAAAAGATTTGCATTTCTCTTTCATATTTTACCCGTTTCAAAGTTGTCTTTTGCATACTTATACCGGAAACCGGAAATGTCAAAATTATCAACTTTGAAAATATTGGATTCTCGAGGATATAAATGCGATTTTCGGATTCCATGGGGTCGATTCATATTTGAAAAGTTTTCACAAAATTCAATTCGGATGAATAGGTCACGAGTAATCAGCCTTTATTCAAAATCTGGCAAACTTGGTTAGATTGGCGATAATTCATAATCGAGTATCGAATCTTTGTCGTAATAATGCTTGTTAGATGTTATGACACTTTATGCATATATATATGATTGGTCTTTTGGCGCAATACTTTGAAACAACTCAGACGTTCATTAAAGGGATGGTGAAGTGGAAAATAAAGTAATTTTTTATTAATTCTTCTATAAGACCATTCTGCATCGTGAAACATTAAGGAAATAAGACCGAACGATTTTTAAACGACAATTAGTTTGAAATTTCATGGATAATTTTAAATAGGGATCTCCGACCAATCGCGTAGCGCCCCGCCTTTTTATCAACAATTTTCTCTTGGCACGCTCCGTGTTGAATAAATTTATCGCGAGACTTGAAAAAATTTGCACGATGTGACAATTGTGGCGCGAGACATGGAGTGTGCCACGAAAATTTTGTTAACGAAAAGGCACGGCGTTACGGGATTGGTCGGAGTTCCTTTTTTGAAATTATTCTTAAAATCTTAACCTAATTTGAATATTAAAATCAATGGGAGGTATTTCCTGATTTTTTCATTATGCATACTGGTAGAAGAATCAATAAAAAAAATCACTTTATTTTCCACTTCCCACTCCCTTTAAAAGAAAACTCGCGTCTTTTGAAGAGGAGAAGCGGTTTGAAAATTTTGTTATTTGGGCCATGATATCATGATATTTAGAACTCATTTTAATTACGTCTAGGTCTTCAGCCCGATTCATTGCAGCCTAGAGAAAATCTCATTCGTGATGGCGTATGCGCTTCACGAGATCCCTTCAAATAGACATATTCGACTATTCCAAATAAGAAACAACTTCAGAGGAGAAGGCTTCTATGCTAGGAATGTTCGCTACGCGATTGAGCTTCGCTAAACGGAGCCCGAGGTTGGCTATAGCCTCCCGCGTTTAGCGCAAATGTGAGGCCAGGGATAGATTTAGTTTTAGAAGTGGGAATAGAGAATAGAGAAATCTAGGAACGCGTCAAATTCCCGGACCCCCTTCCACGGAAAGGAGGGGTATGAAAGAAGAGGCGTGTCAAAGCGACAAAGGTAAAAAGGAATAACGTATTTTTTGCCGATCCCGTCAGTAACGTCATAAAAACCTAGTTTAAGTGAGCTAATCTGAAATTTTAAACTTTTTATTACGGGTTGGAGGAAGGGGCTCTATACTGGGCTATGAGTCGGACTGAATTAAACGCTATCCGTTCTCGAATCCTGCTTCTAAAAATAAATCTATCTCTATTGAGGCTTAATAATAAAGCCGACCACAACCAAAGCATGGGCAAAGGCGAATTTCACAACTGACGTTCAAAGATACCGATGGAAAAACCTAAAAATTAAATGAAAAAAATTAATGCCGGTAAGAATGATCAGAACTGAAAATAACAGCTAACAGCTTAAAAAGAACCCGAACGGTAAATACTTGAAGTTGGCCTCCCTGCGCTGCTGGTCTGCTACTCCTTTCTTTTATTTTCTATGGCAAAAATACTAACTTTGGGAGGTATTGGGATATTAGGCCATTATGTGTTTTAAGACTTTTATTGTGTATGAAAGATAACTAGCCTTTTTAAAGAAATTTTGGATAACTATTAATATCATTATTGATAACTAGTTAAAAGTTGAAAAATATTTATAAAATTTGGACGAACATTTAAAAATAACAAGACTTCCTTCGAGTTTCAAATTGAAGAATGCTCGTGTGCTTTATTGAACTATTTTATACAAACAAGACAGTCACTTTCAGCTTGAATTGTTGCGTGATATTTTATTGGACATCCCCTAGCCCTTGAAGGGAGGATGAAGAGGACAATAAAGTCATTTTTTTAATCAATTCTTCTTCTAATTATAAGACCATTTTGCACAGTGAAACATCCAGGAAATACCGTCTGCGTTCTTGAACTATCTATTACAAACAAGACTGTCACTTTCAGTTTCAATTGTAGCTTAATATTTTACTTAACCTCCCGTAGCCCTTAAACACATTTTTAATCTTTTATTAAATGACAGACATAAACGCTAAATCGGGTTGAAGTCGGGCCAATCCAAAGCGTTAATTCCTTCGTTCTCCAAAAATCTTGCAACGAGTCGGGACGTATGGGTTGGACAATTGTCCTGCTGAGCCTGAAACCATACACTAAAACAATGTTTTAAGTTAGTCAAGAATAACTATCAGGTTATTAATATTAATACCGGTCACGACGTGGGCTGGTTACTCATACGGAGAAAAAAATACCAGCGAACAGGGCGCATCTCTAGTTTTAATATTACAATGCTTTACCTCCTAATTTCCTTTTAGAATACGATTAAGAATGTGTTTAATGGGAGGGTGAATTGAAAAATCAAATAATTTTTTATCGATTCTTCTACTAATTATAACACCATTTTGCATAGTGAAGCATCCAGAAAATATCTCCGAATGGTTTTGAAACTCCAATTAGGTTCAGATTTTACGGAAAATTTGAAATAATGACCTCCGACTCATCGCGTAACGCCCTGCCTTCCTATTGACAAAATTCTCGTGGCACGCTCCATGCCGAATGAAATTTAATAAAAGTTGCTTGCGATGTGACTATCGTGGCGCGAGATATAGAGCGTGCAACGGAAATTTTGTTAACAGGAAGGCAGGGCGTTAAGCTATTAGTCAGTGGTGCTTACTTCAAATTATCTTTAAAATCTGAACCTAATTTGAATTTTAAAATCATTCGGAGACTGTATTTCCTGGATGTTTCACTGTGCATATAATGGTCTCATAATAAGATAAATCGATCAAAAAATCACTTTATTTTTCCTCTTCATCCTCCCTTTAACGACTAGGGATGTCCAATAAAAGCAACAATTGAAACTGAAAGTGACTGTATTTTTTGTAAAAAATTGTTCAATAAAGCACAGGAACATTCTTCAATTTGAAACTCAAAGGAAGTCTTGTTATTTAAATATTTTCGTCCAAATTTTATAAAAAAATTTCAACTTTTAACTAAATATTAAAATTTATCCAAAGTTTCTTTAAACAGGGTCGTTTTTTCTTTCCTACACAATAAAAGTCTTAAAAAGTTAAAACACAAATGGCCTAATATCCCAATACCTCCCAAATTTAGTATTTTTGCCATAGAAAATAAAAGAAAGGAGTAGCAGACCAGCAGCGCAGAGAGGCCAACTTCAAGTGTTTACCGTTCGGGTTCGTTTTAATTAAGCTGTTAGCTGTTATTTTCAGTTGTGATCATTCTTACCGGCATTCATTTTTACCTCTCCGAGTGACGTATGTCACGGAGAGGTTCTAAAATCGACAGGCATGTCTGTGTGTGTGTGTGTGTGGGGGGGTGTGTGTGTGTGTGTGTCAGCCTGTTGTTATTGACTTACACCCCAGGGGACCGCGTTCGCAGTTTCCGAATCGAAGCAAATGTGTTCGCCATTTCCGGACCGCATTCACAGTTCCCGGAAAATTCAAAACTTGAGGCTATCCACAATTCAACTGGCCACTACTATTTCATCTGACTAGTCAATTGTCCATTCCACATGAACACCAATCTGTATTCACTGGCTTCTAACACCACCACCTTCTGGGCGTTGCTTTTGTCTATCCCACAAAGACACCAGTCTGTACTGGCTTCTAACACCACCATCTTCTGGTCTTTGTTTTTGTCCATCCCACATGGACACCAGTCTGTACACCTGGCTTCTACACCACCATCTTCTCGTCTTTGTTTTTGTCCATCCCACATGGACACCAGTCTGTACACCTGGCTTCTACACCACCATCTTCTCTTCTTTGTTATTGTCCATCCCACATGGACACCAGTCTGTACACCTGGCTTCTACACCACCATCTTCTCGTCTTTGTTTTTGTCCATCCCACATGGACACCAGTCTGTACACCTGGCTTCTACACCACCATCTTCTCGTCTTTGTTTTTGTCCATCCCACTTGGACACCAGTCTGTACACCTGGCTTCTACACCACCATCTTCTGGTCATTGTTTTTGTCCATCCCACATGGACACCAGTCTGTACACCTGGCTTCTACACCACCATCTTCTGGTCATAGTTTTTGTCCATCCCACATGGACACCAGTCTGCACACCTGGCTTCTACTCCATCATCATCCTTAAGGTTAAGACATACGCGGCGATCGGCCAGGGTTACGAGAAACGTCCGGCCTCCCAATGGCGGGGCTTCCACCAAAGGTTCACGCAATTGCGCTGTTCTTATCCATAGCTGCGATTCGAAATCCTTATATACTACCTATTAGAATAAGGTGAAGCAACCGGCGTATGCTTCATTTTAAACGCCAATATTAGTCAAGTTTCTCAAGAATGTTTAATTGTTCTTTATCAAGACGATGTAACGCTCAATAAGGCGAAGAACTAACGAAGAAAATATTTAATATTAATTATATTTATTTTAATATTTAAGATAATCTTGTTTCTAAACTCAAAATTAAACGGAAAGAGTTAAAAAGCAGTCTATTTTTTTGTCTGTGTGTGTCTGTCCGTTGTCACACTAGTGCGCCGAGTTAGCAGTTCGTTTTGTTTTGATGTTTTAAGAAATCCTACAGAACCTTAATATTCACTTTTTCATAATATAAAGTGAATATGTGGAAATTTTTTTCGTAATTACGATGCATTTAGTACTTTTGTAGCTTTAAAGCTCTGTTTCATTTTGATATTCCAAGAATGTTTTTTAATATTGTTATTTGAAATGGATGTTTATATATTACTTAAGCTATACTACATCTGTTTATAGCATAATCCTTTCTATAGTGATTTCAAAACGAACGCAACGATATTGGTCAAATGTACTTTTATTTGTCAATAGGCCTAGTGAACCATAAAGTTAAAGCTTAGGTTTGGTTTTCGTTTCTGTAATGCAGAGACATTAACGGTTCAGAGTGAGCCGAAAGTTAAATACACTGTTATATAATTAGGCTTAGATTTTATAATCATGGTGGATATCTGGGCCGCGTTCAGCAGAGCTCAGCGCTGTTAGCAGTGTCGTACAGGACGGGATTTTGCTTTTACATTTGACGTCACGGTGCTCAGCGCTGAGCCAGCACGGTCTTCAAAGAAAATAGTCGGGTTTTGGGAAAACGTGACGTAAAACGCGTAGTTCTCAGCTTGGCGAAAAAACATGGAGGAATTAATACAAAGAGCTCTTGCTGATTCTGATGGGACTATAGCTATTTAATTGGCGTGAAACCATTTGATGACGCGAGAATTTTAAGAGACATGTTACTTTCTAATTTTAATTATAAAAGACGTTGTTATCTATCTCTTTAAATATGTTATCATACAATTTTTGTTAAGCCTTGGTACCTTGCACGCTTTATTGCGCTAGCGTCATTTTTAAAACACCGATGACCGGAAAAAAGCTATGACGACAGATCTCACCGGTAACCGTTTTCCAAAATCCGCTGTCATTTTGGGGAGCTCTGCTGGACGCAGCCCAGACCAGTGAAAGGTCTGATCGTAATCGGATTATAGCTTCGTGTTTTCATGCTATTTATGGTGCGCATTTACTTCCAGTGTGTGTAGCCACAAATAAGCTTTGGTGTTATGTAACGTTAACAGTCATGTTGACAAACTAAGAAAATCGTTGAGGTGAAACGAGAGGATAGTGTTTACATGGCAACCCTGTTGTGAATATGGCTTTGAACATAGAGGGTATACAGTTGAGGAGTAGAAAATTCGGCCTTTACAAAAACGTAAAGGTAATATCCCTCCAAAGGTTTAGCTCTTCATTTCCCGTTTTCCCCACATCGGATGATTTTAATGTGTACAAGTATATCCTTATTGGATGTAAAATGTCGTCTGATTTACAGTATATTTGCTATGCTTTGTATACTGCTTTAATATTTCATAAATTTTAACTTCAGTATTTGTTCTTAAAAAAAGAAA
Source organism: Phalangium opilio (assembly GCA_019434445.1). NCBI lineage: Eukaryota > Metazoa > Arthropoda > Arachnida > Opiliones > Phalangiidae > Phalangium > Phalangium opilio. Next base: position 143,910 of record JAEQBA010000811.1, read on the forward strand.
CATTTCCATATCTGGGTAAGTGAGTTTGTAAGTAGTCCTCCTCGGAGAGGTAATATTTTGGTTTTCCCAACTTGTTTTCATTTAATTTTTTGGTTTTTCCATCGGTAGCTTTGAACGTCAGTTGTGAAATTCGCCTTTGCCCATGCTTTGGTTGTGGTCGGCTTTATTATTAAGCCTCAATAGAAGCCCTCTCCTCTGAAGTTGTTTCCTATTTAGAATAGTCGAATATGTCTATTTGAAGGGATCTCGTGAAGCGCATACGCCATCAGGAATGAGATTTTCTCTAGGCTGCAATGAATCGGGCTGAAGACCTAGACGTAATTAATATGAGTTCTAAATATTATGATATCATGGCCCAAATAACAAAATTTTCAAACCGCTTCTCCTCTTCAAAAGACGCGAGTTTTCTCTTAAAGGGAGTGGGAAGTGGAAAATAAAGTGATTTTTTTTATTGATTCTTCTACCAGTATGCATAATGAAAAAATCAGGAAATACCTCCCATTGATTTTAATATTCAAATTAGGTTAAGATTTTAAGAATAATTTCAAAAAAGGAACTCCGACCAATCCCGTAACGCCGTGCCTTTTCGTTAACAAAATTTTCGTGGCACACTCCATGTCTCGCGCCACAATTGTCACATCGTGCAAATTTTTTCAAGTCTCGCGATAAATTTATTCAACACGGAGCGTGCCAAGAGAAAATTGTTGATAAAAAGGCGGGGCGCTACGCGATTGGTCGGAGATCCCTATTTAAAATTATCCATGAAATTTCAAACTAATTGTCGTTTAAAAATCGTTCGGTCTTATTTCCTTAATGTTTCACGATGCAGAATGGTCTTATAGAAGAATTAATAAAAAATTACTTTATTTTCCACTTCACCATCCCTTTAATGAACGTCTGATTTGTTTCAAAGTATTGCGCCAAAAGACCAAACATATATATATGCAAAGTGTCATAACATCTAACAAGCATTATTACGACAAAGATTCGATACTCGATTATGAATTATCGCCAATCTAACCAAGTTTGCCAGATTTTGAATAAAGGCTGATTACTCGTGACCTATTCATCCGAATTGAATTTGGTGAACACTTTTCAAATATGAATCGACCCCAAGGATTCCGAAAATCGCATTTATATCCTCGAGAATCTAATATTTTCAAAGTTGATAATTTTGACATTTCCGGTTTCCGGTATAAGTATGCAAAGGACAACTTTGGAACGGGTAAAATATGAAAGAGAAATGCAAAACTTTTATAACGCACTTTATTCCAGAGCGTTAGCTTGAATAGTTTTTGAAATATAGTAAAATATGTGCGAAAAACGCAACGCGCAAAGACTTTTTTAACAGTCTGTACCATCCTGACTAACGATAACGTAACTGAACCCACAGGCGAGATGAAGCGATGTTTTCGTGGTTGAAGCGAGGCTGGCATCGGTATCACATTTTTGAATTTTAGGCAGAATTGACTCAAAATCGGCGTATATGACGTATTTAACCTGTGAAAATAGAAATAAAACTACATTAGATAAAATGATAACATTATTGTCTAATCGTAACGTTCTCTCTCTCCCACGCATCTTATCGTCTGCTTTATTTACCCTCTATCTTGCTAGTCTCTAGTCGCCGTCTGACGTCACCCCCCCCAGTAAACTATTTCGACGTGTTATTCTAATATATCTATACACTTCACCTCGATAAATAATAAAGTTTTGGTTTACCTTCTGCTGCCAGGCAACGTTCTTGAACTCCAAGATAGGTTCTTTTGAAGGCATTTTGATTTTTTGAGGACCATGGACACTGCACTCCTTGACGTGCTCCTTGTAGTTTTTCTCCGAGTTTACACCGGAGAAGCGATGCAAACAGTAACGACAATAATAATTCGTGCGATGGTGTGTGGTGAATGTGCTTGACAGAAGTCGACTCATGCTGCGAATTAAACAAAAATGCTTTCTCTCCCCCTGGGTTAGTAGTATTAGGTCTACTTGTCGTGGTTCCTCAACTCTGTTGGAACTTATGTAGAGGGGAAACACTTCATTTTCGTAACCGAATATATTAACTGACAGGTTATTCGTCCGTTCAAAGTTCTCTAATTTAGCGGTATTTACTTCGACGGGGAATGTTATGCCCACCATATTCAATTCATTACTATACTCTAGGTACCTTGTTACACGATGTGGGGCATTTCCATGGTTTACAGGGTGTAAACGCGCCAAAATTGACCATAAAAAGCACTTGTTATCAGAGTTTTTAACATTAAGAATAGCGTTTCTAGCTGCAAGTTTTTTAGGAATCTCAAAATACGTACCTCCGTGAAGCGGAAGGTACGCTATAATATTAATTTGTAGGAAAATAATTTTATCTAAAATCCACCCACTACCCTGTTCTTCAAACTCCTCCATTAAACGTTTTAGGGTTGCAATACCTAAATCTATCTGTCCCGGAATAACGTCGGGGGTTAAAATTGTAAGGTTTCGGGTCCTATGATAGATTAAACGCTCCACCACCTCATTAGTGTTAGCTAACTCACGGGTGTAACGCGCTCTCAAAGTTAAGTACCATTTTACCCCCTTATCTTTCGCTAGTTTATTACGTAGATAATTTTCTATTGCCTCCCTATGCCTCCTGATATAAAGATCAGCATCGGTCTCCTCCGCTACTGGTGTGAAACGTGCACAAAAAATAGCGTTACCCAACACGTTGAGCTCCTCCAGTTGGTCAGGAAGTGGTTTCTCTGGCGGGGTGACGATGGGTTCATCCTGTCCTGCATTTCCCTCGTAGTGATCCATGAAATCTTGTAAGTCTCGGTTTTCCTGGCTCGATAAGTCGTCCATCCTGTCGGGGCCGTGATTCATGAAAGCTTGGAGATCCCCGTTTTCTTGCATTCCGTGGAAGCAGGATTAAAACTGAACCCTCACCACGTTTGCTTTGCGCTTTTATACTTTTATCATCCTAACGATATTCACCCACTGTGTTGTACATATCGAAACACTATTTTACATGTTTGGCGCGTGGGAATTTTGAAACTACTGTTTCAGCGTGGTACTACTTTAAAAGGGTACTTCCGGATAGTTCTTTATCTTAGAAAATGACGTTGATTGTTGACATTATATTTCTCAACGATGGCGTCGATTGTTGACATTATATTTCTCAACGATGGCGTCGATTGTTGACATTATATTTCTCAACGATGGCGTCGATTGTTGACATTATATTTCTCAACGATGGCGTCGATTGTTGACATTATATTTCTCAACGATGGCGTCGATTGTTGACATTATATTTCTCAACGATGGCGTCGATTGTTGACATTATATTTCTCAACGATGGCGTCGATTGTTGACATTATATTTCTCAACGATGGCGTCGATTGTTGACATTATCTCAACGAAGGCGTCGATTGTTGGCATTATCAGCATGCGCTTATCTTTAAATCTAACACGTCTTTTATACCAGCGTATCACGCGTATTATCAGGTATGTTTCCCCACCGACCACGTTAACGAAAGTCAACATGGCGTTCTATTGGTTTTCCCCATGGCGGCGACCTATTTCTTCAGCACATGATCAAAGTCCATATAGATATCAGGCGCCATTTAAATACAAATATATTTCTTCACCACATTATCAAAGTCAATATAGATATTGGACGCCATCGAAAACATGAATTCCCCCTTGTCAAAGACGATAAGGTAACCACGAAATATCAGGCGCCAACGGGGGTGACGCCAGAGGGGTACCACCGAAATGGGGGGTGACGCCAGAGGGTACCCTCGAAATGGGGGTACCACCGCGGTACCCCTGTCCCGGGGAGAAGACTATCCTACTACTTGGGCTAGCTGTACATTTCTGGAACTGAACGTCAGGCCAACAACTCTAGCGCGTTCCAGTGTACGGATGAAATATTCGTTTTGTAAAGGCTCTGTTGGGGCTGCCAGTAGAAAATCATCTGTTGATATGTGTAGGAACGGAAATTGGTGCGGTGGAAATAGGGACAGCATGAATTGTTGAAAGACCTCTGAATCGGTCATGATGCCATACGGGAGGCAGAAAAAGCGAAAAAGTCCCCACGGTGTGTGAATGTGCAAAGGAATGAACTCTCGTCCGTGAGTTCCACTTGCCAGGAGGCGGATTTCGCATCAAGGACCGTGAAGATGGTGGAAATGTTTTTCTCGTTTTATGGCTGCGTTGAGTTTCCGTGGGTCGAGGCAGATGCGAAGGTCTTTATTTGATTTTACCACCACCACCACCATAGGATGTACCCAATCGGTACGTTCGGTTACGGGTGTTATTATTCCTTGTTGTACCATGCGTTGGTGTTCTACTTACACCAGCTTGCTTAGAGCTTGTGGTATTTTGCTAGCTCCCGTTTTCGAGGGATAGGCATTATATTGTAACGTTATGTAACTTATGTGGTGTTAGCCTGGGAGGCGACCTATGGTGTCGAAGACATCCGGGTACCGCGAGAGTATTTCCACCCTAGTTTGCTGTTGTATGGCTTGTTATCCTGGTGGTGATCTGCTTGTTGGCGGTACTGTGATGGTTTTAGCACTGGTTGTCTCCGTTGGGGCGTGTGTCAGGACAGGAGACGTTTCCGTGCGATCTATTTGGGCTAGGTGGTGAGGCTGCGTGGGTGATTGAACGGTCCTTGCTGTGGGTGATGGATTCAGGGTTCATAATAATGGATAGGCTCGATGTATGTCGCAATATGAACCCAAGTGCAAGGAACGGAAATTGGTGTGGTGAAAATAGTGATAGCATGGATTGTTGAAAGATCTCCGAGGCGGTCATGATGCCATAGGGGAGGCGGTTAAGGCAAGAAATGGTTGAAAGTACTGATGGAAACGAAGCTCCTACTCCTTCTTCTCTTCCTAATGAGGAGATGGAAAATGTTAGGCCTGTGCGAGTCCAGTTTTTTGGACTTCGAGTCGAGTCTCGAGTCCTAAAAACAGCTCTTATAGAATCTCGAGTCGAGTCTTTTAACTGGTATCGAGTCCTCGAGTCCTAAAATCAGCTTCAAAACTACGTCTCAAGTCCAGTGTCGAGTCCTGATAAATTATATCAAGTCCCAGTCGAGTCCTAATAAATTATTTCATGTCAAAATCAAGGCTTAATATTTTCATATCTTTTATTTTTTACTCTTCATTTGTTCAAATATCACAGCTTGGATATAAAAAGTACCAAACGTCAATAAACATGTTCTAGCTGACGTCAAATTTTTGTCCAATCACCTGTTTTCTCTAAAATCTAAATCGGTAAAACCCCACTTGATACCGCGCTCTACTTGAAATTCCGAGTCACCGAGTTCAGGCGAAATACATGGATAAAGAATGAGCGTGAGGAAATTTGTTTTCATGCTAGAGGGTAGGCAACTCCCTATCTCCGAAGGCAGCTTATTCGATATATACTTTGTTGCAGCTTCGGTTGTCAGCACGGGAAAGCTAGGCGTGCTGACAAGAGACGAAAGAAGAATAAAAACTTTATCCATGGTAAATATTTTTGGACTTGATATGGTAATAAGCCTCGGTTCGAGTCCTCCTCGAGTCCAGTAGTGAGGATTTTTGAGGACTCGAAATTATTCTCAAGTCCCAAAATTTTGATTTTCAAGTCTCGAGTCGAGTACTCGACTCGGGACTCGATCGAGTACTCGCCTTTGATCGAGTACTCGCACAGGCCTGGAAAATGTATATTAATCGACCTATAGCCATACACCGACTCGCTGACCTGCACTCAACTCATAAGGGGCATCCAGAACACTGAACTACGTCGCCAAAAGTTATCATGCCCAAACATCGATCTCCCTAAAGCCATCGCCATGTGTCAAGCGGATGAATCCTCAACTCAACATGCAACGTCGTCACCAAATGTTATCATGCCCAAACATCGATCTCACTAAAGCCATCGCCATGTGTCAAGCGGATGAATCCTCAACTCAACATGCAACGTCTTTATCCAACGCTCGCCTTAGGGACTCTATTAGCACCGGCACAACCATTGAAGCCTTACGAACACGCCAGCCACCGCTAGCAGACAGCAAAGCAGACCCCGGAGCCGACCGTCCTATCCCCAGCGAATGCCCACGGAAGATATCCAACAGACGTCATCATCACACCCCACTTCTGACACCATGTAATAGTTTTAAAGATATAGTTAACTAAGTGGAGAGTTTAAAACTTTATTTTAGCACGAGTCATCATATAGCAATTAATGTTCTAACTTTTTCTTGCTTTTAGTTTATATATGGTTTGATTTACATGAAATTGGTTTTTTATCTTTTAGGCTAGATTAGTTTTTTGGTTATCCATTTGTAATTTTAGTGGGAGGATCTTAATACAACAGTCCCTAGCCTGATGGGAACCTTTGGCCCTGCGTGGCTTCGTTCATTGCATGGGACAATGGACGGCTTCCCGAGATTTTCTAAACTCTTTTTATAAGGGGAGTGGTTTCAGGCTCACTCGTAATAAGCTCGCAACACGTGTTTATTTCAGAAACATGCGTCTCTTGGTTTTTAGGGTACGTAGAGGTAGGGGGATTGAAGTTATTATCGATACGTTTGGATTAGTTTATGAATCCTTTCTTTCCTCACCCTTGGCTTCGCGGGCTTTCCGTTTCCGGCATTGCTCGACCGTGTGGTTTGATTTATTGCAATATTCGCATCGTTTTTCCGACTTAGGTTTTCGCTTAATAGTTTGATTACTTATTTCGTCGTCATCATTAATTTGATAATCTTTTTAAAAAATTTTCTATCGCTTCTTAACCTATTACTCGACCAATTGGAGGCTTCGCTGTGCTTATTTGTTTTAATATTACTGTCATACTCTTCGAATTGTTCTTCCAGGTTTATCCTTCTTGAGCGTCTGCCTGGACGTCCGAAAGTGTGGGTTCATTCGGATATATCATATTTTTGATCAAATGCGGATTTAATCCATTTAAAACGCGCATAGCCACTTCGTAAGTCGTCATGTGGGGCTCCAATTGTTTGCATAGCTCTCCCATGGCGAGTAGGAAGTCAAGAACTTTCTCGTTCGGTTTTTGTTTGCGATTGCTAATTTGAGCTTCTAATTGTCGCTTAAAATCCCGTCCGAGAAATGCCTGAAAAAATTAAACCTAAACTGCCGCCAATCATCTACAGATTCCATCTCTCGTTCCCACCAGAGGCTATTGTTTCCCTCTAGCATTAAGGGGACATAATCTAGGATTGCCTCGGACATGAATTTTTTATATCATTCAAAAACTTCATGGGGTCTCGTTTCGAATCGCCAAATTTAGGAAGGTTGAGTGGTAACTCTCTACGGAACTGAGCCGATATGGCGGCCGGTTCGCGCCTTTCTCGAGAGCGGCTAGTACGGGGTGATGAGTCATCAACGATCAATCCAAATGGTCCGTTCCTTTGGCACCCTCAACGTTATAAATTTCCGTTGTTTCGGTATATGACGGCCTTCTATTTTGAGTTGGTAAATTCGCGGGTGGGCGATTTGAGGCCCCCCTATTGCTATTTAATATGGTTTGTTGCAACTGGTGTTGCAATTCCATCATGATCTTTACGTTTTGAGTTAAGGGGCTTCTAACCAGTGAGCACAAAAATAGAGTAGAGTCGGAGAGACCAAATTCTCCGTCAGCCCCCTTTCAAAAACGTTACCAGTGCCAGTGGCTCTCTAAGAGCGTGGCGCACATGCGCAATCGGCGCAACCGAGAGAGAAAAAAATCAGAGAAGTTTGTTTATATTGTTACGGCCGAGGTTTAAGTTTTACGGTGATACTCCGATACTCGTCCCGCTTCGCGAATCGTGCGTGCTTACAGTGCCTCGGCGACGGTAATTATCAAATTTGTTTCTTGTTTTTAATCTACTGACCCTTTCCAGGGTTTTATTTTTTAACCTCTCAATATTCACAGAAAAATAATAAATATGGTTATAATAAAGTATTGTTGTTACCATGGCTGTCGCAATAATTCTAGGCATTTGGATACCCTGTTGTTCAAGGGGCACACATTATGTGTTCTTTTTATCTTTTCCGTGGTTAAATCAGTTCAACCGCACGAAATATTCCATCTTTTACATATGTCAAATTTGGTTTTAGGTTTGCGGAATGGGATGAATTTAATATCGGGGCTACAATTTTTCGTATTATTGTTACAGTTTTTGAAACAACATTTCTTATAGGAAACCATTATTAGGCCTATAAATTGTTAAAAATTCTAAATTAACAGTAGACAAAGCTACAGCATGGCTACATGAACCATGCTGAATGCTGATCTCTAGTCTAGTGTGTAGTGTGAGCCTCTCTATAACCGTATTTTCGGGTTTACCCTTTTTAAATTTCCCTCTCAAAGGATCAAAAGACGTCTTACTCCTCGGCTGTGCGCCGAGGTAGTGCGCGTGAGAGCCTTGGTTCCCGGCCGATATAGTCTGCCTTCCACCTTCTATCTTTTACTCTCCCTTTCCCTGCTGTAAGCATGAAAAAAAGTTCCTAAGTTTTTACTTTCGCGCGTTTTAGAAGTTCGGAAAAGTATTGGTCCGACCCTGGCTGCCAGGCTAAGCGTCCCTTCAACCCATTTTTTATTCTTAAATAGTTTTATACCAAAAAAGATAAATGCTTTTATGCATATAATATTGTTTTTAAATTAACTTTATTGGCACAAATATTATGAGATTTTTGTAAGTTTTTTCAGTTCCGGCTTCTCTGATTAATTAGCGCTTAGTACGTCAGAAACAAAAAAGGAATGAGGTTGCTTTTGGAGTTAATATCTATCGGGTCTGCCTTCTATTCCAGTATGATTTTCTCTGTTCTTTATCTCCACCATCCGTTTCCGTGTCACGTCTAGCATTGTTCGGTAGGGCTTATGCAAATTACTTCATTTCCATTCCGTCAAGTTTCGTGACAACATGTCTCGGGGCTAATTCTAAGCGCTTGTTGCATAAGCGTGCAATCAATGAATAATTATAGTACCCAAACGCATCTATTATCCCACAAATATTAGGTTTGCAACAAAAATATCAACAAAAGTTTTCCAGTTTACTTGTTTCATTAATTTTGAACCCATAATTAAGCTACATTATTTTTATTCATAATTGGAATGATATTTGATATTTGAAATAAAAAAAATAACCGTAAAGTATATAGGCCGGGGTCACCTTATAATAAATTTAGCTAGTCCAGGCAAAACGTTAATATGGCCGGGCCCATCTAGTTTTCTATATTTTGCAAAATAATATAGCTTCAGGAGTAGGAAGATTTTTTCAAGTTAAGAAAGTATTATAAAGAGCGAATAAAAATTAATCAAGTACTGTAAAGATAAATTGAATCTCATTGAACCTTCTTATTATATCCTTGGAAGTAGGAAAACTGGTAGATAGATTGTTATAGACACGCTCACCTACATTTCAATTATTGAAGTTCTAAAGCATTTGTTATCTCGCGAAGATGCTTGGGCTGAATATTGGAAGGATAAAAAATTCATGAATGACAAATATATGTTTGATTATGACGATAATCAAATTTGCAAAGCACATTCATTATTAGGGAAAACAAAACAAAATTTAATACTCCTCTTCAAGTCAGACTGGTTAATTCTCTAGGAGTTAAAAGTGGAAAGCACAAATTATTTTTTACTTATTTCATAATTGGAAATTTCAACAAACAGTATCGAGGTAAACTAAGCAGCATAAACTTAGCTAGGGCAATAGAATATTTTTTAAAAAAATATGGTAATTCAAAGTCGAGGGGTCGGACGTTCGTCATTTTAGTGTACGGGATTTTGAGATTTCAAGATTTTGACCAAGATTTTGAGATTTTCCCCAGATTTTGAGATTCTGACTGAGATTCGGGATTTTCAATGAGATTTTCAGATTTTGAACGCGATTTCCAGATTTTGAAGGAGATTTCGGGATTTTGTTCAGGATTTTCAGATTTAGAAGGAGATTTCGGGATTTGGAACAAGATTTTCAGATTATGAAGGAGATTTTCAGATTTCGAGGAGATTTTCCGACTTTTGATGAAATTTTAGGTATTTGCAGGGGATATCAAGATTTTGCTATAGACCAATACGAATATTACATGAAGAGAAACAAACTTCCAAGGGCACGCCTCTATAGAGGATAATTTCAATCATGTCAGGAGACACCGCTAGAGGCATGACCGAGTTGGCTACCCTCTTAGATGCAGTGAGCTTGGGTTGCCTCTAGTGTTGTCTTGTGGCGACAGGGAAATTATCCAGTATATAGGCGTGCCCCTGGAAGTTTGTTTCACTGTAAGTAATCGTATTGGTCTATTAACTTCCGGTGTTCATAGGATATTTCGCGATTTTGAAATATAGGTTTAGGTTTTAGACTATAAATTTGTTTTAATTGCCGTAATGAATACCGGATAAAAATCGAAAAAAATAGTCTAATTTGTAATACAGTACTCTTATATAGCGCAGGCGCCAAAAATGGAGACGGAAGGCTGAGTTTCCCTCTTAAATAGATGCAAAACGTGTATTGTTAGCGTGCGGATTTTCAGATTTTGATATTTTAGGGTGAGATTTTGAGAATTTACGTTAAGATTTCGGGATTTCTAGATTTTAATGTGGGATTTCGGGATTTTGGGTGAAGATTTCGGGATTTTCAGATTTTAAGGTAGGGATTTCGGGAATTTACGTTAAGATTTCGGGATTTCTAGATTTTAATGTGGGATTTCGGGATTTTCAGATTTTGAGGTAGGGATTTCGGGATTTTCAGATTTTGAGGTAGGGATTTTGGGATTTTCAGATTTTGACGTGAGATTTTGGGATTTTCAGATTTTGACGTGAGATTTCGGGATTTTGAGATTTTAAGGGTAAGATTTCGGGATTTCGAGATTTTCGAGAGAGATTTTAATAGATTTCAAACGAACTGTACGGGATTTTGACAAACGTCCGACCCCTCGTTCAAAGTCCTTAAAACCATTATTGGAAGATTTTGAGCTTTTACAAACTGAAGGATTTCAAATAGAAATACGATTATGAAGGGGGGTTAGCAACTATTCCTGGAGATAGTTTATCTAGTCACGGAATAGACCCAATAAACAAGTTGGCTTGGTTTAGTCTCCATCTAAGGGATCACTTGACCAACAAAGTTGATTATAGTACCATCTGTCGTTGAGCGACGAAAATAAATCTCTTATTTTCAGATTGGTTTAGAGTCTGACTCTTGGGGTGAAACGGGTTCTGCTCATCGCAAAATCAAGCCAATCAGGTTATCCCTTTTCTCACCGTAAAACCCGAGCTCGAGATCTGAGTCGTTATGAAAATTCAAAAGATTTGATGGTTGGGTTTATTGGTGGATTTCTACAATGTTTTTCCTCTGCTAGAATATGCCGATTCTGTATGAGAAATACAGAACAAATATCCGACATATTTGATTAGGATGAAATGATAATTAGAACTGAGGATATTCACATTTACCATTTAGATGCGATTCTCGAACATCATGATAACGCATCAATTTATGGAGTAAAAATCCGCTCGCCCTTCTGGGCATTACCGCACTTTTAAGTAGTTCAGTTCCTCCCCAATAGAATGCATAACTTAGGGGTAGCATCGAAAGTTTTAAAATTGTTCCTGAAATACATGATAGATGTCATGTCTTAAGATTACATTAATTCAAAAATTGAAAATTTTCCTCTGGGAAAGTTGAATGTAATAGATGTGCGGTTGTTATCACTAAGACCGTTGTTACTGGTAAATGGTCCCTTGTTGGCACAGCGGCCCAAAAATTGTCCTTTGACATTTTTTCCTTTAATGTTCGGATCTTATTTCTAAAGGATGAAACGCATTGGCGATTACTCTTAACACTCATAGAAATAGGAGAATAAATTACTGACATTGTGGTTAATAAAGAATGGTTACCGTATTTGTACGACCTGATCAGTGATTTTAATCACTGGCTTAAAGAGATACCGAGTTCTAGGTTCACCCCAAAGATGCACTACCGTATACACTATCCCAGATTAATTTATGAATATGGTCCATTAATTCCTCTTTGGTGTATGCGTTTCGAAGCCAAACACCTACATTTTAAGAGCATAGCTGCAATATTACAAAATTTCCGAAATAAAAGTTACAGTGTTTCGAAGCGTCACCAATTACTTCAATGTTGGGAAAGTCTAATGAATTGTTTAAAGATTTTGTCAACCATAATCTCGAAAAAGGTTTACCTAAAAATTAGTGCAAGTTAAATTCTTTTGAACTCGATCATGAACCTTTCTCGAAGCATTTTTTTATAAAATATATTTATGAAGACTCAACGTCGTTGATGATTGATTCTCTGATAGAAATGACTTTTTACAATTGGTTCCAGTAAACATCGATGAACCATCTTCGTCAACACCTATAGTAAATATTCCAAACCCATATATCATGCCAAGGTTCCCAGAGAGAATTTTGAAAATGATCAAGGAAAAAGACCTCGGCGGTTTTTTAAGAGCGAATAGAAGCCAAATCGTGAGAATAATTTTTTGGGGAATTTAGTTCGCGCAACTTTGATTCCTTTTTGAAACGTCACAATGTGCAAATACATTTTGCCCGGAGTCAGCATAAAGCCAGTCTAGCGGAACGTTTTATTAGAACAATCAAAGAACAAATTGCCCGGGTTATTACGGCCACGGGGAATAAAAATTACGTTAAATATTTACCTTTAATTACTCGAGCCTATAATGAACGGGTTCATTCAACAATTGGAATTGCACCGGCTCATGTTAATATAGACAACGAATCAATTATTTGGAATAAATTATACGGAAAATCAAACGGAATTAATCGATACGCACCGACTTTTAAAGTTGGCGACCACGTGCGTCTCTCTATAGCAAGTCGGGTCTTTAGAAAAACCAGCTCGGGAGGCACGTTTACTGACGAAATATTTCGCGTTGTTGACGTTATACCAAGGTCACCACCCGTCTATCGCGTGGCCGACTTGAAAGGAGAGCAAATTTTGGGTGTTTTCTACGGTGCTGAACTACAAAAAGTCTCGTTACCTGAGACGGGAGTTGTCAAGACTAAATTATGAACACTTCGCAAATAAACGCTCTTCTAACTTGCGACAAAAGAACGCGACCCTACTATTTAGGATGCTTTCCAGTAGATAAACTCCCCCCGCATCCAAAAAGACCCAAATTTTGCTTCATATTCAATAATGAAGCAGCTGGAGAACATTGGATAGCGTGTTTTTGTATCCATGACACGGTAGAAATGTTTTGCACGTACGGAAATTCGCCGCGATACTATATGGTTAATTTAAAACGATACGGGAAACGAGTTGTTTACAATAAACAACAAATTCAACATCCATTTTTTCAACTGTGTGGTCTGCATTGTTGTCTGTACCTCGTGTTAAGGTCCGATGGAATTTCAAGGAAGACGATATTAGACACCATCTATGACCAGAATCTTAAACTTAACGATTATGTCGCCTTATTATATTTATCTTTACATTTAAAAAAACATGTACACAGATATTGTTCACAATAAAACAATTTTTTATTTTTCTTAATTTTACATTTTTTATTAATCAATATCACGCCATTTTCCATGTCGTTTTCTTTGTTCGCCAGGTGGCAACAGTGGACCTAGGTTCTGAAGTTCATTTTTTTTCTTCCGAGGTTTTTTTTGTTTTTTCTTTTTCTGTTTGGCGGAGACGCTATCAAACAGGTTTCCTATATCTGTTAAATTGTCCTCTTCCGCTAAGTTCTCTTGTTCATTGGCAATTTCTTCTTGAAAAGCGTCGTCCGGATTTGCATAACCGACAGCCCCTTCTGTTTCGTCCTCTTTTTTCGGCGTAAAAAATGTTTTTTGCAAACGATTTGCCAAAACTTCAGCTTGCCGTTTTACCAGGTCGCCAACATAGGTTGGTCCATATTGTTGGTAAAAATCTTCTTGTGATGGTGTCCCAACAGCCGTTTCGCTTTTAAAAACCCTTTGTCGAGGCTCGGTTCGTTTAGGCGTAGTGAAAGAACTGCCCGACGTGCTTGTTGTCGGTGATGACGTGGCAGAGCTCGGCCATGAAAATTGTTTTTTTCGCGGCGGCGTTTTAGGGGTGACCGGTAATGGCAACGCGGTGGCAGTCGCTATTGCCGGTGTTACAACTTCAAATTTACGTAAAGGAATTTGTTTCTCGATACTTAAATATTTCTTAAAGGCGTCTAAATATTTATATAATTTATCGTAGGCATTCAATGGCGATTTTAAAATATCCTCAATCTCTCGGTCCAAGGCGGAATGTTCTTGGGCAGCTGTTGAAGTTACGGCGGTAGCCGGTACAAGTACCATTTGTTTCATAGTTTAGCAGCTATGGCTTGGACAATTGAAGGCAAGATTGCTGCAAGCAACGTCGTAAGAAAACCACCTGATTGCTGCAAGAGCAACTTTTTTTGCTTTTCTGCGACAAGGTACTTGATCCGAGTTGTCTAATAATTTTCTTGTACTTTGCTAGCCTTTTCTTACGGTCTTTACTCAAATAAATGCCCCAGCCCTCTAAATTCTTACAAATTGTCTGAATGCTCTTTAATTGAGGCGCGCTACTATTGTTTAAGAGGGTTCGCCGTTGTTTACAGCTAGTTTGACGCAAACTCTGTAAATAAGGGACAAATTTGGCAAACTTTGTCGAGGGACGGGCTACGACGAGTCGGGAGCGTTTTCCTGATCGACGTTTAACGCGCGGTGCCATTATTCAAATGACAATTAAATTTAATCGACATACACATACATAGGCGATTCGTGAGGTAGAACACGCGATATTAATCGTAAGTTTTCCGGAGTTTCTTGTTTTAAATCAATTAACAAATAGCTATAGGGTTCTCTAGTGGCTAGTCGTTACGCGTCTGTAATACGCTTCGGGTTATCTGGACTTATTTGTTGCGCTAAATACCTAATAGAGGCAACATATCGAGGATTTTTCATTATTATAAAATAGGAAGAGTTTTGAGAAATTATCCGCGACTGACTACCTTTGGGAACAGTTGTTGCGTAATAATAATGACAGTATACCCTAAATGATGCGACGTCACGCACACTAAATCAGCAATATGAGCTTGCTTAAATAATTGACTAGCTAAATCGTCTAGTATCAAGTAGGAATCGCGATGCGTTTCCCAAAAATCCGGATCGGCGGGTGGCAAGCCTTGAATAAATTGAATTCCCGGAATCAATTGTTTCAATTTTCGTAGTTTGGTTGCCAGGCGGCGTAGCAATAAATAACCGTTTTATGCGGCGGGTCAAACATAAGCTGATGATTTTGCAATAAGTTACTTAAAAGAAAACTCTTCCCCGCTTGCGTCGGTCCCACAATTAGAAACTGGGCGGGTGTTTGGAAACTTAAAGAATGCGAGACTGACTCGGTCGGATTCATTTGAATATAAACATTTTATTAACGTTGACATGTATTTATAATTAAAAAACATATATAAACAAATAAACAAAAAATATAAACAAAAAATTATAAACAAAAATAACAATAAACCAAAAACCCTTAATAACACAATTAAAAATTATAAAATATTTAAACAATATAAACAAAAACCCTTTACCCCAAAAATCCCCATAATTAATTGTTTTAAAAAAATTTTTCAAAGTCCGTAATCCGTTGCCGAAACCGTTGGGCGTTGAGCAGGTCAAAGGTTTACGCGAGATCGGAGGGTGGCTGTACACACGCACTACAGTAGAAAACACGACGGATTGATGCACACGCGCACTTTTTCGTTTTCCGACCGTTCTTCGTTGGTGGCTGGGCACGTTTGGATCAGAGGGTCGCAAACATCCGTGCCCTCGCTGGTCGGGAAGTCGGGAAACCCCTGACGCAGTGGTTTGTTGTTGCACGGTTTTTGGAAACCATCGGACACGATGGACTGTGCTTCCGATGTTCCCTCGATGGATGGTCCGTGCAACGCCACTGGTACAAGGCGATACCGCAAAAGGCGCAGCGCGTCGTCTGTGTTTCTACATCTGCAAGATAGAAACCGTCTTTGGCCAGGGCTTCGATAGGAACGCAAGATTCCACAAGCCCTCAAAAGTATGTCTTCGCCTAGCCTCGTAATTCATGCGAAAGAGATGTTGAAGCGGGTTGGCCTCTTTGAAACCGTAGGGTCGACTGGTTGTCAAATCGGCGTTCAACAATCTCTTATTCGAGGTTTGGCGAAATCTTTTGGTGATTTTAACGGCCTCTAGCTGCAGCTTGTATTTGTCCCGTTTAAAATTAAAAGGGACATTGACTGTAACTTCCTTTCCGGATTCATCGCACACTTTCAAAGGTTTCAAAGTCAAGTTTTTCAAGATTTTCTCGATTTAACGTCAACCCTTTAATTTTCTTGACTTCTTTTCCTTGCTAGTGCGAAACGAGTAACTTTTGGCACCGGTACTACAAAAGGAAGTTATATAATCACCGCCGAGTTCGTCCGCCCAGCAACCAATATGATTGCCAGTTGGAATGTCAAACTTCCCGGTAGATGGCGGTAGATTATCGAGTCGGTGTCACAATACAAGCTGCGCGGTCTAATTGAAGCAGCATCTTGTTCAATTCGAGTCGCCCGTAGCAAGAAACGAAGCTCCCCACGATGGCCGACCCCAGTTTGTAGTCCGAAACGTAATCGCTTTGGCTTTGTACGATAAGAGAGCGATCGACTCCGTAACTGGCCGTAAGTCGACTAATTCCAGAGTGTAATCGCTCGCGTATCGTATCAATTCGTAATAATTGTTGATAAAGATGCGCGAATCTTTCCCGTATTTAACGCCATGCGACCCCAAAGAGAATTTAAATTAATTTTGCGATATTACGCAGGGAAGGATTTGATTGAATATCCGCCACTGTCAGAGAAAGCTTTTCATTCTTGTTTATATCAGCGATATACGCCTCTTTTGCAGAGGCGTTTGCGCGTGAGCGGGAAATCCGGAATTCTTCACTTTCAAGGCGATAAAATCAGTCATGTACTGGGCGAAGAAATATTCCGTTTTTGGATAATGGTAAACCTCGAATATCGAGGAGTTATAACCATGCTCCATAGCGGCATAGACTTCGACCGTTGGCCAGACTGATTCGAAAGCCCGTTCATTGACAGTGTGATCGCAGATTTCCGCTCGCAATTCTAGACCACGTGCGACAGAGGGCGTAGGCTAATTTACCACCGCTGCGAAAGGGAATTAAGGGGATGTGGAGATCCTGAGGGGCCAGCAGACGACAACTCATAACGCCAAAATACCACCTGGCGATTTGTCAAAATCTCTGTTATAGATTATGGGGTGGCCGCTAGGGTACGGACAATCGCGACAACTTTCGGGTACAAAGAAATAATATCCTTGTAGAAAATTTCTCCTCACCTTGCACGTGGCAGTTAAGAACAAAATTTTCCGTTCGCCCCCATAGAGAGCGCTACGGGCTGATATTTGAGGTCGAAAAGTTAAACTTTGCAGAAAGCCTTTGCTTCGGCGTTTTCTTTTAAAAGCTTAGCAAATTGACACTCAAAGATGGAGGTGTATTCATACCCGACCATCTTCTCTTAATAAACAGCTCTCTATCTAGAGTCCGCTCGTACAGAAATCTGTTGCTGGCTTTGAGTTGGGTATTGTAGGCATTAAGTTTTTGGTGACATCGTGAAAGTAGCAACCGTGGATCGTAGATTTTGGGCGGAGTTTCGCTATATAGCCGTCGACTAAATAGCGACCCACCGATATTCACCGCCATAGATTAAAGCCGTTCGCAATTTTATATCCTCCGTTTTCTCCACCCAAGCGAGATATTTTAAGCTAATCTGACTGTGTGATTGTTATTTTGCGTTATAGCCGTTAGAAGGAACAATACCCATGCTGTAAGGTATATAGTAATTGTAAGATAGATAGTGGTTAAAGCACCCGCCAAAGTAATTTTTTCAAGCAAAAAGGGTCTAATTTTGTTAGATCTACGTAAATTTTCTAAAAGCTTCGACGCCTTGTCTTAAGACTCGGACATCTTGAATGCAATATTTAATAAGCTCCTCTTTGATGTTGTAAAATCTCGATAATCATTGGCCTTCATTTGAGCTACGTTAAAGTACGAAGCTTCAGGGATGACGCCAATGTAATTAAGATTTTCTTCGGTATGAAAATCAAATGGAAAGAGAATTTCGCCACATCGCCGAGGCTAACATGCTGGTGAAATTACGCAGAGGTGACTAATGTAATTAAAGCTATCGAGGAATCTAATTTGCGGTCCGTCAAGATGAATCATAAAAATTTTACTGCCGTCAAAAAATAACGGCAGGGGTGACGTGTCTATGGACTAAAGCGTTAAGAATTAAGAAGTTATCAAAAGCTTTCGCGTAATGAGCTACGACTTGAGTGTTAGTAAAGCGCGGTTGGTACGTTTTACGCTTCTGTCCAGTCAAACTACCTGCTCGACGCTAAATAAATAATTAAAAATTGCTCGACGCAATTGGCGCCGTAAAAAATTTTGGTTTCAAAGCCAACTTCAGTCTCTACGTCGCAAACTGTAAAATGGGGACGTGGATATTATTTCTAAGAATAGTCTCAATGTCGTAAGAATAAACCGCGAGGCTTACATTTTTGTTTCCAAAGGCATAACAAATGTTCACCTGGCGGATGAACTATTTTA
>JAEQBA010000811.1:164132-199084 GCA_019434445.1 Phalangium opilio
GGTCGGGCTTCAAAATTGATTTATGGTCCGCTTACCGCTGCTGGTGCCGGCTCGATCCCCAGGAGAAGACGGTTGAGAGTCAAACATAGACTGGGATTCTTGAGGATATTTGCTACTCATGGCTGGATTGATTGTGAAAATCCATGCCCATGCTCGAGCCTTTTATACAAAATCTCAGGGGCATTTTTTTTTTAAAAATACAGGCCCAGACATGGTTTTTTAACACAACCTTATTCGATTCAATTAAGAGTTTCAAAAAATATAATTATGTCTGATACGTTATTTTTATTTAACCTAAAATACATTTTTTTATTGCGAGTTGATACTAAGATTAAAGAGGACCTTAAATATCTATCTATATAAAAATAACCTCTCTAGTTTAATATAATATACATTTATTTAGATTTAAATCATGTTAAAAACAATTTCCCGTCCCTCCCAAAGTAATTAGTTTTAACCTTCACTAATAAATTGTTTTTCTTATATAAAGCGATCTCGTGAGAATTATTCAAATTATTCGAAACACGCCTAAACAAGCTTTTGCATACGAATAACATTTGTCCCCTTAGGCATTTATCAAAGTAACTTCTTTTTAACCTTCGCTAAAGGGTTTTTTTATATAACACGATCTCGTTTGAATTATTTAAAACACACCTAGACAACTTTTTTGCATACGAAAAAAAAACTTAGACCTCGGAGAGATTTTGTAATTTTATGCCTATATATCTAATTAACTTTTTGCTATTTATTGAATTTTAAGAATCTTGAAAGTATTGGCTAGACACTATTAGATTTGACCTCGCTAATTTTGTATATAAGCCCCAAGTTTCAAAATGAAAGTTATCAGTTGTTTAACTTCTGTTTCTGAAACACTATCCCAAAAACTTTAAGATGTCTTTTTCCACCGCTACTCGTTTGCCCTGCCTGCCCGTGATCAAAATCCATCCGGCAGCGCTTACTCCCCGTCGTGCCACCCCCCAGTCGGCCGGACTGGACTTATATTGTCCAGTGGATACCGTAATCGACCCTCACGGTATCAAAATCGTGTCGACTGGGTTAGGTGTGATGCTGCCCGAGAACAGCTACGGCCGCATTGTTGGCCGTAGCAGTTTAACGGCCCAAGGGCTGTTTGTCGCCGAGGGGACGATAGGTATGTTTATTAGTTATTTTATAGTGCGTAAAAGTATAATAATTCTTAACAATAATAGACGCCGACTATCGGGGACCCCTAAAAGTCGTCATCGCCAACGTCGGGGACACCGCCTACAATATTCGGCGGGGCAATAGGCTTGCCCAATTGATAGTGACCCCGGTTATATTGCTAAGACCGGTGGAAACGGCGGTAAATATTTTCAAGTTTTTAATTTAGGTTTCAACATGTAACACATTTTTATGTTGTTTCTAGAGTCTGACCCCTACATCACGTGGCACTGGGGGGTTCGGCTCGACCGGTGTTTAATCTTTTTAAATGGTGGTGGGTTTTTCATATAAATATTTGTTATTGTATATATTATATTGTTTGTTATTAAAAAATTTTTATTTCTATATTTGTTATTCTTGTCAGACTTATAATTATAGGCTTATTTTCTAACTCCACCTTAATTAACCTATCCAATGATATTATCTCTTTACTTACGCTCCGCCTAATGTGACAAATAGGATCCAATTAAAACTGCCGCTTAACTCTCTAGTATGTTACATATAGCACGTACTAGCAATTTAAATATCATTTGCTATCATACCCCTCGCAATATGTTGTGCCTCATTTTCTTTTTGTTTACGGGTTAATAGTCAACGTTTTGTTAACTCTTTACGAAATTGAACGGCGAAGCAGAAAACAATTAGAAAATAAACCCAAACGTCCCTCCGCCGATTGCACTTCCGAGTCAAATAACGATACAGGGTCAACGTGAAAAATGAACTCTTTAAAACATGTTTGTTTATCCTTGCTGGTTGTTGATTATTTTGTAATATATATTCTGTATTTATTTATCACCCATATCTGTACATCTTATAAAAAGTAAATATTTAATGTCTTAAAATCTGTGTTTTTTATTAACTTTAGGCTTACAGAAAGCTGGAGTGGTTAAAGGGCAACACCCAATGTTAGCAAGCCAGGGATGACGTCAAGGTTGACTATAGTTTTAGTTTTAGTTTAAGTTAAGAAGATGATGTCATGGGGGTTGAAACTAACAGCTCGGGCTAGTCCAGACTTGTCTGAAAAGTTTGGTTTGAGTCTGGTGGATGGGGAGAGGGCGGCAATCTTGGGGTGGCGGCCATCTTGGATCTCTGCGAATCTAGGTAGTCCCTACTACTGCCGTGCCCTTTTTCCAAATGACGTGTTCCATTGTGGGTTGCGAAGCTACATACAAAAACTTTGACTTTTATAGAAAACAAATTTATCGTAAACATATCTCCAACGAGATTCATACTGAATGTGCAAATCTAAATAGTGTTGCAGAGTCAGAAGATGATCTAGATGGTGAGCGTTTAGAAATCAAGACACTTGAGAAGGAAAGAGATTCTGACGTTTCATTACCGGAGCATCAAGCCGCTCTCTTTATATTGAAAATCAGGGAACATTATACGCTTCCACTTTCTACCGCGCAAAGTATTTCCACAGATTTCTGTAACGTGGTCGAAGCCTTGATTAATAGAGGGTCCTTGTTAGAGAACGATACGATATCAAACCCAATAGTTAACATTTTGAAAAGCGAATATGCGCTTACATCACACTGTAGAAGTTTTCTTAATCTGGTTGAGCCTGTTGAAAATATTTTGGGTTTCAAAACAGTAAACAGAAAAGATGTTAAACATTCTTACATGACAGTTACACTGATCCCGCTTATAGATATGATTTTAAAGCACGAGGATATATATCAAGATATCTCCCAAAATTTAGAATTGAAGTCAAATAGAGCCGATAAATCTAAATTAGAGGATTATCAGGATGGTGAAATATATAAGAGACACCATTTCTTTGGTAAAACTCGAGAACCAAATTGTTTATCATTAGTTTTACACCTCTACTTAGATGAAGTTGAACTTTGTAATCCTTTGGGTGGAAAAAAAGGAAAACACAAGGTCACTCTTGTTTATTGCACGTTAGGGGATGTATCCCCACAACGAAGAAGCAAATTGAGCCAAATATTCTTATTAATGGTTTGCAAGCATTCGCATATAAAAAGCTATGGTATCATCAAGATTTTTGAACCCTTCTTTGATAATATTTTTAAACTTCAAACAGAAGGTATTTATATTGAAGAGCATAATGCACGCGTTTATCTAGCGATAGGAACAAATTGTGCCGATAACCTTTCCAGTCACTCATTTGGTGGGTTTTCGCAAATTTTTCTAGTAAAAGAATTTGCAGATTTTGCATGGCTAGCAAGGAAGATAAAGCAATAAATATGAAATAAAATTAAAAATTAGGTTATCTCGCTGGATTAATAAATGTAGAAATCGCATTAAGAAGAGTAGCTCCACAGTCAATAATTCACATCGAAAACAGACTTGCAGGAGCGAGAAAACGCAGAGCGCAGAGGAAGTGAGATGAAGTCTCATGGAGAAACCGTTTTATATAGCCAGTTCAGGGCCGGAAATAAGCACAGGACACTGGACATTGTCCAATAAAAAATCCTTATTTCCAAGGCTGTCTGAGCTTGGTCTGAGAGACAGACTCGATATTCGCCAAAAACGGACCTTTCGCCGCAAAGTGGAAACACTGGCGACATCTTATATATTTCAGCGAAATCAACACCTGGCATTTTCCAAAATATATTTAAAATTATATTTCAAATTGCTATTTAAAATATTATTTTTTCATATTATTTAAAATAAATAATTTATATAATTTAAAATAATATTTTGTAAATGAATTAAATAGCTTAAAATAAAGATAATTTTTTAACAAAAATTTCGAGGTAGGCTCGAAACACGCGAGCCGTGGTTTTAAAACAGTCCACGAGGAAAAAACAGTCGAGCGTTTTACCACTGGGCCACGACTAGCTCTGCGATTTCCATTCTGTTTGCGTACTGTATACATATTCTAAAGCTAGAGTTGACTGACAGCTGAGGGTGAAAATTAAGGCGGGGTTTTCGACGCCGTCCAATAAGCGGTGTGACGAAGACGAAACGAAGGAGGAGTTAAACTTTCCGTTTATGCTCCCCAATATTTTGCGCTCATCGCTAGATGGCGCAAAATAAAAACCGTGTTAGTTACAAAGGGGCTCCAAACTGTCATCAATGCAAGTTTGAGGAGAAAAGATGGACTCCATTAGCGTCTTGAACACCTTACATCCATTCGTTTGCACGAGGCATGCCGAAAACACTATACACGCGAGGAAAATATTGTGAAATACCTAGAAGATGGTAGTTCAACGTCAAAGGAACCAAATAAGGATAAATAAATGAGATCCGAGGTTCATTCGTTCGATTTTAAAACAAACTGTTTGCTCTGTGGAAATTATGCAGTCGCTGATGAAAAACATCCATCGAGAATTAAAGGTATTGTGCATTTGGTTGAAACAATGGAAATAAAATCAACACTGATTAGAAGATCGAAAGCTAGAAATGATGAGTGGTCGCGGCTGGTACTAGTTCGACTTGAAAATGTCATAGATCTTGTAGCTGCAGAAGCACGCTACCATAAAACTTGTTATACCAAATTTTTGACTGAAAATGTTGAGAGAAATAAAATTGGTCGGGGAGTAGATGCTGATCGAGTAGAAGCTTTTCTATCTCTTTGTGCCTACCTTGATAGTGATAATGAGTGCCAGTATTCTTTGTCAGAATTAGAGAACCGTTTCAAGGAATTTTCTAATGAAGGAGTGGAGCCTTACGGTTCGAAGTATTTAAAACAAAAACTCATCCGGCATTATGGGAAACAAACTACAATATCAGAACTTATCAGAAAAGACAACGTAATTAGTTTCAAAGATCAGGCGGATAAATTGATATCGAGTAGTTGGTATACAAGCAGAAAATTGAATGAGCAAGACGAAAGAATGCGTGTCGTAGAAGCTGCTGCGAAAATTATTAGAGAAGACATTCAAACTCGCGTTTATAATCTGGAAGAATATCCGTCGGAAGAAGACATAAGAAACGGTTCAACTAACCTAATTCCAATAATTTTGGAATTATTTTTAAAAGAAGTGTCGGGAAAGAAAAACGCTTCGAGATCAAACCACGTTAAGCTTAACAGCATCGAACACGCTATAGTAGCAGTTACAAGACCACGTTCTTTCATTTCAGCTATTCAGTTGGGCTTGGCTGTTCATCTCCACAAACAGATCGGGTCGCGTTACGTAATTGACCTGATTTCTCATCTAGGTTTCTGTTCATCTTACACCGAAGTAACGAGATTTGAGAACAGTATTTTGGTGTCTAATGAGTCCCAAATTTTGGACGACTCTTTTAAACAATTTGTCTTTGACAACGCGGATGTTAATGTTCGAACACTCGACGGATTAAGAACCTTTCATTCCATGGGAGGAATAATGTGTAACACCTTCCTCGGCTGTTAAGACCACTTTAAAAATGCCACGCACAGTACAAGATATTCCAGCTAGTGGTATTGGTTCATTTGGAAACGTTAATATCACGCCATACAAAAAGCCTAGTATATCCGGTCTCAGCAAAATTATTGCAACAACCATTTTATCGGAAGACGCTTTTCGTCCAGAGCTCGAAAAAGCCAAAATACTGGACTTCGTATGGATGTGTGGATATATATTGAAACAACCAGGTCCTAGCCCAGAATGAAATGGTTACATGCAATTAAGTTCAAAGTGTGAAAACAACTACTCTACAAGCAAAGTAATCATACTGCCATTTATTAACTTAAATCCGTCGAACTTGACAACAATTTACACTTCCCTTTTATTTGCCGTTGACCAGTGTCATCGATATAACCAGAAATCGTGTGTAGTTATCTTTGATCAGCCACTTTACATTAAGGCGATAAAGATGGTTTTGGGGTTTCCCGAGAAATTATCAACGGTGGGTTCCACACCCTTATGTCATTTATGGGTGCTGTGGGCTATATAATGGCTGGTAGTGGTATTTCTGAAATGTGGGAAACTGTTTACGCCAAAGCGTCAGTGCCTCATATGCTTAGTGGACATACATATTCCCGAGCCCTTCGACCTCATTTCCTAACGCAAAAGGCAATAGGTCAGATTATTCTTGAATCCATGCCAATTATAAAACAAGACTTACAGAATAAAGTTAAGGAAATCCACAGTGACATAATGCATAATGCCTTAAGCACTGACGATGTTCGAGGAACAAACGAAGTAATGAGTTTACTATCAGAATTTGAGACACAAAAGAAAGAGTACAAAACTTTTGGTCGTACAGGAAAATTGTGGATACAATATTTTGACCAGGTTGAAATAATGCGACTCTTTATCCGAGCAGAACATACAGGAAACTGGGATCTACATTTATATTGTCTTAAACAAATGTTACCACATTTACACGCGAAATCTGCTCAGTTGTATGTACAAGTGATGTCTCAATTATCTAGAATAATGAGTGAAGAAGAGTACATTAAATTTGGACAATTGGGTTTTTTACCGTTAGACGATCCGACAAAATGTGGTCTGGTATTTGGTCGGACATGACAATTGAGCAAATTCTAATGCGATCAATGAAAACGTCTGGTGGACTAACAAGGGGTCGTGGTTTGAGTGAAAGCACCCTCGCTCGATGGATCTTAACTATTCCAGTGTGTCTGCAGCTCAGTGAAGCTTTGGAAGACTATTGTGGCGTTTACTCAACAACGTCAGAACAACATGTAGAGATTCGAGAATCACGGCAAATACGCGACGCAACAGACGCAAGGAAGTTTTTTGGATGGCTAAGAGATCACACACCATTCAAGTACGAGAAGTGTTTGGTGTCCCTAGCTTCCGGTGCTGTAGCTGACAAGACTATAAATTGCGATTGCGCTGTAGAAAATGGAAAAATTTCAATGGAAAGAATGGTAGGGAAGTCGTTTCTGGAAGCTAAACTTAAGAGAAATGACAAAGTAAAACCGCTAGCGGCAATGAAAAACGTGTTAAACTTGGACGGAGAAGATGTGGTTGTGAATCCACAACAGTTGTTTACAAAGAGGAGCCGACTTAAAATACTACATGTCATATGAACTTTCCCCGGTCGCATCGTCTATGCTTGATGAATTCTCATTTCGGAAGACAAACAAAGCAACCTCAAATTCTTGAGGAGGTTAGTCCTTTAATAACTGAGGAGATTATTTATGATCATGTGGTAGTGGATGGTGGATTTCTGCTTCATCTTGTAGTGTGGCCTCGCCCTTCCACATACGGGGCTTGCTTAAACATGTACGTACAATATGTTAAAAACCACTACGGAGAAAATACAACTGTAGTTTTTGACGGATATTCAGATGAATGAACAACGAAAGGAGAGGAACATAGGAGAAGGAAAGCAAAATCAATAGCTCGGGATATCAAAATCGAAGAAAATAACCTCACAACGACTTCTCAAGTCACATTCCTTAAAAATCCTAAAAACAAAGAATCCTTGATACACCATCTTATGACTAAATTACAAACGTCTGGTCTAAAAGCCATACAAGCAAAAAGTGACGCTGACGTACTTATCGCAAAGACAGCACTCAACTTAGGAAAATACGGAAATTGCAAAAATATTGCTGTACTTACCGAAATGAAAATTCTTTATTTTTGGTAAAACAACAACAAGGAAACTCTCCAACGAAAACCCATGATATCAAGGCAATAAAAAAAGGACTTGGAGCAAAAGCGCAAGTTTTACTCTTTCTCCATGCTGCTACGGGTTACGATACTACATCTGCCCTTTATCGCCAAGGAAAAATAGGCTTACAAAATAAGCGAAGATCTACGTCAAAAGGTTTTCAAGTTTAATCAGCCTAGAGTCAGTCACCCAGAAATAACCGCTATAGGAGAATGTTTCTTACTGTCCTTATACGGTGGAACTAGAAGTAGTACCCTAGATGAGCAACGCTACGTTGTATTTACAAAGGCCACAGGAAATTCCCCAATAAGTAGCACATTTGAACTTGCAAGTCTTCCACCCACAAGCGCAGCTGCTAGCCAACATATGCAGAGGGTCTACCACCAGGTTCGAACTTGGCTGGGCAACGACATAAATGCCGAAGATTGGGGGTGGAAAAGAGTCGGCCACGTATTGCGCCCAGTAATAACAATTCGTCAACCTGCCCCAAGCGAAATTTTAAAAATGATTTCTTGCAAGTGTAAGCGGAATTGCGACGAAAAATGCGAATGTCGAAATACGGGTCTAATGTGTTCGGAAATGTGTAGGAAATGTCAAGGTATTTCTTGCACCAACGACTGCAGAGATTTCGAACTAGACGGCGATGTGGACAATTTTGACATTTAAAAAGATTTATATCAAAGCTGTAAATATTAATAAATGATTTAAAATTGTTTACAAACAAATTGTTATATAGCTTTATGTTTAAGCATAATTTTGTTGTGGAAATTTTATGAATGCTTGTTTGCCAACTTCCGTTTGATTAACCTTAAACATGCATTTTACAAGGCGTTTTACACTATAATATACATTATTTTAAAGTTTTTGCGGTTATGCTAAGTAGCTTTTAAGAATTATGGCCGCCATTTTCCAAAATGGCGGTCAATGTTGTCTTCTTTAAAGGTATGATAGACAACAGTTCGTTAAAGAACGCTCGCATCTATTTATACCTCGAAATTTTAACAAAGTCTTCAAATATTTTCCGCGTAACCTTTGTATTTCACGAAACTTTTCGATTTACCCTGTTTTAATGCATAGTTGCCAGCTTCCGGTTTGATAACCGCTAAAAATGCATAGAACATAAATCGAGCGCAGTGTTCTAAGCTACACTATAAAATTTTTTCAGACTCAATCCGTTAATTACATCCAAAGTTAAGTAGAGTTTTGGTCATTTCCAAGATGGCGGATTTTCCCCACGGTTGCGAGATTGGGAGACCTCACCACGTTAAAGACCCCATCCGATTTTATAAGTATGTAAATTTTCGTAACCGTTCCAATTTGTTCCGTGTTTACCCCTTTTTAGAACGAGAATGCTTGAACTACTGTGTCCCTAGGGTCCAAGAGAAACGCTGCACTTGGGCTAAAATATTCAAAGATTCTCCCACATTAAAGTTTCCGTTTTTGATTAGCAAAGAGAGAGTTAGTAGCGTTGTCAAAGGATCGCGGTACTTGGAGGACTTTTACGAACTTTATTTGGTACGATTGTTCGAAGTTTGCGATGTGGCCGTTAGACTGGCTTTTTACTCTGTTGAGGAAAATATATCTTTCGCAAGTTTAATCTCAGTAGCGACCACGATTCTCCAAAATGCTATTAGTCGCCTTGATCGATCCGAAACGTGTTCTCGGCAACGACAAAAAGTTGAAACTTTCGCGCAAAGCAACGATGTTTGTTTCGTGTGTTTGAGTGATTTTAAAGCATTAGGAAATTTATACAAAAACGAGTTGGATGACGCTTTAAGCTGCACTATTATCAGATGCATGTTTCTGTCTTCCTCGACAGGTCAAAGTCAAGTTTTAGAGAAACTTATTTAACAGTCTGGAAAGTCAGGATATTCGAGAAGTGCTCTACCATATTGCTATGGACAACCAGAAAGACGGAAAGTACCTTTTATGGTCCTTAAAAGGGTTGAGAGACTCAGGCATGCCAAGGCCTTACCAGGAATTTAATCCAAATTGTTTGGGAAATTTCGGAAACTTCGTGTGCAAGACTCAAATACCAACAATTGATATAAACACGGAGATAACGTTACTAAAATTCTACTCCTTCGTTCACGCAAACGCTACGCCCCCTTCGCAGAACCACAAGCATCAGTTCTATGCTCTTGTCTGGTGGTGAAGGGTTCGCCTTAAAACAGGCCAAGATGAATTACGCAAGCTATGAGGACAGCCCCCACAGCTTCTCTGGAAATCGTGCTAAATATGCTTCCTCTCCACCTCTTTATTGAGAAAGAAGCTAGTTTGGGAGCCTTAAGGCTCAACAACCACGACTGGTGGAAGCCCAAGCTCTGGGACTTTAGTCACACCAAGCTCTTTAGTGAGTACAGCAGTCTTGAGCGACCACTTTTTGGACTGCGATGACTACCTTTTGGGGAAATCGTAATTTTCGGACTTTTATTTTAAAAAATGAGCATAATTAGGTAAAAAATGGTTTTTATTTGGAAATATTTTTAAATTTAGAGTTTTTGGTACAAGCAACAGTATGAAAATTTTAGCCAAACAAATAAATTATTTCCTTTACTTCTTGAATGAGGGCATGTGGTCGTCGCTCCATGATTCACTTTCATTTGTAGCTGTAAGTTTTTTAAAAAACTTTGATTTTTACTCATCATGGCATTTTATTACGCATTCGCTTAGCTTACTCATTTTTTCATTATTTCAGTTTTTTTAATCATTTTTTATTTTGCCTCTTTCCTTGGCTGTCCTTCAGCTTCCCTTCACCTTTTCCCTTTACTTGATTTTCATATGACGTTGTCGCGATGTTGAAATCTAGCTCTTTCCAGTGTGGAAGATCGGGAAGCATCTTCACAAAAATTAAAATTAGTAAACATTTTTCAGAACACAATAAAAACCAAAATTATATCGGTCCATCTCACCAGAACTTGAACTTGAAGTAATTTCCGAAGACCAAGTAACGGGAGGAACTTCCGTGGTGGACGTTTGTTCCAGTTCCGAATTTTCGTCTAAAAAGTTTTTAATAATCTAAGATTTTTAGACAAAAAGGAAAAGAAAGTTTCAATTGTACCAACCAGATTCCGAATTTTCGTGAAATCCAAAATGAGTGGCTATTTGTACCAATGACTCGTCTAATTGAAGGATTCCATGATCTTTTTTGATTTTGCCCAATAATTTGATCATGGAATTAAATTTTTCCAGCTTTTTTCTTATTTCATCCGCTTGCTCTTGCTGACGCATTTTTAACTTTGTACTCCTCAATTCTTTTTGGGTAATGCTCCATTTTCGCGTCAATATCCACAATGGCGTCGACAAGCTTTTTTCTATTCTATTTTAATTCGGCTACTGAAATTTCAAGTAGCCCAATGGTGCCAGGAATTATTGAAAATTCTGAGTCGTTAATTTCGGGCAGGTTAGGCACATTTTTTAAGCCTCTAAAATAGGTAATAAATTCATTAATAGAGAGCTAAGTAGGCAACGTCACAAATCTCTGTATTATGGAAAAAGTAATCTCATTCACCTCCCACGGCATAACTAGGGTCCAAGACCCCTTCTACACCGCAGTGTTTGAATTTCAAAAATCTACTTTGGTCTACGCACAGCGGTTTCGACGACATTCTATTTTAATCGGAAGTTTCCGTAAGCGGATACGACCGCTTCGGGCAAATGGTCTCTCAAATTTACAGCCGCTCCTTAAAGGCCATCTGAAATTCATTCGCATTACACAAAGACACTAATGATTAAACAGAGGTTAAGCGCGATTTAAAAAGATGGCCCAAAGACTTAATACTAATTTTACACGGCTAACGTGGCCCCTATATAGTTCATCTCCCTAAGATCATTTTAAAATAAATCGTACAACTAAAAACATTTGTGAAACACAATCGTGTATGAATTATTTAAAATATCGTCTAATTTAAATAATATTCATGAAATGGAATTGTGCGCCACACTAATATATAATTTTTAATAACAATACGAGTTATATAATGTGTCTACATTGTATTCGCGTCCGGCACAGGGGCAGGAACATTTGCTTCGGCCTTTCTTAAATTTTACCGAAATTAAAATTCCGTGTAAAATTAAAAAATGCAGTCTCAACGTATGCATGTACCTTAAACGGCGTATTGGTGGTTGAAACGCGATTGTAAAGGAGACGTACGTATAAAATTAAGTTTTTTAAAAACAAATACTAACGGATAAGTTTGATAATTAGTGCCGCCACAATGTTTACGAATTCGCAATTTCTTAAATTTTCCCCTCTTTCCGATAGAAAAAAGATCGTTGAGCTTCGGGTACTGGACACTAATGGCTTTTAGGCACCTATTACTAAAAAATATCGATCAAGTTTTTAAATTGAAATAAATGACGCCTTATATGGCACAAAGACGAATAAAAGGGACGAGCGAGGACGAACAGAGAAACTTATGGCCCCATACGCTCTTCCTTGTTGGTTAGGTCCAGGGTTTTTTATCGCAGCCTTTAGGACTTCGTGCCAAGTAATGTCGATGCTTGGATTTGACTCATCAAGGCTATCCGAAATTGAATAGCTTCACCCTTCCTCCTAACGGAAGCCTTTCACCAACTAAGTCGATGATTGCTCGGCATAAGTCTTCAGCACTGAAATAGGAGCTTGACGGCACTGGACTTCTTATGTTTGTCTTTAACATTAGTCAAAGACAAATAATCCATGTTTACAGTTCCTATTTGCAAATGATAAGAGACAGCTTTCATGACAAAATTTAAAGCCATGGGCGCCTACAGACCGTTTTGCAAGTAGATGCAATCGGAACCTTTTTCCTAAAAATGGCCACCTTGAACCAGCTTTGCCACTTTGGCCCAACGAGGCAATTTCTACGTTAGCCCCCCTGCGGGCCTATCACATTTTGGAGAAAATGTCATTTCAGTCAAATAGTAAAGAAGAAATCGGTATTTTATTTCGTTAGTCATTCAAGTTAAAAGGTAAGGTATGGGCAATAAAATATTACCTTTTTAACCGAAAAGGCCTTCGAAAGGGTAAGGGTATGGTTAATACCATAAGTACATTATCTCTCTCTAAGGGCCCCAGATTCTATGTTACGGTTTAAATGTATGTATGTCCGATTTGGTCAGCCATCCTTCTCATCTCAAGCGGTAAAATAATTGTATAGCCTAACCAGAGGCCGAGCGCATTCGCTGCAGAGTAACCCGGCATTGAACATTTTTCCCTCCTTCAAAGATTTCTCACTACAGCTCTTCGTGATTTTTGCTAAGCGCGAATTTACCTCTTGTGTCTGAGAGATGGGGGTTCTGGAAATTCTCTTACTTATTTTTTCCCCTCAGTCCTTTTCCCCTCTCTCACCTACCCGCCTGTTTTAGTTTGATTCCCAACCGCTTGGGAGCGTTATCTCAGAGCTTGCGTCTAGACCACGACCGGCTTAGGATATCGGTCGTGGCTGATTTTGAAAATTATTTTTCTCTCCCTCGAATTTCACGAAGGAGCCCCTATACAAAATCTACGTCACATCATGGAAGAAGAACGGAGTATGGAAGGGTCCTTTAGTGTTAAAGAGAGCGCGTTGAAAAATCGTAACTTCCCCTTTTCATCCCCTCCCTCCCGAGTTTATCACCAACGTTGAAAGCTTCTTGGCAGCGGTAGAGAGCGGATCTAAACAGTGTATCCCTCTCTCTGTACGCGCAAGGAGGTAGCTTGCGCGCCAATATTGCGCAGAGCAGTAATCGAGTTGCTAGTGCCGAGAGGAGAGGAGAGGAGAGGAGAGTTTTCCCACGTGACCCTACATTTCGCGTAGCCGTCTGCCTATTCACCTCACCATTCCATTACATCCTTCTTCCATGGTCACATCTAGCAGAACTAGATGTTTTTGCTAATAGATGCGCTTGGGCCCTTAGAGATATGATGTCCTTATGGCTTAACTAATATTTAGCAAGCTGTCTGCGCGCGAGTTAGTTTCCACGAACCCTCGTAAGTATGCAATTACCTTCTGGTTCCGTCATTAAGATGCCCCAGGCGTCTGGATTATACAGTTTCCTTCGACGGTGCGATGTATTAGTGTGAGCAACTCTTCGGACCAACTCGATCTCGGTTTCTATTGATAAAAAAATTATTTGTATTTGATATATCGTGTTCGACTTAATTTTTCAAAGCCGCTGATAAATTAATCCAAGTAATTCAATCCAAATAGAATGTAATCTAAAAGCCTTCCCAAACAGAAATAGCAGCAAATAATAAAGAAGCGAGTGTTCAGTCGAACTGTTTTCCGAATTACAACATTGAACAATAAGGAAACTAATTAAAGCGCCTCGAACAATCGAGTAAACATTGGAAAAATGACCACGACTCATTGGTTTTCGCGCTTCAATCTGAAAAGTCCCACGAATTCCCCATTTCATTTCCCAGACAATAGGGCTTTCACGTTATTTTTGGCCTATTGACGCTATTCAGTCTATAAACATTATAAATTCCTACGAGATTCAACAATCTTGTATTTGTACGCGTAATTCTTTTCCCAATTCATTTAAGCGTACTTGCAAACAATTATGCCTCGTATACCTTCAATGACATTATCCTTCCCTTCGTCGGTTTCTCCATTTTCTCCAAAGGGACGGGCGCTGGAAGCACCTTCAGGAACTTCCTGCCGAGTTTGTGATTCGCCGAAGCTATGATATAAAATTAGGTTTTATTTGGAAAATCACCAGGTTCAACTGCATTAGCGTACTTTTCATCTGAGATTGAGAAAATAACATCGATAAAGAGTATTCCGATTCCGCTTCTTTTTCCAATATGGATTTTTCAGACTCAATTTCTTCGTTTCCATCAGAAGAAACCGACACTGGACGGTTCCTGTTAGTGAGATTCAACCAGGCAACGCTATAAGAAAATATAAATAAACGGTATAAGACTAGGCTATCTAGTAGAAAATTGTTCCTGATCCAACGCCTTCACAAATTCAGTTCATCTATAATCAGGAAAACCAAGAAGTGATACTCCATGGCCCAAACATGGAGAGCATACTTGGGGTAGCCGAAAACATAGGGAGCTTTTTTTGACACTTGACCTTATACAGTCCGTTGAATTACGCTCTCTTCCCACAATTTCTCAGTCTCCGCAACAAGGAACAATTAGAAAAACCCCATATACCTTTTCAGAGCATTCCAATCAAGACACGTCGCATTCTCATTTTCAGACTCCTCAGCATTGACTTGGACAACCATTCCATAGTTCCTATTACTGTAAGATCTGACACTCTGAAGCGAGACAGTAAAAACTCGAGAAGACTTCTCATTGGCCTCATCCGTCTTTAGAGAGCCACCAAAACTAGTGTCAGATTCCTCATCGAGTCTTAGACCACTTCCCTCGCAATGATGAATGCCAGAGGATTTCATAGTCAAACTGCTTCCCAGTCTCACGTTGACACCATCAATCTGAAGGGTTTAAAATCGCGTGATACAGCTTGTTCCAAAAAGGGTGGTAGGACCGAAGCGCAGTGGATTATTCTACGGACGATTTAGTGTCGAAAATGTTATATGATATTTTGCCATAGTGGCCACCCTAATCAAGTTTTGATTGGAGTGTTTTAGGGATGACCCCCCTTAATGTATTGAAAGACAACGCTTATTTAATTTAGGAGACTGGCCGGGGGGTCAAACTATTGGCCCAAGAGCTTGGTGTCTTTCTCTGGAACCAAGGGCGGGCGGACTTCAACCCAAAGGGTCAAAAACTCCGATCCTAACTTGAAAACGATGACAGCAAATGTCATCGAGAATTTTCGACTCAAAATCACCCACAGAAAGTGTGGTGTGAGCCCCATGTAACCCGAGAAAATTTGGCTGGGGGGGAGCCCCCCGGGCGGGCAAATGAAATTATAATTTATATTTATATGCCGCCAGGAAGACTCGCCACTACAATTACGATAGAACCCTACACATAATAAATTCAGATAAAATCAATCGAGTTCACCCAAATCATGGTTAAATTACTATCCACGTACTAAAATTACCCCAATTACCACATGAGCGGCTAGATGTACGCCTGTTTTTGTTATTATCTTGTTTTATTAACTGAATAAATTTCCCCTTTTCCAAAATTTTACTAAATAGAATATGTTTTTACCCCTAATTACGATAGAACGTACCCTTCTTGTACTTTGGAATTCCGTATTTTATAAAACCAATAAGTTCAACCAAACCATGGTTTTACTACTAATTAAGTACTAAAACTACCCTAATTACGATTATGAAATATTGGAAGAACAAAACCTTACGCTTACCATTCGAGAGGCAAGAAGGAAACTGCAACCACTACAACAGTTCGAGAGAGACTAAAAAATTTTATAACGTATTTCTAGAGGGTGCAGGAATCAGCCGCCAGGGAACAAAGAAAAATAGGCCAAAAAATTATTTATTTATTTATTGAATGACTGCTGTTCATGAAGCCAGCAGAGTGGCTTTTTTACGAACATCGGATACATTGAGAGATGGAAATAGACTGAACAACGATTATAATTCAAACAAATGGGGTGCAATTTAAAAAAATAATAAAAAATAAAAGGGTGAGGACACGCATTTACCCTTAAAGTGTTAGTGCCACGTTTTTTGAAAAGTGGCTAATTTTCGTTTTAAAACATCAATTGGGTTTTAATAACAGTAGATCCAAAGTAAAAAGTCTTATAGAAATTTATTCATTTTGTAATATGAAAAAGAAAATTGATACTTCACATACCTCATTAAGACGGAGTAAATTATAAATATACCCCTGGTGACGTCATAAGAGGTTGACCAGCGCGAGACAGATTTAATTACGAGAGCTAAGCCTTGTAGCTTCCGTCGAGCCCTTTCATTTTGGCTGTCCAGTTTTCATGCATGATTATATACAGCCCTAGCGGACACTCTCGCGCCTCTCTCGTTCGATAGACGGCCGCTTAGGATTAGAACTTGTAACAATGATTATGACCTATTAATAAATGCTAAGGCTTAACCACCCAACAATAGCACAAAGAAAAGAACCATCGCAGGTTTGGAGACAACGTGTATACGCGCAACAAATAGCGAAAAATACCGACCCAGCAATATACGAATCACGTTACGAAAATAGATTTCCATCGTCAAGATACTGGCCTGTAGCCCACTTGTTACAGCCTTTTGTAATAAACAATTACATTAACTCGACGTCAACACAAGTATTTTCAGGATTCATAACTCACACACCTCCTCCATAACGGGACTAGCTCTCACAAACAAACACAATGGCACAGTTTAGTAAGCTAAACATTTTTGATAACAATTACAAGAGCTTAGAAGCTTATAATCAATTCATCTCAGAATTTGTTAGAGAAGTGAGAGCGATGAAATTTGAGAAGTCTGGTAACCTCGTCATCAAAAGCCATGTAAGTTAAACACCTCTATTTTTTATGAGGTTGAATTTAGTTAAATAAAACGTTGATTTTTAACATTTTTCTTTATTTGCAAAAAAGGTAATGCACTCACAGCGTTTGAACGAAAAGGCACGTTTGTATTGTGGCCTCACCATCTGGCACAATATTGGCTTGCCATTGGGATTGCATGGCTGGGCTCAACGAGTGTTTTAACATAAAAAAGCAACGTTCCAATATGAGTGCATGTGCAGTGCGGTATCGTGCGGGCGTAAAAGCATACTGGGCTGTACCCGTAATAAAAAAGTTAGTTATGCGCCAGTGCATTAATTAAATATAAAATCAGCAAAACTAAGGAAAGATCAATTTGACGAACTTATCGAAGTTGGAAATCCACCACCACTACCCAAAACTAATATAAAAAAAGATATGCAAGACGCGTCCAAGGATGATTTTAATAAGTTGATCCAGACTCTTTTCAACTTGAATCCTAACGCTGGGCTTTTCCGGATTCTTCCACTTTTTCAAAACCAGTTTATACCAAAGAAAATTAGTCAAAAATGTCTTGATTAGAATCAAGTCCTAAAAAGTATCGATAAGACTGAGGTTATCACTTGACTGAAGGATCAGATATTAACTTTTCTTTTTAATTGAAACTTAAAGGCATGCTTAAGAAAAAACAACGTTCCATTACCGTTTTCCGTTGAAATAACTTATTTTACAGGTAATCAATTTCAAAAATTTACTTATCTCGGGTTTTCGGGCACAATTCCATTCCCCCAAAACATTTTATCATTACATTAATTACTTTTGAGAGAGTACGTGTATGACATTGAGTTTTAAAAGGTTCCCTCATTTGTGCCCGGCATGCTTCGCAGTGGATACGTTTTAAAACAATGGCGGAAAATTAAGTAGGGACAGTTAGATTTTTACTCGTGGTTATGCAAAATGATGTAATGTCTAGTGTACTTCAGTCAACAGTCATACTGTTCATTCTCATAGCTCAGGACATGATTAATGCTGCTCACTATTTCTCTCTCTAGTTTCAAACAATGGTTAGAGACCATTCAGTGCCGCAGGTCGCACATGAATATATTTCAACTACAGTTTACATCAATTCTCCGTGGTCGTACTATTAGAGGGTTAAGCACTAATTTGTTCAGAACATGTCTCGAAAGTGTGCTTGTTATAAGTTTTTAAAGCAGTGTTGCCAATGTGTGGGTAATTTCCCACATCGTGGGAGATTTAGGTTTGGTTTTAGGCTCTGTGGGGAAAAAGTAATATTTTTCCGAAATCAATCAAATGTCGGAATTTTCCTGTTCAAGGGTTAATAGTGCAAAATTTTCAAAAATGCACTAATTTTAACTGCACAGTTAAAATAAGTGCATTTTCGAAAATTTTATTCGGTTTAATAATTTCAAGCGACATTTTGAAATAAATTCGGTGATTTTAAGTTTGGCACTGAAAAAAAGAAAGCATATTTTGAGAATTTTAAAGCTTTAAAGCATTTGTACATATTGTCAAAGCCATGCGGAGTGATATTCCATATTAAACTTAGTATGATAAAATAGTCCAGATAAATATGACTGTAAAAAAGGGGGTGTGGGAAATGCGGCAAATTTTTAAAATGGAAGTGGGAACATCCACTTTCTAACATTAGCAACACTGATTTGAAGGTTTTGGTCATGGCTAAACAGACCGCTCATTCAGTTTTTTATTGTTTTAAAGCTTATTTTGACACGTTATCTCTCAAAAGTAATTAATGTAATGATAAAATGTTTTGGGGGAATGGAATTGTGCCCGAAAACCCGAGATAAGTAAATTTTTGAAATTGATTACCTGTAAAATAAGTTATTTCAACGGAAAACGGTAATGGAACGTTGTTTTTTCTTAAGCATGCCTTTAAGTTTCAATTAAAAAGAAAAGTTAATATCTGATCCTTCAGTCAAGTGATAACCTCAGTCTTATCGATACTTTTTAGGACT
This sequence comes from Phalangium opilio, assembly GCA_019434445.1. Taxonomy (NCBI): domain Eukaryota; kingdom Metazoa; phylum Arthropoda; class Arachnida; order Opiliones; family Phalangiidae; genus Phalangium; species Phalangium opilio. Next base: position 183,217 of record JAEQBA010000811.1, read on the forward strand.
TGATTCTAATCAAGACATTTTTGACTAATATCTGTTCCTTCAGTCTTCATTTTAATTAAGATTGTTAAGAAACTGTTTTACATTTTCAAAATCTACACTAAGCAGAAACATATATAAAAGCGACCGTAACTTTAGCTCAATCAGTCATTTATTTATAATGATACTCCAAAAAATAAAAACGTAACTCATTGAAAGTTTGTATTCTTATTGTAATTAACATAATACAATTTTTTACAACCCTTTATTGAAACGCGGGGCGCTCCCCTAAAAATTCCACAAATCGAACCAAATTGACAGTTTTACACAATTTTTTAAGACGCTGATTTATGTCTGTTTAACCTTTAGCTCAAACTTTTCATAAGCCCAATATGAAATTCGGATATCCTTAAAACTTCTCAAAGACGATCCAAGATTATCAATTTCGAACTTTTTTGTAGCATTAACTAACGTCTGTTTGATATTAAGCTTATAAACCTTAAACACAATATAGTCAGGGCAATGAAGACTCAATTTATAAGGGCTACCCTAAAAGTCCACAAAGGTGATCCAAGATTGTTAAAAATACGCCTAAAAAGTGCCCTCTTCAAAATATGTAGCCGGGGAAAAGAGAGCGTGATCGAGTGGGCTATGCTAGTGGGTATTTTGGTAGTAAGTAACGGGGGTTGGGACTCCAGGCATAGCCCGCTCCATCACGCACTCGACAACGCAAAGCAACTCGCGCCAGCGTGGGAAATAAGGCGGTAACACAGGGCAAATGACGAGTTTAAAAATTGCCTGGTACAGTTCAAAAATTAAATCGGAGGGGGGTCAGTGGTCCACGAGACTACTAAAAAATTCAAGGGTAACCAGAGTCCACACATTAAAATTCTAATACTTTAATTATCCACTTCCTTAGCTTAGCAGACGACGTGCTCTGGCCAATGGTCAGGGACCAGTTTATTTATTCCAAGTCAGGAGGGTCTCTGGCCTAATGTCCAGTTTAAAAAAATCCTTATTTCCCACCCTGACTCGCGCTATAGCGCAAGCAGCTTGCGACGTGTTGCGCGTGATCGAGTAGGCTATGGTCCGGTCAAAAGAAATCTTCAGATCAGCGTTGCAAATAAGGCGGTGGCACCGGGAAAATGACCAGTTTAAAAATTAAATCGGAGGGTGAGCAGTGGTCCACACGACCATAATGGAAATTCTAGGGTAACCAGGGTCCAGACATTATCTCAACTATTTTAATTACCCACTTCTTTAGTTTAGCAGACGCCGCGCCCTGGTCAATGGTCATGGACCAGTTTATTTATTCCTGGGCAGGGGGTCGCTGGCCCAATGTCTAGTTTTAAAAAAATTCCTATTTCCCACCCTGATTCAGTTGGGAGTCCTGGAGCTCCTAAAGTCCAGAGATGCATATGACAAGGATTCATTTCTCATAAGCGAGAATGGCCAACTCTGTTGTGTTAGAGACAGCCTGGCAGCCTGGTATTTTTTTACTTCTAATAGCGTTTTCCTTATAGCGATTTCCACTGACTGCTCGCGGAGCGCTCCCATGGAGCTATATAAATGGGAGAAGTAGTTCTCGGCTTCGTTAAAGACTGTTTATGCTAAATCAGGGTCTCCTATATTTATTGCTCCATGGGAGCGCTCCGAGAGCAGTAAGTGGAATTCGCTATTAGGGTCCTCGCGGAGCGCTCCCATGGAGGAATAAAATTAGGAGATCCTATGCTTCAAAAACAGTCTTTAACGAAGCTGGAAACTACTACTACCATTTTTATTGCTCCTTGGGAGCGCTCCGCGAGGACCCAAAGGAAAACGCTATAAGTCAGCTGGGTTTTCACCTTATGAGAACAATTAATTATGTGTCTCTTTGATATTTAGCTCTGATAATTTCAGAAACTTAATAAAAAGTAGTGTTATGTATTTAACCAGAATTTATTTTATTGAAATTTATTAATAATTATTTAATTAAAAAAATTGTAATACTATTTTAAGAGCTCGACATTTTCTATCCATTATCCACAAATTAGTAATTAATTTGAATGAAAAATAGGTGGATATCTTTTATTAATTGGGAAATAATGCACACACTTTACATTTAAATTTTAGAAGTCAATTTATTATTTACTTTGTGTATATAATATTCAGCATTATTTTCACTAAGGAAATAAACTAATTACCTACGACTACGAGGAATTAACTAGTATATATGTTTAAAATTATAATTTAATCGTTTCAAAACTAATATGGTTTTGAACCGGTTTTTGTGATTTAGTTATTAAAATTTGTGATTATCGATTGGTCAATATTGAAAATCAACCAATGGTGGAACTAATTTTTTTTAAACTCAATGAAACTGAAATATCAATGAATCATCTACTGAAAGAGGTATTAACCTATTTTTTTTTTAATTCAAAATAAGGTAAATAAGGATTAGATGGCCGCTTGCTGCTTCAAACAAGATTTTTAATCACGAAGAGAATATTTTTTTAATTTTGGTCAAATTTAGATATTCGGTAATCGAGTTGATATTTATAAAGCCCTTTTTGCTCATGTCTATTTTAAACTTTAATCACAGATTTCGCTTACCATTTTACAAGCATAATAAACACTACTGAAGGGCGCAAATCTATCTGTGATCGGTAATGGTGACCAATATAGCAATTTGCCCAATTAATCAGTTTGAACTTCATTTGCACATTTCTATTCGTTAATTTGAAATGTTGCGAGAAATTTGAATGGAATATTAGTAGATATCTCTTTCAGTAGATAATTTTTGATGTTGATATTTAAGATTCATTGAGTTAAAAAAATTGGTATTGGTATTTCAAGTAAGCTTAGATATCAACATCGGTGAATTTACGATATGGGCTTATGATGTTAGTCTGTTTATAAGATTAAGTCGTTACTTTAAGTGTCACTAGACAGTATCTACCTCCAAAATCGAGAGTTAGTAACTTTATAACCATCTCCTAGTCAGAGGATATCCGAGGGTCAATTTCTTATATCATTGACTGACGAAGGCTCACTATAGCTTAGTCAACTTTTGGCAAGGCCTAATACCGTTTTTGCATGACTGTCGCCGTCAAATTCCTTTTAAAGCATAGATCATTAGATCATATAGTATCCACCCTTGATTTTCATTACGCAACACACGTTGGATTCGTAAACCTCGACGTGCACCACGATTAGAAGCATTAAAATGCAAAAACAACACACTGACCGCATACATTTTTGGTAAATAACAGAGTCACTCACTACAGCTGTTTTCGGGGGAATCGGGGCTGAACGAGCGACCGAGAGGGCGTAAAAGAAAAAGCCTCCGGCGGCCGGTCTCTTAAAGGGGGTAGTTTCGAGGGAACGAAATTCAAATGCAAGGCGCGTCCCTTCAACAAAAAACATTGAATTCGTTAATACGGACGTTTTAGGCAATTATAATATTGAAATTTTATACAATTAAGTAATATTTAAGAAAACAAAGCACTACTTTCAAAGTCTAAACTTTTAAAGTACGACGATACGAGAAGGCGAAGTAACGGGCAACGAGAAATAAACATTTTTATAAACGGCAAAAATTAACGTTAAGCCAAGGCTTAGCGCAATTTCACCGCCTTAAAAAAAGTGCCAAGTTTACAAATAGATTGTGGGACAATAAAAAGGTGGAAAATTATGAAATTAGGCTTATATTAAAGCTTGAAACCTACTTTATATTATATTTAAAATCCATCCATGAGCAAATCCTCAAAACATATGAAAATGACAACGAAAAAGGACCCACTCTAAAATGTTTTCCCCTTAAAAAAAATGGCGGCCACAAACGGGGTGAAAAAGGGGAAAAGAGCTATTAAAGCAGTCTTATCTCACTATCGATAGGCCATTTCAACCAAAAGGCATTAAGAATAAACAATCGGATTATTATGAGGCAACTATACGTAAAAAAAGGCCAATATTGGTCGCGCTGATATCTACTAATAAAACAGTGTATCCATGCTAAAATATCGCAGATTGGGGTAGTTTTTAAAATTTTAAATTAAACATACTTAAAATTAATTTTTCTCAAAAACCTTAAAAATGGTCCTAGAAAAAGGTTTAAATTTTGATATAAAACCGTTCCCAAACGTAACAAACGAATATTTCATTTCAAAAGGGTGGCGACAAAATGGCTAAATTTGAAAAAAACTCCATGTTATTTCTATGGGAAAATTTAACTTTTTCACCAAAAGGGCTGATTAATTTTATGGAAATGAAAACCACCCTTAGCAACTTTATTTTTTATACAATAAACTAATGGGTGGATCTTCTTGAAATTTTAACCACATATTGAGGGCCCGAATTGTAGTTCTGTGGAATTTTTTCAAAGCAGTTAATACGATACAAAAAAAGTTATAACCAATCAAAAAACCATCCTTATACATTGAAGTCGGTATGAGGTCTTATCTAAGAGAGCTATCGCTCTCCTAGAATTAATTACCCTCCCATGTTAACGGACTTGTATAATAACCAAAATCTAGCTTTCAATGAACTCTTGGACAATTGTGACAAAGAAGTAGACATTTCATTTACTGAGAAAGAGGCAAAAAAACTTGAAGCTGATACGAAAACCCAAGCAAAAATTGAAGTTTAGCAGAAGTAACATGCTGGAAGAATAACCTCTTCCAACTTCAGAAAGGCGTGCCATTCAAACCCAACACAACCATCACTGTCATTGATATCCCTAATATGTTACCCAGCTAGTCATAAGATCGAGACGTTAGCTACAAAATGGGGCATCAAGTACGAATCGACTATGATCAAAATTTACTACAACCTTTCTTCAAAAAAGCACAAAAAGTTCACATTTGAGAAGGCTGGCCTTTTTTTAAATGTTTCATATCCCCATCTTGGTGTGTCGCCTGATGGGTTAGTTGATTGCGAATGCTGCGGGAAAGGGCTTATCGAAGTTAAATGCCCCTACAACCTAAGGGAAATGACTTCACACACAGTGAATGGAGGAACATGTTTGGAAAGAACAGAAACGGGGGTCCAATTGAAAAGGCAACATTCCTACTATTACCAGGTGCAGAATTTTTTGACTGACCGAAAGTACTGTGATTTTTGCATTTGGACACCGGTCGATTTTTATATGTAAGCTTTTGGAAAAAAATCGAGCCAAGCACTCAAGTTTTTCAAATTGGCCATTCTTCCTGAGCTATGTGGGAAATACTACTCATCGTCTAACAACTCGAATGTAGTTAATGTCAACAGTATTTCCAGTCAAGCTGGAACTTCCGGTCATGCCGTTACTACGACTGGCCATACATTTACTATCAGTCAGGCCGTTACGATTGCCCATACAATTACTTTAAGCAGGAGTTCATAATAACCCCCCTTCGGGGGGAAGTACGAAACAAGTTAAAAAGCCCGTAACAACAAAGTTTCGCCGTAAAGCTCAGCGGATTTATACACCGCTTAACTCCCAAAAAATAGTTACCCCACGCGCATTAATTTCCCATATACCGGGTTAGCACTATTTTTATCTTGTGATTTTGGGAGCGAAAATGGCTCGCGAGTTGCGTCTGACGGCGCGGTCAGCCTCGGTGTACATTAAGCCTTGGCTAAGAAGTTGGCTTTGCGATGGTTTCTAGTTTTCTACAAAACATTTAAACGATAGTCATTAATGTTTTCTTGTGATATGATGAGAATTCCGTGGTTAAATTAAAACGGTATGGACAAATTGATTCCCAGTATCTTTAATATAAGAATTCCATCGTGTTTCTACGTCCACATACTCGCCATTTTTCTTAACGACGGAGATCCCAGGCTCCCAGCCAAGTTTTGGAACGAAAACCAAGGAGTATAGATACTACTACAATGTACGGTAAAGTTGTATGTCCATCAACAGGCTAGTCCTTTATATGCGCAACGACAAAATCTTGTTGTTCGCGATTTTTACCATTAGGTCTATGGCAAGTTTCGTACTTCCCCCCCGAAGGGGGGTTATTATGAACTCCTGCTTTAAGTCATGCTGTTCCTATGAAAACCCATCCTACTAGTCATGCTGTTACAACGACTGGCCATCCAATTACTCACAGTCCCACCGTAGATACAACTAGTCATCCACAAACTACCAGAAGCTTTCCACTAATTACTACAGTTCATCCTCAAAATACTAAAAGCCGTCCTCAAAGTACTACATGTAATACTCAAAGTTCTACAAGTAATACTCAAAGTTCTACATGCAATACTCATAGTTCTACAAGCCGTCCTCAAAGTACTACAAGCCCTGCCATTACTGCAACTAGTCCTTATTTTACTACATCTAGTCTTGCTGGTACCACAACTAGTAATGCTGGTACTACGAATAATCATGTTCGTACTTCTAGCTGTAAATTAGACCACAGTAAAAAAGTCCAAGTAGAACTCCTATGGCTGTGTTGTCAAAAAACAAAAAAAATCAAGACTTCACCAAAATGTTGGTATTATTGTAGAGAACCGGAAAGTGGTTTAATGATTGGTTGCGACAGATTGGTTGGTCAATCCAGTGGTTTCATGCAGAGTGTTTAAAAATAGACTTTATAAAATCTGGAAAATGGTTTTGCCCTGACTGTGCAAAAATTAACAAGCAAGAAAGATCTAAGAAAAGGGCGACAAGAAAATGTTTTTAAAATTTTTATTATTTTAATAAACTTGTTAATAAATACAAAAATAGTTCCGTTTCATTCTGATTCTAGTAATTTCAAACTTCAACTTAAAGTAAAAAAAACATATTATAATTGAAAATCCTTATCCATTGGATGGGCAAAGATTTATTAAAGCGCTTGCCACTATAGTTATTTTATATATGGTAGAAACCTCTTCATCTGCTACACAATCTAATAGCTCTATTGGTATTTTGGTGTGCAATATTTCATGCTTTTGACGAAGACAGCCAATTACTCTTTCTACATGAATCCTCACATTTGCTAGTTTCCTCGTTTCTTCAACATCAAATGGGTCTAACTGAGGTACTTTCTTAGTGAAGGCGGGAATTTTAATTGTAGCGCAATAGAAACTAACCTCTTCGGAAATATCAAAGCCCCTGTCAGCGAGGACAACATCCCCGGCACAAGCTTTTTGAGAATCCCAGAATCGTTAGCATTTGGTCACTTACGCGTCCTCCCCATCCTTTCGATATAAAACTAATAGTACCCTGAGAAGTAATTCCATTTAAATACTTGACTGTATTATTATATTTATATTTGGAACATGTTTCTGCCTGACTAATAACACTAGATGGTTTCTCTGTGAAAACCTCAAAACAGTCAATTATAACGGCTACCTTATTACCAAATTTCTCCCGAAAGCACCGAGGCATTGTAGCATGCAAAGTTTCTCTCTCGGGCCAGAATATGCATCTTGATAGACGTTTATAAAGAGCATTTAAACAATTGTAAAAAATTCTACCAATAGTAGTTTCAGAGACGTTGAAAATGTAAGCCAGATGCTTATTTTTCAAAGCTAATCTAAGTTTCATCAATGTTAAAATATACGGTTGAAATTGGGTCAGTTTTGACCGTTTAAACAAATAAGCTTCCACTTCCTGAAATATTACCTTTAAGTAGTCAAAGTTTTCTAACCCAGTAAAAAAATTAAATTTTTCATTGTCTCCTAGGTATGACTCTTCATCATGATTTAACTTTTTTAAAGATTTAACTTTTTTAAATTTGTTTTAAAATTAGCTACTTTAATCTTCTCAGTTTTCAATTCCTCTTTAAATGTATCTGCTTGATTTTCTGCGTCTTGAAGGTTTATCCTTAGATTTTCTAACTCAGAAGTAAGTTGTTGAATCTTCAGTTCCATAGATTCTAGCTCAAATGTATAGGAGGTACGGAACAATGTTTGGGTTTCAACAGAAGAAAATTCCACTGTGACAGTTTGAATTTCTTTGGTAGAGGTAAATTTAGTTGTAGTTTGAGTTTCCACGGAAGTGGCAAATTCATTTCTAGTTTGAGTTTCTTCATTAATTTTAAAATCTTCAGTTTGAGTATCTTGGTTGTGGTTAAAAATTCCGTTTGTGTTTCTCGGTTGTGGGTCATATCTTCAATTACAATTTTGTGAAGAGTTTGAAAAGATTTATCAGCTTCTTGGTTAGTTTTGAGGATTGAATTAGTTTCATCATAGTAGTAGGGACTACCTAGTTGCGCAGAGATCCAAGATGGCCGCCACCCCAAGATGGCGGCCAGACCTTCATCCACCAGACTCAAACCAAACTTTTCAGACAAGTCCGGACTAGCCCGAGCTCCTGCCTGTTAGTTTCATGACATCATCTTCTTAACTTAAACCAAAACTAAAAGCTATAGTCAACATTGACGTCATCCTTTGCCTGCTGGCCTGAACCAGCTTTCTGTAAGCCTAAAGTTAATAAAAAACACAGATTTTAAGACATCAAATATTTACTTTTTATAAGATGTACAGATATGGGTGATAAATAAATACAGAATATATATTACAAAATAATCAACAACCAGCAAGGATAAACAAACATGTTTTAAAGAGTTCATTTTTCACGTTGACCCTGTATCGTTATTTGACTCGGAAGTGCAATCGGCGGAGGGACGTTTGGGTTTATTTTCTAATTGTTTTCTGCTTCGCCGTTCAATTTCGTAAAGAGTTAACAAAACGTTGACTATTAACCCGTAAACAAAAAAGAAAATGAGGCACAACATATTGCGAGGGGTATGATTGCAAATGATATTTAAATTGCTAGTACGTGCTATATGTAACATACTAGAGAGTTAAGCGGCAGTTTTAATTGGATCCTATTTGTCACATTAGGCGGAGCGTAAGTAAAGAGATAATATCATTGGATAGGTTAATTAAGGTGGAGTTAGAAAATAAGCCTATAATTATAAGTCTGACAAGAATAACAAATATAGAAATAAAAATTTTTTAATAACAAACAATATAATATATACAATAACAAATATTTATATGAAAAACCCACCACCATTTAAAAAGATTAAACACCGGTCGAGCCGAACCCCCCAGTGCCACGTGATGTAGGGGTCAGACTCTAGAAACAACATAAAAATGTGTTACATGTTGAAACCTAAATTAAAAACTTGAAAATATTTACCGCCGTTTCCACCGGTCTTAGCAATATAACAGGGTCACTATCAATTGGGCAAGCCTATTGCCCCGCCGAATATTGTAGGCGGTGTCCCCGACGTTGGCGATGACGACTTTTAGGGGTCCCCGATAGTCGGCGTCTATTATTGTTAAGAATTATTATACTTTTACGCACTATAAAATAACTAATAAACATACCTATCGTCCCCTCGGCGACAAACAGCCCTTGGGCCGTTAAACTGCTACGGCCAACAATGCGGCCGTAGCTGTTCCGGGCAGCATCACGCCTAACCCAGTCGACACGATTTTGATACCGTGAGGGTCGATTACGGTATCCACTGGACAATATAAGTCCAGTCCGGCCGACTGGGGGGTGGCACGACGGGGAGTAAGCGCTGCCGGATGGATTTTGATCACGGGCAGGCAGGGCAAACGAGGAGCGGTGGAAAAAGACATCTTAAAGTTTTTGGGATAGTGTTTCAGAAACAGAAGTTAAACAACTGATAACTTTCATTTTGAAACTTGGGGCTTATATACAAAATTAGCGAGGTCAAATCTAATAGTGTCTAGCCAATACTTTCAAGATTCTTAAAATTCAATAAATAGCAAAAAGTTAATTAGATATATAGGCATAAAATTACAAAATCTCTTCGAGGTCTAAGTTTTTTTTCGTATGCAAAAAAGTTGTCTAGGTGTGTTTTAAATAATTCAAACGAGATCGTGTATATAAAAAAACCCTTTAGCGAAGGTTAAAAAGAAGTTACTTTGATAAATGCCTAAGGGGACAAATATTATTCGTATGCAAAAGCTTGTTTAGGCGTGTTTCGAATAATTTGAATAATTCTCACGAGATCGCTTTATATAAGAAAAACAATTTATTAGTGAAGGTTAAAACTAATTACTTTGGGAGGGACGGAAATTGTTTTTTAACATGATTTAAATCTAAATAAATGTATATTAATATTAAACTAGAGAGGTTATTTTTTATATAGATAGATATATTAAGGTCCTCTTTAATCTTTAGTATCAACTTCGCAATAAAAAAATGTATTTTAGGTTAAATTAAAAAATAGCGTATCAGATAATATATTTTTTTTAAACTCTTAATATGAATAGAATAAGTTTGTGTTATAAAAAACCATGTCTGGGCCTGTATTTTAAAAAAAAATGCCCCTGAGATTTTGGGTATAAAAGCTCGAGCATGGGCATTGGATTTCACAATCAATCCAGCCATGAGTAGCAAATATCCTCAAGAATCACAGTCTATGTTTGACTCTCCACCGTCTTCTCCTGGGGATCGAGCCGGAACCAGCAGCGGTAAGCGGACCATAAATCAATTTTTGAAGCCCGACCCTGTCGAGGTGTTAATCGACTCGGACGACGAGACGTTCGTCCAAGACGTACTACAAAAACACGTGTGGCATTCACGGCATTGAAGGGTCGTACCGGCTGAGGAGCGACGGCCAATACTTCGAGACACGAGTCCCCCCGCGAAAGGGGACTATTTTGTAGACATAAGTGTCTACAAATTTAAGGATATAAAGGACTCCCAAGCCGACAAGCTTTGGGAGTGCAGCCACAAGCGGCTGAAGCGAGTCGTTGACGGGAAAGATAAAGAGGCCGTCAAACTCCTCAACGCCTTCCACCGGTTGGTGGAGGACATAAAGGGTGACGCGCAGGCCACGCAGCAGCCGCCAAGCAAAGTAAGTATCTTATTAACAATAAATTTACAAACCAAAATTTTGTTCCAATTTTTTTATTTCTGATAGAGATTCAAAAAATGAGTTCGAGCAGCGGCAGCAGCGGGAGTGACTCGGAGGGTAGTGGAGGAGAGGAACACGCACAGGTAAACCGGTACTACACAATTGAGCGGCAGATTGACAAAACGAGTCGCAAGTGGCATTGTAAACAAATCGATTTGCGTATAGCTTTTAAAAATTTGAATGACATCCCAACAAGAGATTTTTTTCGAATTTTTCGAAAAATTCTCGACGAAGTTATACGTAATTAGTAACCGAGAATCCCGGGTATAATCGGGTTCGATTTGTTTTAAGCTCCCCCGGATTGACGACCCCCGTTAATATTAAATTTATAAAATTGACAAATTCACCAGTAAGCGAATTATGCGCACCATCTATAGAGTAACGCAATCTAGTCGGGACTTTGTCTTTAATGGTGAAGATTTTCAGTTTGACATAATTTTTCTAAACCTCGATGCAAATATAGGAACTTATTATAAATCTATAAAAAATAGAACTTTGGTTAATTTGGATTATTTCGTTAAACAAAATAACCAATTTATTTTTATGGAGAACAATGATAACCTCTGCTTTGCTCGAAGTTTAGTTTGGGTGGTAAAGAGATGGCCGATCGCAATTTTTACCAACAAAATAAGCAAGGTCCGCCCTTTAACCAGAACAATTTTGACAAACTGAAACGCAATAGCACCCTCGTGGGTAATATTGCGAAAATCTTGCACCGAAAGCCGGAGTCCCCGAAGGTTTCGTTACTCTAGAAGATATTCAAAAATTTCAAAATTATTTAGTTCCCCATTATCGAATCGTAATCGTTGATGCTGCGAATAATTTTACCATATTTTTCAAAGGCCCCCAAGCTCCTAAATTTATCTATTTATTAAAAATTGGCGACCATATCCACCCCGCGAAAACTTGGCACGGCATGATGGGGGGTTGTATCTCTTGCGATTTATGCTTAAAATCTTTTTACAAATACGAATTGTTAAAAGAGCATAAATGCCCCGAGGATACAAAACCCTATATATGTTTTCGGTGTCAAGGAGAAGCTTTTCATTTAACCAACGAGGATGTTTTAAAACGTTGCGACGAATGCCACCGCTACTTTTTCCCGGGCCCCTGCTACGAAACTCATTTACTTAATGGCACCTGCGCGAGCCAAAAACGATGTTTAGAATGTGGGCGACTGATGGGTGACGATCACGACTGCAATCCCGAATGCTCTCAGTGTAAAATAGTTCATCCGCCAGGTGAACATTTTGTTATGCCTTTGGAAACCAAAATGAAAGCCTCGCGGTTTATTTATTACGACATTGAGACTATTCTTAGAAATAATATCCACGTCCCCATTTTATTAGTTTGCGACGTAGAGACTGAAGCTGGCTTTGAAACAAAATTTATACGGCGCCAATTGCGTCGAGCAATTTTTAAATTATTTATTTAGCGTAGAGCAGGTAGTTTTGACTGGACAGAAACGTAAAACGTACCAACCGCGCTTTACTAACACTCAAGTCGTAGCTCATTACGCGAAAGCTTTTGATAACTTCTTAATTCTTAACGCTTTAGTTCATAGACACGTCACCCCTGCCGTTATTTTTGACGGCAGTAAAATTTAATGATTCATCTTGAGGGACCGCAAATTAGATTCCTCGATAGCTTTAATTACATTAGTCAACCTCTGCGTAATTTCACCAGCATGTTTAGCCTCGGCGATGTGGCGAAAGGATTCTTTCCATTTGATTTTCATACCGAAGAAAATCTTAATTACATTGGCGTCATCCCTGAAGCTTCGTACTTTAACGTAGCTCAAATGAAGGCCAATGATTATCGAGATTTTCAAACTTGGTACGCGTCAATGGAAGGATCTATTTACAACATCAAAGAGGAGCTTATTAAATATTGCATTCAAGACGTCAAAGTCCTAAGACAAGGCGTCGAAGCTTTTAGAAAAATTTACGTAGATCTAACAAAATTAGACCCTTTTGCTTAAAAAATATTACTTTGGCGGGTGCTTTAACCACTATTTATCTTAACAATTACTATAAACCTTACAGCATGGGTATTGTTCCTTCTAACGGCTATAACGCAAAATTTAATCACAGTCAGATTAGCTTAAAATATCTCGCTTGGGTGGAGAAAACGGAAAATATAAAATTGCGAACGGCTTTAAGCTATGGGGGTGAATATCGGGTGGGTCGCTATTTAGTCGACGGCTATAGCGAAACTCCGCCCAAAATCTACGATTTCCACGGTTGCTACTTTCACGGTTGTCCATGCCAAAAACTTAATGCCTACAATACCCAACTCAAAGCCAGCAACAGATTTCTGTACGAACGGACTCTAGATAGAGAGCTGTTTATTAAGAGAAGATGGTCGGGTATGAATATACCTCGATTTTTGAGTGTCAATTTGCTAAGCTTTTAAAAGAAAACGCCGAAGCAAAGGCTTTCTGCAAAAGTTTAACTTTTCGACCTCAAATATCAGCCCGTAGCGCTCTCTATGGGGGACGAACGGAAAATTTTGTTCTTAACTGCCACGTGCAAGGTGAGGAGAAAATTTTCTACAAGGATATTATTTCTTTGTACCCGAAAGTTTGTCGCGATTGTCCGTACCCTAGCGGCCACCCCATAATCTATAACAGAGATTTTGACAAATCGCCAGGGTGGTATTTTGGCGTTATGAGTTGTCGTCTGCTGCCCCTCAAGATCTCCACATCCCCTTAATTCCCTTTCGCAGCGGTGGTAAATTAGCTTACGCCCTCTGTCGCACGTGTCTAGAATTGCGAGCGGAAATCTGCGATCACACTGTTAATGAACGGGCTTTCGAATCAGTCTGGCCAACGGTCGAAGTCTATGCCGCTATGGAACATGGTTATAAACTCCTCGATATATTCGAAGTGTACCATTATCCAAAAACGGAATATTTCTTCGCCCAGTACATGACTGATTTTATCGCCTTGAAAGTGAAGAATTCCGGATTTCCCGCTCACGCGCAAACGCCTCTGCAAAAAGAGGCGTATATCGCTGATATAAACAAGAATGAAAAGCTTTCTCTGACCGTGGCGGATATTCAATCAAATCCTTCCCTGCGTAATATCGCTAAAATTAATTTAAATTCTCTTTGGGGTCGCATGGCTCTGAATACGGGAAAGATTCGCAGCATCTTTATCAACAATTATTACGAATTGATACGATACGCGAGCGATTACACTCTGGAATTAGTCGACTTACGGCCAGTTACGGAGTCGATCGCTCTCTTATCGTACAAAGCCAAAAGCGATTACGTTTCGGACTACAAACTGGGATCGGCCATTGTGGGGAGCTTGTTTCTTGCTACGGGCGACTCGAATTGAACAAGATGCTGCTTCAATTAGACCGCGCAGCCTGTATTGTGACACCGACTCGATAATCTACCGCCATCTACCGGGAAAGTTTGACATTCCAACTGGCAATCATATTGGTTGCTGGGCGGACGAACTCGGCGGTGATTATATAACTTCTTTTGTAGTACCGGTGCCAAAAGTTACTCGTTTCGCACTAGCAAAGGAAAAGAAGTCAAGAAAATTAAAGGGTTGACGTTAAATCGAGAAAATCTTGAAAAACTTGACTTTGAAACCTTTGAAAGTGTAGCGATGAATCCGGAAAAGGAAGTTACAGTCAATGTCCCTTTTAATTTTAAACGGGATAAATACAAGCTGCAGCTAGAGGCCGTTAAAATCACCAAAAGATTTCGCCAAACCTCGAATAAGAGATTGTTGAACGCCGATTTGACAACCAGTCGACCCTACGGTTTCAAAGAGGCAACACCCGCTTCAACATCTCTTTCGCATGAATTACGAGGCTAGGCGAAGACATACTTTTGAGGGCTTGTGGGAATCTTGCGTTCCTATCGAAGCCCTGGCCAAAGACGGTTTCTATCTTGCAGATGTAGAAACACAGACGACGCGCTGCGCCTTTTGCGGCATCGCCTTGTACCAGTGGCGTTGCACGGACCATCCATCGAGGGAACATCGGAAGCACAGTCCATCGTGTCCGATGGTTCAAAAAACCGTGCAACAACAAACCACTGCGTCAGGGGTTTCCCGATTCCCGACCAGCGAGGGCGAGGATGTTTGCGAGCCTCTAATCCAAACATGCCCAGCCACAACAACGAGCGGTCGGGAAACGAAAAAGTGCGCGTGCGCATAAATCCGTCGTGTTTTCTTCTGTAGTGCGTGTGTACCAACTACCCTCCGAGTCTCGCGTGAACTTGACCTCATCAACGACCAACGCTTTCGCCAAAGGATAACGGAATTTGAAAAAAAATTTTAAAAAACAATTAATAATAGGGATTTTTTTTTGGGTAAAAGGTTGTTTTTTTTGTTTATTTGTTTTTAATGCTGTTTAAATATGTAAGGTTTTTTTGGGGTTTTTGGATTATGTGTTTTAATTTTTTTGATTATTAATGTTTTTAAATATATGTTTTTAATATAAATAACCTGTCAACAATAATAAAATGTTTATTATTTAAAATGAATCCAACCGAGTCAGTCTCGCATTCTTTAAAGTTCCAAACACCCGCCCAGTTTCTAATCGTGGGCCAACGCAAGCGGGGAAGAGTTTTCTTTTAAGTAACTTATTGCAAAATCATCAGCTTATGTTTGACCCACCGCATAAAAAGGTTATTATTGCTACGCCGCCTGGCAGCCAAACTACGAAAAATTGAAACATTGATTCGGGAATTCAATATATTCAGGCTTGCCAACGGCGGATCCGGACTTTTGGGAAATGAATCGCGACTCCTACTTGATACTAGACGACTTAGCTAGTCAATTATTTAAACAAACTCATATTG
This sequence comes from Phalangium opilio, assembly GCA_019434445.1. Taxonomy (NCBI): domain Eukaryota; kingdom Metazoa; phylum Arthropoda; class Arachnida; order Opiliones; family Phalangiidae; genus Phalangium; species Phalangium opilio. The sequence continues at coordinate 198,870 of JAEQBA010000811.1, forward strand.
CCGATTTAGTGTGCGTGACATCGCATCATTTAGGGTATACGGTTATTATTATTACTCAACAACTGTTTCCCAAGGGTAGCCAATCGCGGATAATTTCTCAAAACTCTTCCTATTTTATAATAATGAAAAATCCTCGAGATGTCGCCTCTATTAATATTTGGCGCAACAATAAGTCCAGATAACCCGAAGCGTATTACGGAGGCGTACAGACTAGC